>OZ038313.1:34520315-34578151 GCA_964035775.1 Osedax frankpressi
CAGTTAGTTAATATCTTCTTTGTTTACCTTCAACCCTTTAGTTAATATCTTCTTTGTTTACCTTCAACCAGTTAGTTAATATCTTCTTTGTTTACCTTCAACCCTTTAGTTAATATCTTCTTTGTTTACCTTCAACCCTTTAGTTAATATCTTCTTTGTTTACCTTCAACCCTTTAGTTAATATCTTCTTTGTTTACCTTCAACCCTTTAGTTAATATCTTCTTTGTTTACCTTCAACCAGTTAGTTAATATCTTCTTTGTTTACCTTCAACCAGTTAGTTAATATCTTCTTTGTTTACCTTCAACCAGTTAGTTAATATCTTCTTTGTTTACCTTCAACCAGTTAGTTAATATCTTCTTTGTTTACCTTCAACCCTTTAGTTAATATCTTCTTTGTTTACCTTCAACCAGTTAGTTAATATCTTCTTTGTTTACCTTCAACCCTTTAGTTAATATCTTCTTTGTTTACCTTCAACCAGTTAGTTAATATCTTCTTTGTTTACCTTCAACCCTTTAGTTAATATCTTCTTTGTTTACCTTCAACCCTTTAGTTAATATCTTCTTTGTTTACCTTCAACCCTTTAATTAATATCTTCTTTGTTTACCTTCAACCCTTTAGTTAATATCTTCTTTGTTTACCTTCAACCAGTTAGTTAATATCTTCTTTGTTTACCTTCAACCCTTTAGTTAATATCTTCTTTGTTTACCTTCAACCCTTTAGTTAATATCTTCTTTGTTTACCTTCAACCCTTTAGTTAATATCTTCTTTGTTTACCTTCAACCCTTTAGTTAATATCTTCTTTGTTTACCTTCAACCAGTTAGTTAATATCTTCTTTGTTTACCTTCAACCCTTTAGTTAATATCTTCTTTGTTTACCTTCAACCAGTTAGTTAATATCTTCTTTGTTTACCTTCAACCAGTTAGTTAATATCTTCTTTATTTACCTTCAACCAGTTAGTTAATATCTTCTTTGTTTACCTTCAACCCTTTAGTTAATATCTTCTTTGTTTATCTTCAACCCTTTAGTTAATATCTTCTTTGTTTACCTTCAACCAGTTAGTTAATATCTTCTTTGTTTACCTTCAACCCTTTAGTTAATATCTTCTTTGTTTATCTTCAACCCTTTAGTTAATATCTTCTTTGTTTACCTTCAACCAGTTAGTTAATATCTTCTTTGTTTACCTTCAGCCAGTTAGTTAATATCTTCTTTGTTTACCTTCAACCCTTTAGTTAATATCTTCTTTGTTTACCTTCAACCCTTTAGTTAATATCTTCTTTGTTTACCTTCAACCCTTTAGTTAATATCTTCTTTGTTTACCTTCAACCCTTTAGTTAATATCTTCTTTGTTTACCTTCAACCAGTTAGTTAATATCTTCTTTGTTTACCTTCAACCCTTTAGTTAATATCTTCTTTGTTTACCTTCAACCCTTTAGTTAATATCTTCTTTGTTTACCTTCAACCCTTTAGTTAATATCTTCTTTGTTTACCTTCAACCCTTTAGTTAATATCTTCTTTGTTTACCTTCAACCCTTTAGTTAATATCTTCTTTGTTTACCTTCAACCCTTTAGTTAATATCTTCTTTGTTTACCTTCAACCAGTTAGTTAATATCTTCTTTGTTTACCTTCAACCCTTTAGTTAATATCTTCTTTGTTTACCTTCAACCCTTTAGTTAATATCTTCTTTGTTTACCTTCAACCCTTTAGTTAATATCTTCTTTGTTTACCTTCAACCAGTTAGTTAATATCTTCTTTGTTTACCTTCAACCCTTTAGTTAATATCTTCTTTGTTTACCTTCAACCCTTTAGTTAATATCTTCTTTGTTTACCTTCAACCCTTTAGTTAATATCTTCTTTGTTTACCTTACACCCTTTAGTTAATATCTTCTTTGTTTACCTTCAACCAGTTAGTTAATATCTTCTTTGTTTACCTTCAACCCTTTAGTTAATATCTTCTTTGTTTACCTTCAACCCTTTAGTTAATATCTTCTTTGTTTACCTTCAACCAGTTAGTTAATATCTTCTTTGTTTACCTTCAACCAGTTAGTTAATATCTTCTTTGTTTACCTTCAACCCTTTAGTTAATATCTTCTTTGTTTACCTTCAACCCTTTAGTTAATATCTTCTTTGTTTACCTTCAACCCTTTAGTTAATATCTTCTTTGTTTACCTTCAACCCTTTAGTTAATATCTTCTTTGTTTACCTTCAACCCTTTAGTTAATATCTTCTTTGTTTACCTTCAACCCTTTAGTTAATATCTTCTTTGTTTACCTTCAACCCTTTAGTTAATATCTTCTTTGTTTACCTTCAACCCTTTAGTTAATATCTTCTTTGTTTACCTTCAACCCTTTAGTTAATATCTTCTTTGTTTACCTTCAACCCTTTAGTTAATATCTTCTTTGTTTACCTTCAACCCTTTAGTTAATATCTTCTTTGTTTACCTTCAACTAGTTAGTTAATATCTTCTTTGTTTACCTTCAACCCTTTAGTTAATATCTTCTTTGTTTACCTTCAACCAGTTAGTTAATATCTTCTTTGTTTACCTTCAACCCTTTAGTTAATATCTTCTTTGTTTACCTTCAACCCTTTAGTTAATATCTTCTTTGTTTACCTTCAACCCTTTAGTTAATATCTTCTTTGTTTACATTCAACCCTTTAGTTAATATCTTCTTTGTTTACCTTCAACCCTTTAGTTAATATCTTCTTTGTTTACCTTCAACCCTTTAGTTAATATCTTCTTTGTTTACCTTCAACCCTTTAGTTAATATCTTCTTTGTTTACCTTCAACCAGTTAGTTAATATCTTCTTTGTTTACCTTCAACCCTTTAGTTAATATCTTCTTTGTTTACCTTCAACCCTTTAGTTAATATCTTCTTTGTTTACATTCAACCCTTTAGTTAATATCTTCTTTGTTTACCTTCAACCCTTTAGTTAATATCTTCTTTGTTTACCTTCAACCCTTTAGTTAATATCTTCTTTGTTTACCTTCAACCAGTTAGTTAATATCTTCTTTGTTTACCTTCAACCCTTTAGTTAATATCTTCTTTGTTTACCTTCAACCCTTTAGTTAATATCTTCTTTGTTTACCTTCAACCCTTTAGTTAATATCTTCTTTGTTTACCTTCAACCCTTTAGTTAATATCTTCTTTGTTTACCTTCAACCCTTTAGTTAATATCTTCTTTGTTTACCTTCAACCCTTTAGTTAATATCTTCTTTGTTTACCTTCAACCAGTTAGTTAATATCTTCTTTGTTTACCTTCAACCAGTTAGTTAATATCTTCTTTGTTTACCTTCAACCAGTTAGTTAATATCTTCTTTGTTTACCTTCAACCCTTTAGTTAATATCTTCTCTGTTTACCTTCAACCAGTTAGTTAATATCTTCTTTGTTTACCTTCAACCAGTTAGTTAATATCTTCTTTGTTTACCTTCAACCCTTTAGTTAATATCTTCTTTGTTTACCTTCAACCCTTTAGTTAATATCTTCTTTGTTTACCTTCAACCAGTTAGTTAATATCTTCTTTGTTTACCTTCAACCCTTTAGTTAATATCTTCTTTGTTTACCTTCAACCAGTTAGTTAATATCTTCTTTGTTTACCTTCAACCAGTTAGTTAATATCTTCTTTGTTTACCTTCAACCCTTTAGTTAATATCTTCTTTGTTTACCTTCAACCCTTTAGTTAATATCTTCTTTGTTTACCTTCAACCCTTTAGTTAATATCTTCTTTGTTTACCTTCAACCAGTTAGTTAATATCTTCTTTGTTTACCTTCAACCAGTTAGTTAATATCTTCTTTGTTTACCTTCAACCAGTTAGTTAATATCTTCTTTGTCTACCTTCAACCCTTTAGTTAATATCTTCTTTGTTTACCTTCAACCCTTTAGTTAATATCTTCTTTGTTTACCTTCAACCCTTTAGTTAATATCTTCTTTGTTTACCTTCAACCCTTTAGTTAATATCTTCTTTGTTTACCTTCAACCAGTTAGTTAATATCTTCTTTGTTTACCTTCAACCCTTTAGTTAATATCTTCTTTGTTTACCTTCAACCCTTTAGTTAATATCTTCTTTGTTTACCTTCAACCCTTTAGTTAATATCTTCTTTGTTTACCTTCAACCCTTTAGTTAATATCTTCTTTGTTTACCTTCAACCCTTTAGTTAATATCTTCTTTGTTTACCTTCAACCCTTTAGTTAATATCTTCTTTGTTTACCTTCAACCAGTTAGTTAATATCTTCTTTGTTTACCTTCAACCAGTTAGTTAATATCTTCTTTGTTTACCTTCAACCCTTTAGTTAATATCTTCTTTGTTTACCTTCAACCAGTTAGTTAATATCTTCTTTGTTTACCTTCAAACCTTTAGTTAATATCTTCTTTGTTTACCTTCAACCAGTTAGTTAATATCTTCTTTGTTTACCTTCAACCCTTTAGTTAATATCTTCTTTATTTACCTTCAACCCTTTAGTTAATATCTTCTTTGTTTACCTTCAACCCTTTAGTTAATATCTTCTTTGTTTACCTTCAAGCCTTTAGTTAATATCTTCTTTGTTTACCTTCAACAAGTTAGTTAATATCTTCTTTATTTACCTTCAACCAGTTAGTTAATAACTTCTTTGTTTACCTTCAACCCTTTAGTTAATATCTTCTTTGTTTACCTTCAACCCTTTAGTTAATATCTTCTTTGTTTACCTTCAACCCTTTAGTTAATATCTTCTTTGTTTACCTTCAACCCTTTAGTTAATATCTTCTTTGTTTACCTTCAACCCTTTAGTTAATATCTTCTTTGTTTACCTTCAACCCTTTAGTTAATATCTTCTTTGTTTACCTTCAACCAGTTAGTTAATATCTTCTTTGTTTACCTTCAACCAGTTAGTTAATATCTTCTTTGTTTACCTTCAACCCTTTAGTTAATATCTTCTTTGTTTACCTTCAACCCTTTAGTTAATATCTTCTTTGTTTACCTTCAACCCTTTAGTTAATATCTTCTTTGTTTACCTTCAACCCTTTAGTTAATATCTTCTTTGTTTACCTTCAACCAGTTAGTTAATATCTTCTTTATTTACCTTCAAGCCTTTAGTTAATATCTTCTTTGTTTACCTTCAACCAGTTAGTTAATATCTTCTTTGTTTACCTTCAACCAGTTAGTTAATATCTTCTTTGTTTACCTTCAACCAGTTAGTTAATATCTTCTTTGTTTACCTTCAACCCTTTAGTTAATATCTTCTTTGTTTACCTTCAACCCTTTAGTTAATATCTTCTTTGTTTACCTTCAACCCTTTAGTTAATATCTTCTTTGTTTACCTTCAAGCCTTTAGTTAATATCTTCTTTGTTTACCTTCAACCAGTTAGTTAATATCTTCTTTGTTTACCTTCAACCAGTTAGTTAATATCTTCTTTGTTTACCTTCAACCAGTTAGTTAATATCTTCTTTGTTTACCTTCAACCCTTTAGTTAATATCTTCTTTGTTTACCTTCAACCAGTTAGTTAATATCTTCTTTGTTTACCTTCAACCAGTTAGTTAATATCTTCTTTGTTTACCTTCAACCCTTTAGTTAATATCTTCTTTGTTTACCTTCAACCAGTTAGTTAATATCTTCTTTGTTCACCTTCAAGCCTTTAGTTAATATCTTCTTTGTTTACCTTCAACCCTTTAGTTAATATCTTCTTTGTTTACCTTCAACCCTTTAGTTAATATCTTCTTTGTTTACCTTCAACCAGTTAGTTAATATCTTCTTTGTTTACCTTCAACCAGTTAGTTAATATCTTCTTTGTTTACCTTCAACCCTTTAGTTAATATCTTCTTTGTTTACCTTCAACCCTTTAGTTAATATCTTCTTTGTTTACCTTCAACCCTTTAGTTAATATCTTCTTTGTTTACCTTCAACCAGTTAGTTAATATCTTCTTTATTTACCTTCAAGCCTTTAGTTAATATCTTCTTTGTTTACCTTCAACCAGTTAGTTAATATCTTCTTTGTTTACCTTCAACCAGTTAGTTAATATCTTCTTTGTTTACCTTCAACCAGTTAGTTAATATCTTCTTTGTTTACCTTCAACCCTTTAGTTAATATCTTCTTTGTTTACCTTCAACCCTTTAGTTAATATCTTCTTTGTTTACCTTCAAGCCTTTAGTTAATATCTTCTTTGTTTACCTTCAACCAGTTAGTTAATATCTTCTTTGTTTACCTTCAACCAGTTAGTTAATAACTTCTTTGTTTACCTTCAACCAGTTAGTTAATATCTTCTTTGTTTACCTTCAACCAGTTAGTTAATATCTTCTTTGTTTACCTTCAACCCTTTAGTTAATATCTTCTTTGTTTACCTTCAACCAGTTAGTTAATATCTTCTTTGTTTACCTTCAACCAGTTAGTTAATAACTTCTTTGTTTACCTTCAACCCTTTAGTTAATATCTTCTTTGTTTACCTTCAACCCTTTAGTTAATATCTTCTTTGTTTACCTTCAAGCCTTTAGTTAATATCTTCTTTGTTTACCTTCAACCCTTTAGTTAATATCTTCTTTGTTTACCTTCAACCCTTTAGTTAATATCTTCTTTGTTTACCTTCAACCAGTTAGTTAATATCTTCTTTGTTTACCTTCAACCCTTTAGTTAATATCTTCTTTGTTTACCTTCAACCAGTTAGTTAATATCTTCTTTATTTACCTTCAACCAGTTAGTTAATATCTTCTTTGTTTACCTTCAACCAGTTAGTTAATAACTTCTTTGTTTACCTTCCACCCTTTAGTTAATATCTTCTTTGTTTACCTTCAACCAGTTAGTTAATATCTTCTTTATTTACCTTCAACCAGTTAGTTAATATCTTCTTTGTTTACCTTCAACCCTTTAGTTAATATCTTCTTTATTTACCTTCAACCAGTTAGTTAATATCTTCTTTATTTACCTTCAACCAGTTAGTTAATATCTTCTTTGTTTACCTTCAACCCTTTAGTTAATATCTTCTTTGTTTACCTTCAACCAGTTAGTTAATATCTTCTTTATTTACCTTCAACCAGTTAGTTAATAACTTCTTTGTTTACCTTCCACCCTTTAGTTAATATCTTCTTTGTTTACCTTCAACCAGTTAGTTAATATCTTCTTTGTTTACCTTCAACCCTTTAGTTAATATCTTCTTTGTTTACCTTCAACCCTTTAGTTAATATCTTCTTTGTTTACCTTCAACCCTTTAGTTAATATCTTCTTTGTTTACCTTCAACCAGTTAATTAATATCTTCTTTGTTTACCTTCAACCCTTTAGTTAATATCTTCTTTGTTTACCTTCAACCCTTTAGTTAATATCTTCTTTGTTTACCTTCAACCCTTTAGTTAATATCTTCTTTGTTTACCTTCAACCCTTTAGTTAATATCTTCTTTGTTTACCTTCAACCCTTTAGTTAATATCTTCTTTGTTTACCTTCAACCAGTTAGTTAATATCTTCTTTGTTTACCTTCAACCCTTTAGTTAATATCTTCTTTGTTTACCTTCAACCCTTTAGTTAATATCTTCTTTGTTTACCTTCAACCCTTTAGTTAATATCTTCTTTGTTTACCTTCAACCCTTTAGTTAATATCTTCTTTGTTTACCTTCAACCCTTTAGTTAATATCTTCTTTGTTTACCTTCAACCAGTTAGTTAATATCTTCTTTGTTTACCTTCAACCAGTTAGTTAATATCTTCTTTGTTTACCTTCAACCCTTTAGTTAATATCTTCTTTGTTTACCTTCAACCAGTTAGTTAATATCTTCTTTGTTTACCTTCAACCCTTTAGTTAATATCTTCTTTGTTTACCTTCAACCAGTTAGTTAATATCTTCTTTGTTTACCTTCAACCCTTTAGTTAATATCTTCTTTGTTTACCTTCAAGCCTTTAGTTAATATCTTCTTTGTTTACCTTCAACCAGTTAGTTAATATCTTCTTTGTTTACCTTCAACCCTTTAGTTAATATCTTCTTTATTTACCTTCAACCCTTTAGTTAATATCTTCTTTGTTTACCTTCAACCCTTTAGTTAATATCTTCTTTGTTTACCTTCAAGCCTTTAGTTAATATCTTCTTTGTTTACCTTCAACCCTTTAGTTAATATCTTCTTTGTTTACCTTCAACCCTTTAGTTAATATCTTCTTTGTTTACCTTCAACCCTTTAGTTAATATCTTCTTTGTTTACCTTCAACCCTTTAGTTAATATCTTCTTTGTTTACCTTCAACCCTTTAGTTAATATCTTCTTTGTTTACCTTCAACCCTTTAGTTAATATCTTCTTTGTTTACCTTCAACCAGTTAGTTAATATCTTCTTTGTTTACCTTCAACCAGTTAGTTAATATCTTCTTTGTTTACCTTCAACCCTTTAGTTAATATCTTCTTTGTTTACCTTCAACCCTTTAGTTAATATCTTCTTTGTTTACCTTCAACCCTTTAGTTAATATCTTCTTTGTTTACCTTCAACCCTTTAGTTAATATCTTCTTTGTTTACCTTCAACCAGTTAGTTAATATCTTCTTTATTTACCTTCAAGCCTTTAGTTAATATCTTCTTTGTTTACCTTCAACCAGTTAGTTAATATCTTCTTTGTTTACCTTCAACCAGTTAGTTAATATCTTCTTTGTTTACCTTCAACCAGTTAGTTAATATCTTCTTTGTTTACCTTCAACCCTTTAGTTAATATCTTCTTTGTTTACCTTCAACCCTTTAGTTAATATCTTCTTTGTTTACCTTCAACCCTTTAGTTAATATCTTCTTTGTTTACCTTCAAGCCTTTAGTTAATATCTTCTTTGTTTACCTTCAACCAGTTAGTTAATATCTTCTTTGTTTACCTTCAACCAGTTAGTTAATATCTTCTTTGTTTACCTTCAACCAGTTAGTTAATATCTTCTTTGTTTACCTTCAACCCTTTAGTTAATATCTTCTTTGTTTACCTTCAACCAGTTAGTTAATATCTTCTTTGTTTACCTTCAACCAGTTAGTTAATATCTTCTTTGTTTACCTTCAACCAGTTAGTTAATAACTTCTTTGTTTACCTTCAACCAGTTAGTTAATATCTTCTTTGTTTACCTTCAACCAGTTAGTTAATATCTTCTTTGTTTACCTTCAACCCTTTAGTTAATATCTTCTTTGTTTACCTTCAACCAGTTAGTTAATATCTTCTTTGTTTACCTTCAACCAGTTAGTTAATAACTTCTTTGTTTACCTTCAACCCTTTAGTTAATATCTTCTTTGTTTACCTTCAACCCTTTAGTTAATATCTTCTTTGTTTACCTTCAAGCCTTTAGTTAATATCTTCTTTGTTTACCTTCAACCCTTTAGTTAATATCTTCTTTGTTTACCTTCAACCCTTTAGTTAATATCTTCTTTGTTTACCTTCAACCAGTTAGTTAATATCTTCTTTGTTTACCTTCAACCCTTTAGTTAATATCTTCTTTGTTTACCTTCAACCAGTTAGTTAATATCTTCTTTATTTACCTTCAACCAGTTAGTTAATATCTTCTTTGTTTACCTTCAACCAGTTAGTTAATAACTTCTTTGTTTACCTTCCACCCTTTAGTTAATATCTTCTTTGTTTACCTTCAACCAGTTAGTTAATATCTTCTTTGTTTACCTTCAACCAGTTAGTTAATATCTTCTTTATTTACCTTCAACCAGTTAGTTAATATCTTCTTTGTTTACCTTCAACCCTTTAGTTAATATCTTCTTTATTTACCTTCAACCAGTTAGTTAATATCTTCTTTATTTACCTTCAACCAGTTAGTTAATATCTTCTTTGTTTACCTTCAACCCTTTAGTTAATATCTTCTTTGTTTACCTTCAACCAGTTAGTTAATATCTTCTTTATTTACCTTCAACCAGTTAGTTAATAACTTCTTTGTTTACCTTCCACCCTTTAGTTAATATCTTCTTTGTTTACCTTCAACCAGTTAGTTAATATCTTCTTTGTTTACCTTCAACCCTTTAGTTAATATCTTCTTTGTTTACCTTCAACCCTTTAGTTAATATCTTCTTTGTTTACCTTCAACCCTTTAGTTAATATCTTCTTTGTTTACCTTCAACCAGTTAATTAATATCTTCTTTGTTTACCTTCAACCCTTTAGTTAATATCTTCTTTGTTTACCTTCAACCCTTTAGTTAATATCTTCTTTGTTTACCTTCAACCCTTTAGTTAATATCTTCTTTGTTTACCTTCAACCCTTTAGTTAATATCTTCTTTGTTTACCTTCAACCCTTTAGTTAATATCTTCTTTGTTTACCTTCAACCAGTTAGTTAATATCTTCTTTGTTTACCTTCAACCCTTTAGTTAATATCTTCTTTGTTTACCTTCAACCCTTTAGTTAATATCTTCTTTGTTTACCTTCAACCCTTTAGTTAATATCTTCTTTGTTTACCTTCAACCCTTTAGTTAATATCTTCTTTGTTTACCTTCAACCCTTTAGTTAATATCTTCTTTGTTTACCTTCAACCCTTTAGTTAATATCTTCTTTGTTTACCTTCAACCAGTTAGTTAATATCTTCTTTGTTTACCTTCAACCAGTTAGTTAATATCTTCTTTGTTTACCTTCAACCCTTTAGTTAATATCTTCTTTGTTTACCTTCAACCAGTTAGTTAATATCTTCTTTGTTTACCTTCAACCCTTTAGTTAATATCTTCTTTGTTTACCTTCAACCAGTTAGTTAATATCTTCTTTGTTTACCTTCAACCCTTTAGTTAATATCTTCTTTGTTTACCTTCAAGCCTTTAGTTAATATCTTCTTTGTTTACCTTCAACCAGTTAGTTAATATCTTCTTTGTTTACCTTCAACCCTTTAGTTAATATCTTCTTTATTTACCTTCAACCCTTTAGTTAATATCTTCTTTGTTTACCTTCAACCCTTTAGTTAATATCTTCTTTGTTTACCTTCAAGCCTTTAGTTAATATCTTCTTTGTTTACCTTCAACAAGTTAGTTAATATCTTCTTTATTTACCTTCAACCAGTTAGTTAATAACTTCTTTGTTTACCTTCAACCCTTTAGTTAATATCTTCTTTGTTTACCTTCAACCCTTTAGTTAATATCTTCTTTGTTTACCTTCAACCCTTTAGTTAATATCTTCTTTGTTTACCTTCAACCCTTTAGTTAATATCTTCTTTGTTTACCTTCAACCCTTTAGTTAATATCTTCTTTGTTTACCTTCAACCCTTTAGTTAATATCTTCTTTGTTTACCTTCAACCAGTTAGTTAATATCTTCTTTGTTTACCTTCAACCCTTTAGTTAATATCTTCTTTGTTTACCTTCAACCCTTTAGTTAATATCTTCTTTGTTTACCTTCAACCAGTTAGTTAATATCTTCTTTGTTTACCTTCAACCCTTTAGTTAATATCTTCTTTGTTTACCTTCAACCCTTTAGTTAATATCTTCTTTGTTTACCTTCAACCCTTTAGTTAATATCTTCTTTGTTTACCTTCAACCAGTTAGTTAATATCTTCTTTGTTTACCTTCAACCAGTTAGTTAATATCTTCTTTGTTTACCTTCAACCAGTTAGTTAATATCTTCTTTGTTTACCTTCAACCCTTTAGTTAATATCTTCTTTGTTTACCTTGAACCCTTTAGTAAATATCTTCTTTGTTTACCTTCAACCCTTTAGTTAATATCTTCTTTGTTTACCTTCAACCCTTTAGTTAATATCTTCTTTGTTTACCTTCAACCCTTTAGTTAATATCTTCTTTGTTTACCTTCAACCAGTTAGTTAATATCTTCTTTGTTTACCTTCAACCCTTTAGTTAATATCTTCTTTGTTTACCTTCAACCCTTTAGTTAATATCTTCTTTGTTTACCTTCAACCCTTTAGTTAATATCTTCTTTGTTTACCTTCAACCAGTTAGTTAATATCTTCTTTGTTTACCTTCAACCCTTTAGTTAATATCTTCTTTGTTTACCTTCAACCAGTTAGTTAATATCTTCTTTGTTTACCTTCAACCCTTTAGTTAATATCTTCTTTGTTTACCTTCAACCCTTTAGTTAATATCTTCTTTGTTTACCTTCAACCCTTTAGTTAATATCTTCTTTGTTTACCTTCAACCCTTTAGTTAATATCTTCTTTGTTTACCTTCAACCCTTTAGTTAATATCTTCTTTGTTTACCTTCAACCCTTTAGTTAATATCTTCTTTGTTTACCTTCAACCAGTTAGTTAATATCTTCTTTGTTTACCTTCAACCCTTTAGTTAATATCTTCTTTGTTTACCTTCAACCCTTTAGTTAATATCTTCTTTGTTTACCTTCAACCAGTTAGTTAATATCTTCTTTGTTTACCTTCAACCCTTTAGTTAATATCTTCTTTGTTTACCTTCAACCAGTTAGTTAATATCTTCTTTGTTTACCTTCAACCCTTTAGTTAATATCTTCTTTGTTTACCTTCAACCCTTTAGTTAATATCTTCTTTGTTTACCTTCAACCCTTTAGTTAATATCTTCTTTGTTTACCTTCAACCCTTTAGTTAATATCTTCTTTGTTTACCTTCAACCCTTTAGTTAATATCTTCTTTGTTTACCTTCAACCAGTTAGTTAATATCTTCTTTGTTTACCTTCAACCCTTTAGTTAATATCTTCTTTGTTTACCTTCAACCCTTTAGTTAATATCTTCTTTGTTTACCTTCAACCAGTTAGTTAATATCTTCTTTGTTTACCTTCAACCAGTTAGTTAATATCTTCTTTGTTTACCTTCAACCCTTTAGTTAATATCTTCTTTGTTTACCTTCAACCAGTTAGTTAATATCTTCTTTGTTTACCTTCAACCAGTTAGTTAATATCTTCTTTGTTTACCTTCAACCCTTTAGTTAATATCTTCTTTGTTTACCTTCAACCCTTTAGTTAATATCTTCTTTGTTTACCTTCAACCCTTTAGTTAATATCTTCTTTGTTTACCTTCAATCCTTTAGTTAATATCTTCTTTGTTTACCTTCAACCAGTTAGTTAATATCTTCTTTGTTTACCTTCAACCCTTTAGTTAATATCTTCTTTGTTTACCTTCAACCCTTTAGTTAATATCTTCTTTGTTTACCTTCAACCAGTTAGTTAATATCTTCTTTGTTTACCTTCAACCCTTTAGTTAATATCTTCTTTGTTTACCTTCAACCCTTTAGTTAATATCTTCTTTGTTTACCTTCAACCCTTTAGTTAATATCTTCTTTGTTTACCTTCAACCCTTTAGTTAATATCTTCTTTGTTTACCTTCAACCAGTTAGTTAATATCTTCTTTGTTTACCTTCAACCCTTTAGTTAATATCTTCTTTGTTTACCTTCAACCCTTTAGTTAATATCTTCTTTGTTTACCTTCAACCCTTTAGTTAATATCTTCTTTGTTTACATTCAACCCTTTAGTTAATATCTTCTTTGTTTACCTTCAACCCTTTAGTTAATATCTTCTTTGTTTACCTTCAACCCTTTAGTTAATATCTTCTTTGTTTACCTTCAACCCTTTAGTTAATATCTTCTTTGTTTACCTTCAACCAGTTAGTTAATATCTTCTTTGTTTACCTTCAACCCTTTAGTTAATATCTTCTTTGTTTACCTTCAACCCTTTAGTTAATATCTTCTTTGTTTACCTTCAACCAGTTAGTTAATATCTTCTTTGTTTACCTTTAACCCTTTAGTTAATATCTTCTTTGTTTACCTTCAACCCTTTAGTTAATATCTTCTTTGTTTACCTTCAACCCTTTAGTTAATATCTTCTTTGTTTACATTCAACCAGTTAGTTAATATCTTCTTTGTTTACCTTCAACCCTTTAGTTAATATCTTCTTTGTTTACCTTCAACCCTTTAGTTAATATCTTCTTTGTTTACCTTCAACCAGTTAGTTAATATCTTCTTTGTTTACCTTCAACCAGTTAGTTAATATCTTCTTTGTTTACCTTCAACCCTTTAGTTAATATCTTCTTTGTTTACCTTCAACCAGTTAGTTAATATCTTCTTTGTTTACCTTCAACCAGTTAGTTAATATCTTCTTTGTTTACCTTCAACCCTTTAGTTAATATCTTCTTTGTTTACCTTCAACCCTTTAGTTAATATCTTCTTTGTTTACCTTCAACCCTTTAGTTAATATCTTCTTTGTTTACCTTCAACCAGTTAGTTAATATCTTCTTTGTTTACCTTCAATCCTTTAGTTAATATCTTCTTTGTTTACCTTCAACCCTTTAGTTAATATCTTCTCTGTTTACCTTCAACCAGTTAGTTAATATCTTCTTTGTTTACCTTCAACCAGTTAGTTAATATCTTCTTTGTTTACCTTCAACCAGTTAGTTAATATCTTCTTTGTTTACCTTCAACCCTTTAGTTAATATCTTCTTTGTTTACCTTCAACCAGTTAGTTAATATCTTCTTTGTTTACCTTCAACCAGTTAGTTAATATCTTCTTTGTTTACCTTCAACCCTTTAGTTAATATCTTCTTTGTTTACCTTCAACTAGTTAGTTAATATCTTCTTTGTTTACCTTCAACCCTTTAGTTAATATCTTCTTTGTTTACCTTCAACCCTTTAGTTAATATCTTCTTTGTTTACCTTCAACCCTTTAGTTAATATCTTCTTTGTTTACCTTCAACCCTTTAGTTAATATCTTCTTTGTTTACCTTCAACCAGTTAGTTAATATCTTCTTTGTTTACCTTCAACCAGTTAGTTAATATCTTCTTTGTTTACCTTCAACCCTTTAGTTAATATCTTCTTTGTTGACCTTCAACCCTTTAGTTAATATCTTCTTTGTTTACCTTCAACCCTTTAGTTAATATCTTCTTTGTTTACATTCAACCCTTTAGTTAATATCTTCTTTGTTTACCTTCAACCCTTTAGTTAATATCTTCTTTGTTTACCTTCAACACTTTAGTTAATATCTTCTTTGTTTAACTTCAACCAGTTAGTTAATATCTTCTTTGTTTACCTTCAACCCTTTAGTTAATATCTTCTTTGTTTACCTTCAACCCTTTAGTTAATATCTTCTTTGTTTACCTTCAACCCTTTAGTTAATATCTTCTTTGTTTACCTTCAACCCTTTAGTTAATATCTTCTTTGTTTACCTTCAACCCTTTAGTTAATATCTTCTTTGTTCACCTTCAACCAGTTAGTTAATATCTTCTTTGTTTACCTTCAACCAGTTAGTTAATATCTTCTTTGTTTACATTCAACCCTTTAGTTAATATCTTCTTTGTTTACCTTCAACCCTTTAGTTAATATCTTCTTTGTTTACCTTCAACAGTTAGTTAATATCTTCTTTGTTTACCTTCAACCAGTTAGTTAATATCTTCTTTGTTTACCTTCAACCCTTTAGTTAATATCTTCTTTGTTTACCTTCAACCCTTTAGTTAATATCTTCTTTGTTTACCTTCAACCAGTTAGTTAATATCTTCTTTGTTTACCTTCAACCCTTTAGTTAATATCTTCTTTGTTTACCTTCAACCCTTTAGTTAATATCTTCTTTGTTTACCTTCAACCAGTTAGTTAATATCTTCTTTGTTTACCTTCAACCCTTTAGTTAATATCTTCTTTGTTTACCTTCAACCAGTTAGTTAATATCTTCTTTGTTTACCTTCAACCAGTTAGTTAATATCTTCTTTGTTTACCTTCAACCCTTTAGTTAATATCTTCTTTGTTTAACTTCAACCAGTTAGTTAATATCTTCTTTGTTTACCTTCAACCCTTTAGTTAATATCTTCTTTGTTTACCTTCAACCCTTTAGTTAATATCTTCTTTGTTTACCTTCAACCCTTTAGTTAATATCTTCTTTGTTTACCTTCAACCAGTTAGTTAATATCTTCTTTGTTTACCTTCAACCAGTTAGTTAATATCTTCTTTGTTTACCTTCAACCAGTTAGTTAATATCTTCTTTGTTTACCTTCAACCAGTTAGTTAATATCTTCTTTGTTTACCTTCAACCCTTTAGTTAATATCTTCTTTGTTTACCTTCAACCCTTTAGTTAATATCTTCTTTGTTTACCTTCAACCAGTTAGTTAATATCTTCTTTGTTTACCTTCAACCAGTTAGTTAATATCTTCTTTGTTTACCTTCAACCCTTTAGTTAATATCTTCTTTGTTTACCTTCAACCCTTTAGTTAATATCTTCTTTGTTTACCTTCAACCCTTTAGTTAATATCTTCTTTGTTTACCTTCAACCCTTTAGTTAATATCTTCTTTGTTTACCTTCAACCAGTTAGTTAATATCTTCTTTGTTTACCTTCAACCAGTTAGTTACTATCTTCTTTGTTTACCTTCAACCCTTTAGTTAATATCTTCTTTGTTTACCTTCAACCAGTTAGTTAATATCTTCTTTGTTTACCTTCAACCAGTTAGTTAATATCTTCTTTGTTTACCTTCAACCCTTTAGTTAATATCTTCTTTGTTTACCTTCAACCCTTTAGTTAATATCTTCTTTGTTTACCTTCAACCAGTTAGTTAATATCTTCTTTGTTTACCTTCAACCAGTTAGTTAATATCTTCTTTGTTTACCTTCAACCAGTTAGTTAATATCTTCTTTGTTTACCTTCAACCCTTTAGTTAATATCTTCTTTGTTTACCTTCAACCAGTTAGTTAATATCTTCTTTGTTTACCTTCAACCAGTTAGTTAATATCTTCTTTGTTTACCTTCAACCAGTTAGTTAATATCTTCTTTGTTTACCTTCAACCCTTTAGTTAATATCTTCTTTGTTTACCTTCAACCCTTTAGTTAATATCTTCTTTGTTTACCTTCAACCCTTTAGTTAATATCTTCTTTGTTTACCTTCAACCAGTTAGTTAATATCTTCTTTGTTTACCTTCAACCCTTTAGTTAATATCTTCTTTGTTTACCTTCAACCCTTTAGTTAATATCTTCTTTGTTTACCTTCAACCAGTTAGTTAATATCTTCTTTGTTTACCTTCAACCAGTTAGTTAATATCTTCTTTGTTTACCTTCAACCCTTTAGTTAATATCTTCTTTGTTTACCTTCAACCTGTTAGTTAATATCTTCTTTGTTTAACTTCAACCCTTTAGTTAATATCTTCTTTGTTTACCTTCAACCCTTTAGTTAATATCTTCTTTGTTTAACTTCAACCCTTTAGTTAATATCTTCTTTGTTTACCTTCAACCCTTTAGTTAATATCTTCTTTGTTTACCTTCAACCCTTTAGTTAATATCTTCTTTGTTTACCTTCAACCCTTTAGTTAATATCTTCTTTGTTTACCTTCAACCCTTTAGTTAATATCTTCTTTGTTTACCTTCAACCCTTTAGTTAATATCTTCTTTGTTTACCTTCAACCAGTTAGTTAATATCTTCTTTGTTTACCTTCAACCAGTTAGTTACTATCTTCTTTGTTTACCTTCAACCCTTTAGTTAATATCTTCTTTGTTTACCTTCAACCAGTTAGTTAATATCTTCTTTGTTTACCTTCAACCCTTTAGTTAATATCTTCTTTGTTTACCTTCAACCCTTTAGTTAATATCTTCTTTGTTTACCTTCAACCCTTTAGTTAATATCTTCTTTGTTTACCTTCAACCAGTTAGTTAATATCTTCTTTGTTTACCTTCAACCCTTTAGTTAATATCTTCTTTGTTTACCTTCAACCCTTTAGTTAATATCTTCTTTGTTTACCTTCAACCCTTTAGTTAATATCTTCTTTGTTTACCTTCAACCAGTTAGTTAATATCTTCTTTGTTTACCTTCAACCCTTTAGTTAATATCTTCTTTGTTTACCTTCAACCCTTTAGTTAATATCTTCTTTGTTTACCTTCAACCAGTTAGTTAATATCTTCTTTGTTTACCTTCAACCCTTTAGTTAATATCTTCTTTGTTTACCTTCAACCCTTTAGTTAATATCTTCTTTGTTTACCTTCAACCCTTTAGTTAATATCTTCTTTGTTTACCTTCAACCCTTTAGTTAATATCTTCTTTGTTTACCTTCAACCAGTTAGTTAATATCTTCTTTGTTTACCTTCAACCAGTTAGTTAATATCTTCTTTGTTTACCTTCAACCCTTTAGTTAATATCTTCTTTGTTTACCTTCAACCAGTTAGTTAATATCTTCTTTGTTTACCTTCAACCAGTTAGTTAATATCTTCTTTGTTTACCTTCAACCCTTTAGTTAATATCTTCTTTGTTTACCTTCAAACCTTTAGTTAATATCTTCTTTGTTTACCTTCAACCCTTTAGTTAATATCTTCTTTGTTTACCTTCAACCCTTTAGTTAATATCTTCTTTGTTTACCTTCAACCCTTTAGTTAATATCTTCTTTGTTTACCTTCAACCCTTTAGTTAATATCTTCTTTGTTTACCTTCAACCCTTTAGTTAATATCTTCTTTGTTTACCTTCAACCAGTTAGTTAATATCTTCTTTGTTTACCTTCAATCCTTTAGTTAATATCTTCTTTGTTTACCTTCAACCCTTTAGTTAATATCTTCTCTGTTTACCTTCAACCAGTTAGTTAATATCTTCTTTGTTTACCTTCAACCAGTTAGTTAATATCTTCTCTGTTTACCTTCAACCAGTTAGTTAATATCTTCTTTGTTTACCTTCAACCCTTTAGTTAATATCTTCTTTGTTTACCTTCAACCAGTTAGTTAATATCTTCTTTGTTTACCTTCAACCAGTTAGTTAATATCTTCTTTGTTTACCTTCAACCCTTTAGTTAATATCTTCTTTGTTTACCTTCAACCAGTTAGTTAATATCTTCTTTGTTTACCTTCAACCAGTTAGTTAATATCTTCTTTGTTTACCTTCAACCCTTTAGTTAATATCTTCTTTGTTGACCTTCAACCCTTTAGTTAATATCTTCTTTGTTTACCTTCAACCCTTTAGTTAATATCTTCTTTGTTTACATTCAACCCTTTAGTTAATATCTTCTTTGTTTACCTTCAACCCTTTAGTTAATATCTTCTTTGTTTACCTTCAACACTTTAGTTAATATCTTCTTTGTTTAACTTCAACCAGTTAGTTAATATCTTCTTTGTTTACCTTCAACCCTTTAGTTAATATCTTCTTTGTTTACCTTCAACCCTTTAGTTAATATCTTCTTTGTTTACCTTCAACCCTTTAGTTAATATCTTCTTTGTTTACCTTCAACCCTTTAGTTAATATCTTCTTTGTTCACCTTCAACCAGTTAGTTAATATCTTCTTTGTTTACCTTCAACCAGTTAGTTAATATCTTCTTTGTTTACATTCAACCCTTTAGTTAATATCTTCTTTGTTTACCTTCAACCCTTTAGTTAATATCTTCTTTGTTTACCTTCAACAGTTAGTTAATATCTTCTTTGTTTACCTTCAACCAGTTAGTTAATATCTTCTTTGTTTACCTTCAACCCTTTAGTTAATATCTTCTTTGTTTACCTTCAACCCTTTAGTTAATATCTTCTTTGTTTACCTTCAACCAGTTAGTTAATATCTTCTTTGTTTACCTTCAACCAGTTAGTTAATATCTTCTTTGTTTACCTTCAACCCTTTAGTTAATATCTTCTTTGTTTAACTTCAACCAGTTAGTTAATATCTTCTTTGTTTACCTTCAACCCTTTAGTTAATATCTTCTTTGTTTACCTTCAACCCTTTAGTTAATATCTTCTTTGTTTACCTTCAACCAGTTAGTTAATATCTTCTTTGTTTACCTTCAACCAGTTAGTTAATATCTTCTTTGTTTACCTTCAACCCTTTAGTTAATATCTTCTTTGTTTACCTTCAACCCTTTAGTTAATATCTTCTTTGTTTACCTTCAACCCTTTAGTTAATATCTTCTTTGTTTACCTTCAACCCTTTAGTTAATATCTTCTTTGTTTACCTTCAACCCTTTAGTTAATATCTTCTTTGTTTACCTTCAACCAGTTAGTTAATATCTTCTTTGTTTACCTTCAACCAGTTAGTTACTATCTTCTTTGTTTACCTTCAACCCTTTAGTTAATATCTTCTTTGTTTACCTTCAACCAGTTAGTTAATATCTTCTTTGTTTACCTTCAACCAGTTAGTTAATATCTTCTTTGTTTACCTTCAACCCTTTAGTTAATATCTTCTTTGTTTACCTTCAACCCTTTAGTTAATATCTTCTTTGTTTACCTTCAACCAGTTAGTTAATATCTTCTTTGTTTACCTTCAACCAGTTAGTTAATATCTTCTTTGTTTACCTTCAACCAGTTAGTTAATATCTTCTTTGTTTACCTTCAACCCTTTAGTTAATATCTTCTTTGTTTACCTTCAACCAGTTAGTTAATATCTTCTTTGTTTACCTTCAACCAGTTAGTTAATATCTTCTTTGTTTAACTTCAACCCTTTAGTTAATATCTTCTTTGTTTACCTTCAACCCTTTAGTTAATATCTTCTTTGTTTACCTTCAACCCTTTAGTTAATATCTTCTTTGTTTACCTTCAATAGTTGGTCATTATCTCTCTTTTATTCTTCTAATAATTCACCTTTCTTTAATAGTAGTAAATATACAATTTTTCTATTTTCTATTTACCTTTTTTTTAATATCTTTCTTAAAATTGTATCCATGCTATGTATGAACACACCTCGAACCACTACATGACATACACTACATGCCATACACCATACACCATGCCATACGTTTTACTACTTTATAATCTAGAAAGACGACATTCAACCATTGGCTGGGTACTTGTCGTTGCACCAGGGATTCGATGGATTGGTATTGAAATGGACGCCTAATCAACTCATGAATGTCAGCGCAGATTCCATAGATTCGGACTCGGACAGAAGGTTTTGTGTTGTGTTGCGATGAGATATCAAATACCGTGCGTAATTTGCAATGGAAACAATAGTTGTGTATTTCATGTAAAGTAGATTTTCATGCTATCATTTTAGTGCCCATAACTCAGTTCTTTATTACATAACATAACAACATTGAATAACATTATGTAGCAGAATTAAGAGTCATTAAGAGTTATTCCCGTAGTTCCTAGTCAATTAATAGTTTATTGAGGATCCTCTGTTTGTTTCTATAAACATATCTAATAATGCTAGTTTCACTAGTCGGACTTACCAAACTCCGGAACATAAAGGTCTGTTAGTTATCACATTTCGCAATCAAATTTCAGCCACTTCTGGAATTTCGCGATCACTGTACATTTGGATGAAATTGTCTATTTGCATTGTCATCAAAAATGTTAGCTTCCTGTAATAATTAAATTCCCCCCTTCATTTGAACTATTAGATAATCTTTATAACTTAACACGATTTATTGAAATATATGAATTTGGATTACATTGAGATGTAATTAATTCGGGTGACAATATTATTTAAGTTTCTCTCGAATGACATGATGACAATGAGATGATAATGAGGTGATAATGAGGTGATAATGAGATGATAATAACGAGATAATAACGAGATGATAACGAGAAGATAACGAGATAATAATGAGATGATAATGAGATTATAATGAGGTGATAATGAGATTATAATAAGATAATAATGAGATAATAACGAGATGATAATGAGATGATAATGAGATTATATGAGGTGATAATGAGGTGATAATGAGATTATAATGAGGTGATAATAAGATTATAATGAGATTATAATGAGATTATAATGAGGTGATAATGAGATGATAATGAGATTATAATGAGGTGATAATGAGGTGATAATGAGATTATAATAAGATAATAATGAGATAATAACGAGATGATAATGAGATGATAATGAGATTATAATAAGATTATAATGAGGTGATAATGAGATTATAATAAGATAATAATTAGATAATAACGAGATGATAATGAGATGATAATGAGATTATAATAAGATAATAATGAGATAATAATGAGATAATAACGAGATGATAATGAGATGATAATGAGATGATGAGATGATAATGAGATGTTAGTGAGATGATAATGAGATTATAGTGAGGTGATAATGATATGATAATGATATGATAATGAGATTATAATGAGGTGATAATGAGGTGATAATGAGATGATAATAAGATAATAATGAGATGATAATGAGATGATGAGATGATAATGAGATTATAATGAGGTGATAATGAGATTATAATAAGATAATAATGAGATAATAACGAGATGATAACGAGATGATAATGAGATGATAATGAGATGATAATGAGATGATAATGAGATTATAATAAGATAATAATGAGATAATAACGAGATGATAATGAGATGATAATGAGATGATAATGAGATGATAATGAGATGATAATGAGATGATAATGAGATGATAATGAGATTATAATGAGATGATAACGAGATGATAATGAGATGATAATGAGATATTAGTGAGATGATAATGAGATTATAATAAGATGATAATAAGATGATAATGAGATGATAATGAGACGATAATGAGATGATAGTGAGATGATAATAAGATGATATTGAGACGATAATAAGATGATAGTGAGATGATAATAAGATTACAATGCAATGATTACGCGATGAGAATTCTTTTGTTGTTTAGAATGATTTTTTTATTTTTAAATGTTCAATTAAATTATTTTTAGATGAATGTAAATTAGAAAATTCAGGTGTGTATTAGATATACATGTAGACAAAATGCATGTGCTTTATAGTTTGGTATAAAGGTATTATTTGAGTTGGTTAAAGAATTGGTGTTATTGACAATAGTATAAATTTTTTTTTAATTTTTGACTCTATTTTTAATATATGCTATTGTCAATGGAGGTATTTTATTTACTTTTTGTTTTATTTTGCTATTATTAACTAATTATTAAATATTACTAATAATTATTTATATTTTTATAATTGTTTGAAAGTTTAAAAGTTTGAACTTTTGCAACGATTATAAATTTATTGAATTAAAATGAACATCTATATTCATAAAATAATTAATATTTATTGTTTGTAAATTAAAATTGCTAATCATTTACTTATAATTTCTATTCCCTAAAAACATAATCACGACTGCAATTAATATAACAATACCTCTAATTACATTTGCCTTTTATTTTCACTTACAATATTCCTGTGTTACTTGACTATTCATTATTACTTAATATGTTATATAACTGTCTTATAATTAGTACATTATAACTAACCATATTACAACATCTTATCTTATTATTGCTAATTTATTCCTATTACTTCTTATTGTCTCAGTATCTCCTTTATGTCATTATCTCATTATTTCCATTATCTCATTATCTCCATGATCTCATTAGCTCATTATCTCACTATTTCATTATCTCAATTATCTCATTATCACATTATTTCCATTGTCTCATTATCTCATTATTTCATTATTTCATTATCTCAATTATCTCATTATCTCATTATCACATTATTTCCATTATCTCATTATTTAATTATCTCAATTATCTCATTATCTCCATTATCTTATTATCACATTATTTCCATTATCTCATTATCTCATTATTTAAATTATCTCATTATCTCATTATTTCAATTATCTCATTATCTCATTATTTCAATTATTTCATTATCTCATCTCATTATATCATCTCATTATCTCCATTATCTCATTATTTCCATAATCTCATTATCTCATTATTTCATTATCTCATTATCTCATTATCTTATTATCTCATTATCTCATTATTCCATTATCT
This sequence comes from Osedax frankpressi, assembly GCA_964035775.1. Classification (NCBI taxonomy): domain Eukaryota; kingdom Metazoa; phylum Annelida; class Polychaeta; order Sabellida; family Siboglinidae; genus Osedax; species Osedax frankpressi. The sequence goes on from OZ038313.1 coordinate 34,543,847, forward strand.
CATTATCCCATTATCTCATTATCTATATTATTTTATTATATCATTATCTCATTATCTCAATTATCTCATTATTTCCATTATCTAATTATTCATTATCCCATTATTTCATTATCTCATTATCTTCATTATCTCATTATCTACATTATCTTATTATTTCCATTATATCATTATATCATTATCACATTATTTCCATTATCTCATTATCTCCATTTTCTCATTATCTCATTATCTCAATTATCTCATTATCTCATTATCTCATTATCTCATTATCACATTATTTCCATTATTTCCATTATCTCAATATCTCATTATCTTCACTATCTCATTATTTCCATTATCTCATTATCTAATTTTCATGGATTTGTTCCAATCTGTAAAACCAATTCTAATACAACATATCTATATTTATGTATATTTACCTGTATAGGTTTATATCATTTAAATTTTGACCTCTCAGTGATTGGAGGCACCGTGATTCTTGTCGGACAGGACGGGGTTCAAAGGTCGCCGATTGTGTTTCCACGTGGAGGTCACTTATTGGCATTTCTGACCTGTCTCGAGACTGGCCTGCTGCCAAATGGTCAGCTTGACCCTCCATTGTGGTCTGAAAAAGGAAAAGGTTTACCTTTGCGAAACTATATTAGTTTAAAAAATCATCTAGGCATTTTGGAATAAGTTCATTTATATCCAGGCACTCTGGAATATGTTCGTTTACATCTAGACACTAAAGTACTTATATTTACATCTAAAGCTTATCAAACTACTCACATAATATAAATATAGATATATAATTTTGATAACACATTTTCATTGATTTTCATTGAAAGTTCATTGATTTAATCGCAGACTATTTAAACGCCTAAACTTGCAACCAGTTGATTCGATAGAATGTTTCACTCGTAGCCAATATTACTTCGTTTACCACGCGAGATTGTATTTCACTTCTCGTTCTCTCGGATAAGCGTTTACAGTTATTTACAACGTGTTTATACTCGCGGACTGTAGGTAAAGTGTTCCCTAAGCTAAAGAGAAAATCGTCGACGGTTCAACAAGACGTTGACTTTTATTCCTCGTCGACTGGTTTTTATTAATTCACAGATTTTGCAGACGATATAATCGTATCGAAGATTAACTAATTAAATAACTGTTATTTACATTGTTTATTATAATATCGGTATTGTGTTTATAACAAAACTTAACATATATTTTAGGAATATGATTAGATAATAATAGATTTCATATTTCTCGTATACATTTCAATTATTAATTTAGAATATATTAAAAAATAATCAATATTAGTAATTATTATAATCATATATTAGTTAGTTAATATATTAGTTAATATATATTAATTAAGAGATAGATACCCCGAGTTATATCTATTTTGTATTATAATGATCAAATTCAGCAAATTACAATAAACAGGAAGTGCTGAATGCAGCGACTGCGAAATCGACGACTCTACCTCCGACTATGTATTCAGAATAGTAACTACTTACCGAGTACACGAACTCAGTTAGTACTACTTGAGTCCAGCGAACTCGCCGGTGTCGGATCACCACCGAATACCCGACGTAATCGTATTCATGAGTTACTTTGTTTGTATTTTGGATCTCATCGCATTATTGATTTTAAAAACTCGGGTGAAACTAGACTTCTCTATAATGTAATGAAACGGGAGTAATATGTGTTATGTCACCGTGTTATGTCACTATAATGTAATGAAATGGGAGTAATATGTGTTATGTCACAGTGTTATGTCACTAATGAGTCATCGGGTCATGTCATTGTGACTTTCATCGGGTCTTCACTGTACGATATTACAGTTTCATGTCAGTTTGTCATCTCATCGTGTAATAATTTCTGCGTATTTGCTCTTCGACCTACTACCGCGCATCTCCGATTACATTGTCGCGCTTGACTGAACACTTATCTCCCGAATGTAGACGATGAATTGCAATTGAACGTAAAGCCTCCAGCGGCAATCAACAAATCTTCCAGTGCAAGGCATATCACGGGTTTTACCTGGCCTAGTAGTAGTTAGTGTAGTAGTTAGTGTAGTAATTAATGTAGTAGTTAGTGTAGTAGTTAGTGTAGTAGTTAGTATAGTAGTTAGTGTAGTAGATATTGTAGTAGTTAGTGTAGTAGTTAGTGTAGTAGTTAATGTAGTAGTTAGTGTAGTAGTTAATGTAGTAATTAGTGTAGTAGTTAGTGTAGTAGTTAGTTTAGTAGTTAGTATAGTAGTTAGTGTAGTAGTTAGTATAGTAGTTAGTGTAGTAGTTTGTGTAGTAATTAATGTAGTAGTTAGTGTAGTAGTTAGTGTAGTAGTTAGTGTAGTTGTTAGCGTAGTAGTTAATGTAGTTGTTACTGTAGTAGTTAGTGTAGTAGTTACTACAGTAGTTAGTGTAGTAGTTAATGTAGTAGTTAGTGTAGTAGTTAGTATAGTAGTAGTGTAGTAGTTAGTGTAGTAGTTAATGTAGTAGTTAATGTAGTAGTTAATGCAATAGTTAGTGTAATAGTTAGTGTAGTAGTTAATGTAGTAGTTAGCGGAGTAGTTAGCGGAGTAGTTAGTGTAGTAGTTAGTGTAGTAGTTAGTATAGTAGTTAGTGTAGTAGTTAATGTATTAGTTAATGTAGTAGTTAGTGTAGTAGTTAATGTAGTAATTAGTGTAGTAGTTAGTATAGTAATTAATGTAGTAGTTAGTGTAGTAGTTAATGTAGTAGTTAGTGTAGTAGTTAGTGTAGTAGTTAATGTAGTAATTAGTGTAGTAGTTAGTGTAGTAATTAATGTAGTAGTTAGTGTAGTAGTTAGTGTCATAGTTAGTTTAGTAGTTAGTATAGTAGTTAGTGAAGTAGTTAGTATAGTAGTTAGTGTAGTAGTTTGTGTAGTAATTAATGGAGTAGTTAGTGTAGTAGTTAGTGTAGTAGTTAGTGTAGTTGTTAGCGTAGTAGTTAATGTAGTTGTTACTGTAGTAGTTAGTGTAGTAGTTACTACAGTAGTTAGTGTAGTAGTTAATTAGGTGGTTAGTTTAGTAGTTAGTATAGTAGTAGTGTAGTAGTTAGTGTAGTAGTTAATGTAGTAGTTAATGTAGTAGTTAATGCAATAGTTAGTGTAATAGTTAGTGTAGTAGTTAATGTAGTAGTTAGTGTAGTAGTTAGCGGAGTAGTTAGCGGAGTAGTTAGTGTAGTAGTTAGTGTAGTAGTTAGTATAGTAGTTAGTGTAGTAGTTAGTGTAGTAGTTAATGTAGTAGTTAGTGTAGTAGTTAATATAGTAGTTAGTGTAGTAGTTAGTGTAGTAGTTAGTATTGTAGTTAGTGTAGTAGTTAGTGTAGTAGTTAATATAGTAGTTATTGTAGTAGTTAGTATAGTAGTTAGTGTAGTAGTTAGTGTAGTAGTTAGTGTAGTATTTAGTGTAGTAGTTAGTATAATAATTAGTGTAGTAGTTAGTGTAGTAGTTAATGTAGTAGTTAGCAGAGTAGTTAGTGTAGTAATTAATGGTGTAGTTAGCAAAGTAGTCAGTGTAGTAGCTAGAAGTATTACAATGTAGTAGCTATGGTAGTTATTACATAACATCTATTCTCACCTATCATCTCATCCCAGATTCATAACATGACAATATGTAATATGAATATTCCCTCACCTCCCTTTACTCTTCCTTACCTCACTCCACATTCCTTTACTGATTCTCTCTACACACCCTATCATTATATCATCATTATATTATGCAAAATGTTCCCCTCTCATGTCACTCCCTCACCCCACCTCAGCCCCACCTCATGTCACTCTCTCACCCCACCTCAGCCCCACCTCATGTCACTCTCTCACCCCACCTCAGCCCCACCTCATGTCACTCCCTCACCCCACCTCAGCCCCACCTCATGTCACTCTCTCACCCCACCTCAGCCCCACCTCATGTCACTCCCTCACCCCACCTCAGCCCCACCTCATGTCACTCCCTCACCCCACCTTAGCCCCACCTCATGTCACTCCCAAACTCCACCTCAGCCCCACCTCATGTCACTCCCTCACCCCACCTCAGTCCCTCTCATGTCACTCCCTCACCCCACCTTAGTCCCTCTTATGTCACTCCCTCACCCCACCTCAGTCCCTCTCATGTCACTCCCTCACCCCACCTCAGCCCCACCTCATGTCACTCCCTCACCCCACCTTAGCCCCACCATATGTCACTCTCAAACCCCACCTCAGCCCCACCTCATGTCACTCCCTCACCCCACCTTAGCCCCACCTCATGTCACTCCCAAACCCCACCTCAGCCCCACCTCATGTCACTCCCTCACCCCACCTTAGCCCCACCTTAGCCCCACCTCATGTCACTCCCTCACCCCACCTCAGTCCCTCTTATGTCACTCCCTTACCCCACCTCAGTCCCTCTTATGTCACTCCCTCACCCCACCTCAGTCCCTCTCATGTCACTCCCTCACCCCACCTCAGCCCCACCTAATGTCACTCCCTCACCCCTCCTCAGCCCCACCTAATGTCACTCCCTCACCCCACCTTAGCCCCAACTAATGTCACTCTCTTACCCCACCTCAACCCCACCTCATCTCACTCCCTCACCCCACCTCATGTCACTCCCTTACCCCACCTCAACCCCACCTCATCTCACTCCCTCACCCCACCTCAGCCCCACCTCATGTCACTCCCTCACCCACCTCAGTCTCTCTCATGTCACTCCCTCACCCCACCTCAACCCCACCTCATCTCACTCCCTCACCCCACCTCAGCCCCACTTCATGTCACTCCCAAACCCCACCTCATCCCCACCTCATCTCACTCCTTCACCCCACCTCAGCCCCACCTCAGCCCCTCTCATGTCACTCCCTCACCCCACCTCATGTCACTCCCTTACCCCACCTCAACCCCACCTCATCTCACTCCCTCACCCCACCTCAGCCCCACCTCATGTCACTCCCTCACCCACTTCAGTCTCTCTCATGTCACTCCCTCACCCCACCTCAACCCCACCTCATCTCACTCCCTCACCCCACCTCAGCTCCACCTCAGTCCCTCTCATATCACTCCCTCACCCCACCTCATCTCACTCCCTCACCCCACCTCAGCCCCACCTCAGTCCCTCTCATATCACTCCCTCACCCCACCTCATCTCACTCCCTCACCCCACCTCAACCCCACCTCATCTCACTCCCTCGCCCCACCTCAGCCCCACCTCATGTCACTCCCTCACCCACTTCAGTCTCTCTCATGTCACTCCCTCACCCCACCTCAACCCCACCTCATCTCACTCCCAAACCCCACCTCAGCCCCACTTCATGTCACTCCCAAACCCCACCTCATCCCCACCTCATCTCACTCCCTCACCCCACCTCAGCCCCACCGCAGTCCCTCTCATATCACTCCCTCACCCCACCTCATCTCACTCCCTCACCCCTCCTCAGCCCCACCTCATGTTACTCCCAAACCCCACCTCAACCCCACCTCATCTCGACCAGCTGAACAAGAAGCTAATGCTCAACATGAACATTATGTTCGTGATTTGTGTGATACGATGTCAAAACAAATTCGGGGACGTGCTTTTTATGGATGTTAGCATTCCTTTGTGTAATGTTCAGACAAAGTGAATTGAATGTTATGAGACTATGACATCTAAATATATTTCTAGCATATCCCTGTAACATTATATCCCGTAACATTATATCTGTATGACATTATATCCTTACAACATTATGTACTTGTTACATTATGATCTTGCAAAATTATGTCCTTACAACATTATGACCTTGCAACATTATGTCCTTACAACATTATGTCCTTGTTACATTATGACCTTGCAACATCGCCATGACCTCGCCATGACCTCGTCACCTTAGGGCTATCTCACTGTCGCCACCTTAAGACCGTACGTACGCACCTCTCCGGACTCGTCGGTGAGGAGACTCCGAATCCCCAACAGCCGTTTGACGCGACCTGCGGCATTACGGAGCAAACTTGGCGAGAACTCCGGCAACGCAGTAATCAGGTTGCAATCGACGTTGAGAGTTGTTGAACGTGTGTTGATTTCCCTGCGAGATTAATTTCCAGTCTAGCCGACGGTTTCCCAAGTGCATATAATTACAATTATTTACAGTTTAAGACAATATTAAGCTTTAGACCACATTTCTTAATATTCCTTTACAATTTCAATTTGTACAAGAATTTAGATTCGTTATACATCTCTAATAATTAGTTTCACTATTTATATTGAAGATTTAAATCGTAAATTTATATCTGAGATCATCGAGATCATAAAATCTAAAAATACCCAGGCGACGATTTCGCAGGACATGTGGCGCTACGTGTATTACGGTGGCGTCGAGGCCAGTCTACGGCCACAAGTCTGGCCGTTCCTCCTCAAGGTCTACCCGATGACCGCTAGCGCCTCCGACATCCGTGAAACCGACGCGAGGGCTCGAACCGACTACGAGAACTTGATTTCGCAGTGGATCAGCGTCGAAGCCATTGTCAGACAACAGGTGGCGTGACGTTGGCGGGTGTCGTTTTTAAGTTGCGTCGGCGTTTTATTCGTTTGCGTAAAACTGGCACTAAAAACATGAACATTTCTGAAATGTATTTATTGTATTTTATATTATATGAATACGAATTGTATTGTATTCGTATTGTATTGAATACGAATACATTGTATTGTATTCATTCTATAAAGTGCTTTATTCAATACTAGAAATGTTGTTGAATAGTACATCTATATATTAATTGTCTGGGGGTATTGAATAAATACATATATGTATATATATATATGCAAATATAATTATATATGATATATATATATATATATATATATATATATATATATACATATAAGATATCCAATATCCAATATACAATGAATATAATATTTTCAATATTAATTTATATATTAAAAATATAATATTTTATTTATAAATATATTTTATGGATAAGATTCGTAATTTTATCAAGTTCTATTAAAATAGTTCTTTGTAAATAGCTTCTTATTGTTGGTAGGATAAAGAAACTATGGCACAAAATTTAGCGAAGATGGTAAACAATGAGCCAATATCTCACCCGCACCTTTCTTTGTCTAGGAAAGATTCTACGCTATCAAATGATGTTAGTATTGCATAATAAATACTATTATATAACGTGTAATATTATATCGTTCATAAACCACTCTCTGAGGAAATTCGTAACATTTATATCGTCTAATTCCATTACATTTATTAAAAGATTAAAAGTCGTGTTTATTAAACGTTTTATTTCATCAATACCAACCGAAGGTATTTGAAAGTATGGATTCCGAAGAAGACTTCCATCCGCCGGAAACTGTAATTGAAGAATCAACTCCGATTTCAGAAACAGACGTAGTTATTATCTCTTAATTAGAAATAACGCATATCTTTGCTATCTAATCAAATTCATAGTCAAACTAATTCTTAAACTCATATCTTTCAACATCGTTTAAATTATCACTTTCAGTTGTTCAGTTCAATGTGTAACCCGACGCGTAGTTTGCGAGTAATTCAGAAGAATTTCGATTATAAATTATTTATTTTATTAATTGCCGCGATATTCCGACTCATTAAAAAACCTTACAGTCGATCAAAGGCCGTTTAAATATTCCATCCAATGACGAGGGACTCGGAAGTTCTATTGGCAATTCGTCGATAGCTTCTGAAAATGTTGGATAATTATATAAATATAATATTTTATTTATATCAATATTATTTATATTAATATTAATGATAATATAAATATAATATTATATTTATGCTATTATCTAATAATACTAATATTTTATATAATAAAATATTAGTATTAATAATAATAATATCAATATAATAATAATAAAAAGAATATACAAATTATTTGTTTTCAGAATTATTCTCCTCAATGTTCTCTCACCGGTTTTTATAAATTTTTATAAATTTTTCTAAGTTTCTATAAATTTTTATAAATTTCTTACATTTTTTTCTATAAACATTTCAAGCAAATCCTTGCTAATTTAACCACAACACTTCGGATTTCAGTTTCTGGTCAGCAAATTTGTCGGTCGATGCACGGAGGCACTTATTCCGTTTGTTGCTCTAAGGATTATTTATAAATAGTTGATTCTTTACAAAGATAGTAAACTCGTATTAACTTTATAAAATACTTCCTTTAATCACCCGCGAATGTCTACTATTATTTCTAGTACAGCATAACGATTATAAAAGTAACCTGCAACTTCCACCAGAGGGCAATCATCGACGCCATGTCGTTGAACCTCCATCGCATTGATAAAGACGTCGACCGTTGCGATAGAAATTATTCCTTCTTTACGAAAACCAAAAACCTCGACAAACTTCGCAATGTGATGTGCACGTTAGTGAAGGGTTTTAAATGTAGGGGTGGGTCTTGTAGTGGGTCTTGTAGGGGGTCTTGTAGGGGTGTAAGGGTGGGTCTTGTGGTGGGTGTAGGGGGTGGGTCTTGTAGTGGGTGTAGGGGGTAGATCTTGTATTGGGTCTTGTACTGAGTGTAGGGGGTGGGTCTTGTAGTGAGTGTAGTGGTGGGTCTTGTGGTGGGTGTAGGGGTGGGTCTTATAGTGGGTCTTGTAGGGCGTGTAGGGGGTGGGTCTTGCAGTGGGTCTTATAGGGGGTGTAGGGGGTGGGTCTTGTAGTGAGTGTAGGGGTGGGTCTTGTGGTGGGTGTAGGGGGTGTAGGGGGTGTAGGGGTGGGTCTTGTAGTGGGTCTTGTACTGAGTGTAGGGGGTGGGTCTTGTAGTGAGTGTAGGGGTGGGTCTTGTGGTGGGTGTAGGGGTGGGTCTTATAGTGGGTCTTATAGGGGGTGTAGGGGGTGGGTCTTGTAGTGAGTGTAGTGGTGGGTCTTGTGGTGGGTGTAGGGGGTGTAGGGGGTGGGTCTTGTAGTGAGTGTAGGGGGTGGGTCTTGTAGTGGGTCTTGTAGTGGGTGTAGGGGGTGGGTCTTGTAATGGGTATTGTAGTGGGTGTAGGGGGTGGGTCTTGTAGTGGGTGTAAGGGTGGGTCTTGTAGTGAGTCTAGGGTAGGGTCTTGTAGTGAATGTAGGAGTGGGTCTTGTAGTGAGTGTAGGGAGTGGGTCTTGTACTGAGTGTATGGGGCTGGTCTTGTAGTAAGTATAGGGAGTGGGTATTGTAGTGAGTGTAGGGGTGGGTCTTGTAGTGAGTGTAGGTGTGGGTAATGTAGTGAATGTATGGGATGGGTCTTATAGTGAGTGTAGTGAGTGTATGGAGTGGGTCTTATAGTGACGGTAGGGGGTGGGTCATTTGAATGTATGGGGGTGGTTATTATCAATAATATAGTGATCAGGTATTGTTGTGAGTGTAGAGAATAGGTCTTATGGGTGTTTGGGTGGGGTTTACAATGAGTGGAGTACACTCATCAAGCATTGAGTGTAGTAGGCATGATTATAGGTAATATAGCGACTGTATGGTTTAGCTTAATTGAAATTATAATTAGCAGGGACATAGAAATATTGTTCTAGTGTTTGTCTATGAGATTCATGGGTTTTGAAGTTGGTTGGCAATAAATAATAAAATTAAATAAATTTGTATTGAAAATGAGAATACCATTGTTATTATAATAGTTTTATTATTTTTTTATCATTTATATAAAAATATAATATTGTACTTAATTATCTTTAGTTGACATTAATGTTGCTGATATCCTTCTTTAAAGGTACGTTTGGGAGAATATTGAATGTGGATACGTACAAGGAATGTGTGACCTCGTAGCTCCCCTACTGGTGACCTTCCAAGATGGTTCGCGATATTTTATCAATACATCTAGTTCGTATTAAATATTGATTCCATAATATATTGCCTTCAACCTCAGAAGCGAAAACTTACACTTGTTTCTGCCAACTGATGAAGAGAATGAATTCGAATTTTCCTCAAGGAGGCGCTATGGATCACCACTTCGCAAATATGAGATCGTTAATCCAGGTATACTCGCTTTCAGTGTTTCAACATTTCACTGTTTCAATACATCCAAAGTAAATGTCTGCAGAATTGCAAATCTTATCGGATCTATTTGAAGGCGATTTTAAATGCTACATTTTATGAGTTTCCTTACAAAGAATTTATCTCGCAAGAATTTGAATATTTATAAATTATATCAAATCAAATTTATTTATTTCAGTAATTTCAATTAACTCATTTCGCCAACCAGATTTTGGACACTGAACTATTTGAACACATGCAACAAAATGGTGACTACACACATTTCTATTTCTGCTATCGGTGGTTCCTATTGGATTTTAAAAGAGGTTGTTCCAATTATCACTAAATTAGCTTCAAAAATAATATTACAATACAACAAAGTGTATAATATATACTGTATATCTATATCTATATATATATATATATACATATATATATATATATATATCATTATGTGTATATCTATGTCCTCATATATAATATTTATAAATAAGTAATGATTAAATAATATTCATTTAATTTAAGAATATACATATCACCCAATCAGACTTCTTGATATATGAGTATAAACACAAGTATAAATCCTGAGATGACCTATAACCTCGGAGATAACCTTCTCTCCTCTTACAGAACTTGTTTACGAAGACGTGTTTCGAGTCTGGGAGACTATTTGGTCAGCAAATCAAATTGCTACCTCGAATTTCGTGCTTTTTATATCTCTTGCCCTAGTGGAGTTCTATCGCGAAATCATCATCGATAATGGAATGGATTTCACCGATATCATTAAGTTTTTTAACGGTTTGTATAATTTATATATATAAATTTAGTTATTGAAATACTTAATTTTTATTGGACTTACTTTGTAAACTGCCCTTATCAAATTACCTATTTTTTTAACTAGTTCTACCTTCATTTTGACTTATTTATATTTTTCCTTCTATTATGATGTAAGTTAACATTACAATAATTATTTATGTATAAATTTATATATATATAGGAATATAATTTTTTTAATTTCTATTTTTTATATCATTTTTTAATCCTTATAATATCAAAATAAAATTAAACCCGGGATGAAATATGATTATAATTATTAGCTATTATAAAATATCTTATTTATGGTATTGTCTAGTTTGAATGTAGAATAATCAACTTAGAATTTATAAGTTAATAAATCTATTTGACTAGTAACACATATAATTATTTAATCTTAATAATTTAAATAAAATTGCCCAGAGAATTATTAACATGTTATACTATTTAATAACTCATGTTTTTTTTCATTAAACACAATCTCCTTAATTCTGGTTTAGAAATGGCAGAGAAACATAATGTGAAACAAATCTTGGCAATCTCTCGAGATTTAGTAGTCAGACTCCACGATTTGATTGCCAATAAATAGACGACCTCAATATTATATTTACCTTAGAGGTTCTGCAAATAACTGAGACTATCTTCTGTAAATTTTCAAACGTTCAATAATTTGTATTGTTTTGGCTTTCATGTACTTTATTTTGAATATTAAAAATTTTGTTATATTTGTTTATTCTCATTAAACACTTTCTCAGTTATACATTCCAATTACACATTACACATTGGCAGTTAAAGTATTACATCATAATTATCATTTTAAACGTATTATACAATTTATCATCTTATATTTTATCTATATGTTATATTTTAAATATTTAACCCATTATTGTTATCCTAATTCTCAGATTTATCGATTGATGTTTTTATAAAAAAAGATTAATATAAATCATCGTCGTTAATTTGTATTAATTATGTTAACAACAATATTGTTATTCGATAAACATCAGAAATGAATTTGGAGTCGTGAAATATCATTCCAGTCGTAGTGTAAATAAATATATTCTGTATTTATTTAATTTTGAATTTCTTTCTAAATTTTCCCACAATTCGCATTAATCGCGGATACGATTGTATGATATAAATAATTTTATTAGTATAAGGTCGGTATCGTATGAGCGAAAAGTTATTGGTGCTCGCTTGAAATTGGTTGTGGATTGTCAATATGTAGGGCAACCAAGACGACACTCGATATTACATAAACGTTATGCAAGGTTACGTAATCCTTTGGGAATACTATGTACAAATAAAAGGTAGGTGTATAATACTTTAAAGTAATTGAACAGTCCGAGGGAGTGGTGTTTGGTTATATAACGGGGGATTGTATTAAGTTCGCACTTGGAATAATAATTTATTTAAATTAATGGAATTTTGATAAAATAGAAAAAGAAATTTGATATAATGCCTTCGATTCGATTTCTAAGTTAAAATCTTTAGTTTGATTAAATGAAGGTTGAATGATTTTCTTAAATCTAATCTGATGATGTAGAACAGGTAATAAGTTTTATGTGATAGTTGAATAAGGATAGAAATTATTCTCTGTAGTAAGAAGAAAGATAGGTGAACGATCTCACAAGATTGTATTAATGTATATGTAAAATATAGATAGGCGAGGAGATAGGATTTAAATAGGTGAAGTATTGCGAAATATACATGCTCGTAAGTATCCCATGAAATCATGTTGAAATTAGTAATTGTTGAAGGTTTCGAGTAAAATAGTTAAATTAAATATTTATAGGAGAAAATAGTGATCTAATAGAAATAGAAAGAATATATATATATATATATGTATATATCATAGATTGTTTGATTTGTAGGAATATGAGAATGCTACAGATTTAGAAATGCTTCTTGTGTACATAGAACCACGGGGAGAGCTGTAAACATCCTAGATTCCTTTTAGATCCTCGATATTCCATTGTCAATAATGTCGATATGGGGCAGTAGGTCAAACTCTTTGGCTTCGAGTTCTTTCGCATCTATGATCTCGTCTGCCATCGAAGATCCGGCATGGCAACTAGTCACGTGACCTGAGGGGCGTGGTTGGGATATAGCTTTGTGATTACCACCCATAACCAAGTATCTTATACATTATACTATATAGTATCTAAGAACACTCGTCACATATGCAGTTCTTTAGAATTGTACTTGACCTCCATTAAATATCCTCTAAACCTAAACCCATAACCACCGATATATTTCTACGTATCAATTTCTATCGCTACCTTAAGGGCATTGGTTCTCTATTTATTTAACATTCTTTTTTAAAAAAATATCATTTATATTTATATTATAATAAATTTATTAAAAATTTAAATCAAAATACAATAATTTTAAATATTCACAAAACTATAGAATATTTAATTTTTTATTATTTTATAACTTTAATATATAATAAAATTAAAATGTTAATGTTTAAAATAATTAAAGACAGAAATAAATATTTAAATTTATAGGTTAACTTTATTTATAAGTTAAAAAATATTAAAAAAAACTACACAATCTCTCTGGAGATTTTAATTTATTTACATTATTTATTTACTTTTCATTTATTATTTATTTTAAACTTATGTTTTTAATAAATTGTAATTATAGTATATTTTGTATTATTAATATTATTCAATTGATTCAAATAAATAGATATATTTTGTTTCTATATTAATGTTCTAAAAACAAGTATATATATTTATATTTAAATATTTGAATTATATTTTATCAAATAATAATAAAGTTATATAAAAATAATGGTTGAATTATTTTTACATTAAACGCTTTTTTCTCAAATATTGTGTTGCCTTATTCTGAATATTTAAATATTTTCACACTTTTAATAATAAATATTTTAACTTAATTTTTTTGCATCTTTATTTAAATATACAACTAAATAAACATTATATATATTATATTGTTGATTTTCTAAATAATTTAATATTTGTAATATAAGTCAATGTTTATTAAAAAAATTGTAAATAATGTAATGATTAAGTTTTTAAATTTTCAAAAAAATTAATATTGAATAAGATTGTATAACAATTTTAGCAGTGCCATTGTTTACTTAACTATTCTTTACATTGTATTAAAAATAGAGAGCACCTGCCCTAGTTAATGTGGCAGTTTTTTATGCCCTTAGCTCCGCACTCCTTTCCCTTGGATCCGCGCTCCTTTACATTAGCAACTTTCTCAATTCCTTTAGCTCCAACTACAATTCCCTTAACTCCTACTGATTTCCATAAATACCGCTAACCTCTATTATCGTTCTCAGTAACGCTCTTGGCTGTCACTGTTGCGTAACTCGTGTGACGGCGTACGTTCTTCTGAGGCTCCAAGAGTAATACGTACATCTTGGGCGTAAATAAACAACACAACGCAACGCTGGCGCTAAGGGAGATCGCAACGCATAACGTCGTAGTCTGTATCTGGGAGGGGGTGGAAGTGGAAGCCAGTGGTGTGGAGGCTAGGTAAGGGAGAAGGGAGAGTTTGTAAAGGAAAAGTAAGGGTGAGGTTAGGTTTCGCCGGAAGGAGGTTAAGTGAGGATAAGAGATGAGGTTAAGTGAGAGTAGGGGAGAGATAGACTAAAATAAGGCAGGGTAAAATCACAACCACACTGGATGCCAGCTTACAAGGATAGTTAAATGTTTCATTTATTTTGATTTCGGTTTTGGGTTCGAATACATAAAATAATTTTCAAAATATTTTGACTTCACTTTAGAATTGGTGAATAGAGTTTTCAGAGAAACGTATAAACATCAATAAACGGCGGTATAAGCCCGGATGTCAATCAAATATATGTAAATATCGGAGGTACCTCGATGACTATAGAAATACCCGCGGTATAGAATATTTATGTTATATATATAGATGAACTTTGAACCGAGTAAGCCACACCCGTGTTACGCAACACGTGCGCAGAACTACCTCATGAGAGTGTAACGTGCCGAAGTAGATGGGTATAAAGGCTAGCCACACCACACACGTAGTGTACATCGCGAAACCAATGCACTTGGATTCGTTGAAATTCTCCGGAATCTTCCTCGTCTTCACTGCGTACACGGTGCAAGTGATGATTAGCTGTAGAGGTCATGTGAGGTCATGTAAGTTCAAGGTGGAGGTTAACTGAAAAGGTAGTGGGAGGTTAATTTAATAATTAGTTATAAAGGTCATGCAAAGTCATGCGAAGTCATACGAGGTCAATTCGGTAGTTAACTGTAGAGTTCGATGTAGTGCTTAGCTCTAAAGATTACGGGATCCAATTGGAAATTAGCTAGAGGAATGATTAACTATTTCAATTAGCGGGGGCAGAGGTTAGGTAGGGGTTAGGTAGGGGTTAGGATATAGCGAATGTATGGTAATGCTTTACAACCTCTGGCAGTAAACATGAGGTTGCATTAAATATATGTCTTCACTAAGACTACATAGTATATAGCCCTATATATCTATACTACGACTATACTATAAATTATATATATTATCTAACCTAACTTATATGGGTTAAGACTTATCTTCTATAAACCCAATCATTACTAAACAGCATTTATCTATTCAATTAGTTTTTATAAACTAAATGATCAAATATCTGGAAAAAGTTGTAGACTAGATATCAGAACTAACAAAGGCGGAAATCTCACAACCGCTTTATTTTGAGGTTTTCAGTACAAAGCATTGTCTTACCATAATGATATAGACGAGAGATAGAAGAAATGATTCATCCTTTCGTTTGCAGGCGAGGATGTAGATATCGCGTTTGTGCTCGGGGTGATATGTTCTAGTACCTGCAGGTTCCACTAGCAACCACACTCCGCTATAGACCAATTGAACACCGATCAGAATCGTTGTTATGGTAACCTGAGTGATATTATGTGGGAGTAATTGTATTGTTATCTGTATTATGTGGGAGTAATTGTATTGTTATCTGTATTATGTGGGATTAATTGTATTGTTATCTGTATTATGTGGGAGTAATTGTATTGGTATAAGTATTATGTGGGAGTAATTGTATTGTTATCTGTATTATGTGGGAGTAATTGTATTGTTATCTGTATTATGTGGGAGTAATTGTATTGGTAGGTGTATTATGTGGGAGTAATTGTATTGGTATCTGTATTATGTGGGAGTAATTGTATTGTTATCTGTATTATGTGGGAGTAATTGTATTGGTAGGTGTATTATGTGGGAGTAATTGTATTGGTAGGTGTATTATGTGGGAGTAATTGTATTGTTATCTGTATTATGTGGGAGTAATTGTATTGTTATCTGTATTATGTGGGAGTAATTGTATTGTTATCTGTATTATGTGGGAGTAATTGTATTGGTATAAGTATTATGTGGGAGTAATTGTATTGTTATCTGTATTATGTGGGAGTAATTGTATTGTTATCTGTATTATGTGGGAGTAATTGTATTGGTAGGTGTATTATGTGGGAGTAATTGTATTGGTAGGTGTATTATGTGGGAGTAATTGTATTGTTATCTGTATTATGTGGGAGTAATTGTATTGTTATCTGTATTATGTGGGAGTAATTGTATTGGTAGGTGTATTATGTGGTAGTAATTGTATTGGTATATGTATTATGTGGGAGTAATTGTATTGTTATCTGTATTATGTGGGAGTAATTGTATTGGTAGGTGTATTATGTGGGAGTAATTGTATTGGTATATGTATTATGTGGGAATAATTATATAGGTATTATTATTATGTGGGAATAATTGTAGCTGTATCAGCATTCTGTGGGAGTAATTATAATATTTTAAGAAATATGTGGAGTAATTGTTGTATATACAAAATTACAAGAGGGCTATTTTAATATTGGTGATAATGTATCATTGTCAGTATAACTTGGGAGTAGTTGTAGTATTGTGTGAGAGTTATTCAGCATTGTATTAGAGTAATTAGCAAGTAATTAATACCTAATTAGAGTAAATACAGTAAGACTTGTGGTATATGGATACATATATATGTACATGAGTTGACTCCGTAATGCAATTGCATGTTCACTATAAAATACAGACAGAGTTAGTTACGATATGTGAAAATGGTAAATCTTGTAAGTTTTATTGTTAAGGAGATATTATTTTCGAGTTTGCTTCACAAACTTGTGATTTCGGACTGATGAAAGGAGGTCTTTTAGCAGACTTGCTTGCGCTGTGAAATATCCTGGAGATGCGGTTGGTCTTCGTAAGTAACGGAGCGTAGATGAAAGATAGTCCAAATCCAATCCCGAACTATTGCAAGTGTATACCATTACAGTCGAGTAATATTAATATGCCATTATGTGGGACACTTTATTGAATAAATAATAATGATGACATGTTAACATTACACTATGGACGTAACGCTCAATTACTACCCAGCAAACAGAGTGATGTAATAATTACATAACCTAATTAGCATAGTTTTATAAATATCTACGTGTGTTAATCAATTATTGGTTCACATAAAAGAATCTTTGTTTGGTTAATACTGTAGAAAACAATTGTTTAATATCTATTGTATCATATACTCCAAAATTTAATTGATATAAGATAAACTATAGATTTAAAAGTAAACTCACCCTCTGTATAATACAAATAACAATACTAGGAGCTGCCAATAACGCAAACGTCATTGAATAGCAGACCAAGAACCCAACGAGTAGCATGTAGCTGAGTTCACGTCCTGAGGCCTGAAAGTAACGGTGAGTGTAGAGAGAGAGGGAGAGGGAGATGGAGAGGGAGAGGGAGAGGGAGAGGGAGAGGGAGAGGGAGAGGGAGAGGGAGAGGGAGAGGGAGAGGGAGAGGGAGAGGGAGAGGGAGAGGGAGAGGGAGAGAAAGGTGGAGGGAGAGGAAGGGATGGAAGGAGTGGGAGAGGGAGAGGGAGAGGGAGAGGGAGAGGGAGAGGGGGATGGGGATGAAGGGAGGGAGAGAGAGAGGGGAGGGGATGGGGAGGGAGGGGAGGGAGAGAGGGAGGGAGGGAGGGAAGGGATAGATGGAGAGAGGGAGAGAGGGAGTGGGAGAGGGTGAGTGTGAGTGTGAGTGTGAGAGGAAGAGGGAGAGAGAGAGGGAGAAAGATAGAGGGATAGGCAGAGAGAGAGGGAGAGGGAGAGGGAGAGGGAGAGGGAGAGGGAGAGGGAGAGGGAGAGGGAGAGGGAGAGGGAGAGGGAGAGGGAGAGGGAGAGGGAGAGGGAGAGGGAGAGGGAGAGGGAGAGGGAGAGGGAGAGGGAGAGGGAGAGGGAGAGGGAGAGGGAGAGAGGGGGATGGGGAGGAAGGGAGGAAGAGAGAGAGAGGGGAGGGGGATGGGGAGGGGAGGGAGAGAGGGAGGGAGGGGAGGGAGAGAGGGAGGGAGGGAGGGAAGGGAGATATGGAGAGAGGGAGAGGGGGAGAGAGGGAGAGGGAGTGGGAGAGGGGGAGAGGGAGTTTGAGCGGGAGAGGAAGAGGGAGAGAGAGAGAGGGAGAGAGAGGGGGAGAGGGAGAGACCATTTGATATTACATAATAACCTTAACAACTGGAGTTTCAAAGTATTTGGCAAAAGTGAACATGACGAAGATAGTAAGAATGATACCGATAGCGGATAAACATAGAGGACCAATGGCGTAGATTGAATAGAAATGCATGTATTCAATACGAAGGCTGTGTAGTGAATGTAGTTGGTGATGTGTAGTGAGTGTAGGCGGGTGTAAGTAGTGAGTGTAGGCGGGTGTAAGTAGTGAGTGTAGGCGGGTGTAAGTAGTGAGTGTAGATGGCAATGTGTATTTTAGAGTGAGTAAGTAAGTATTATATATTAGAGATATTTATTATGTGTAGGTATGTAGTTGTTTGGATTAGTATATGTAGGTATTATATTAGGAATATCTAGTGAATGTAGTGTGGAGTGTAGTGAGTATAGGTAACGTACTCGAAACAGTTTCGTTTGTCAGAAGTAGGCCAGCTTCCAACACCACAATTTACACATCTGTTATCATCTGCCACCTTCTCGTGATCTCTGCAATAAGTGCACACCCAGCAACACGTCTCACCTGGCTGGGTCTTTTTAGTGGGGGTGGAGTAGAGTGGGGTGGAGTGGAGTGGGGTATAGTGGAGTGGAGTGGGGTGAGGTGGAGTGGGGGTGGAGTGGGGTGGGGTGGAGTGGGGTGGAGAGGGGTGGGGTGGAGTGGAGTGGGGTGAGGTGGGGATGAGTGAGTGGGGTGGGTGGGGTGGGTGGGAGCATAAGAAAGGGGTGGGTAGAGGTATATGATAGTTGTTAATATTAGTTAATCCTCAACTCAATATTACTTTTCACTTATCTGTTACACTTTATTTGCATAATAAGAAGTTTATTTCTCTATAATTTATGAATAATCCGACCACTAATATATTTGACTAGAAACACCAACTACTTTCTAGTTCCTAAATAGAATTAATAATGTAATTGTACTATCTACGTCATGTACTATATACTACTACCAAATTACAACTACTTCAAATATAATTTTAACTCATAATATAATTCTACTTTTAGAATCAATTTACTTTGGATATTAATTAAAACAACAATATATTTAGCCATTCATTTTATAACTAAATACAGCCAGACTTCGCAACATTTCTGCTACTAATACTAAAGTAAACGTATAAAGAGATATGAATCAAATCAAATTCAAATTCAAATACGCAGTTCATATATTGAACAGGTCGTTGTTGGGAGTGTTGAATATAATGTTCACATTGTATATAATGGTGTATTGTGTAGATGTGAATGGTATGAGGTGGGCTTGTTAGATTGATTTATTGTGGAATGATTTAGTGAGGTAACGGGAGAATGACTGGGGTATTATATTTTAGAACCGAGAGGTGGTAGTATACTATAATGGAGTAAGGAGTTGGGGTATAAGAGGTCAATTGTAAGGTTTGAGATATTATAGGTTATGTGTATTGATTTGTGGTTTTATAGTTTATTCGAATGTAAGAAAGGTAGTGATGGTGTATAAAGTAAGGAGTGTAACATGATTAACATGCCTCATATAAATACACCTCAAAAGACTGAATATGGGGCTCAGCTAGGATACAAGTTAATATGGAGTGTATGGTGGGGATACAGTCATTAATAACACATTTGGATCATATTAATATAGGTACCCGGTTATGAACTTGATGAGATGTAAGAACAAATTGTCTTGTAATAAGCTCAGGTGAAAATTGTAATAAATGGTCAATATAATGGTCAATGCAGAAATAATATCGCGTTTTTAACTTATTATTGTCTTTTGATCTTTACGTAAAACGAAATTGTATAATAATTATTCTAAGCCCGATAATGGTAATTTATACTTATTAAATATACATTTATATAGTCATCTTATGAGGAATATTTTAATTTATCTATGACTAAGTCCTTTTAAACTTATACATATCTATAGATATATCTATTCAATAATACTCCACTAGTAACGATCTAAATATACGTATTACTTACTTATACCTCTATTAATACTTATAATACTTATATATATATATATATCTATATACATATTATTAATCATCAACGAACCTGTTTAATCTGACCAATTAGACACGGTTCGCTGCACCGTGATGTGTCCGGAATGTTGTGTCCATTTCTCCAGACAATGTCGCTATCGCTAATACTATGTGGGCGGCAATGTCGGCAATAGTATATAAAAAATAATTTAAATAATATATATATTATATATATATATATATATATATATATATATATATATATATATATATATATTTAAATATACATATTAACTACGTATTGCGGTTATTTATTATTAATCATATGATAGCATATTCATGCTATTAGATAAACTTCATTTAGTAATAATGATAGGTATAATTAATTACATTTATTAAAATTAATGATAATGAAAATTTAATTTAAATAAAATTAATGCTATTGAAAATTAATTTAAACTGGCCAGGTTATATCTAATTTGTATTATACAACTAAATCTAAGGTTATTATAATAACATATATACTCTCATCATCATCATCATGTACTGCTAATATTGCTTATTAACTAACCTACTGAATAGTTCATAATCTACATTCACGTATACAATATAATCTCAGGTTTTAGGATAAGCAATCATTTATGTCATTATACCCATAATATAGAAAAATATAGCAAAGCTAAATAAAATAAAATGTAAATAAAAAGTTTAATTAAAAAAGGTAAATAAACAGGAAACGGATTAAAAAGCTGAACTATTCCTATCGGTGTTTTAATAATATAAATGTGACAAATTATAATAATATATATCCGAAACACAATTTTATCATATCAGAGTGATAAATTATCTTTAATCCGACTGCCGGAATACATATTACCCATTACGCAATACAACTATTGCAATGTATTTCATTTATTTTTGCAGTCCAACTATTAAATGATTATATGCATAATCTACACTCACTCTCTACATGTATATCCTTGGTATTTGACCAATATATGTAATCTACATCCAAACCCGAACCTATTCACCGACCTCAGACTGTTTGCTGACCACGTGCCCACCCTGTTGTAGCCATAACTTCCAGTCACCGGACTCAGCCGGAAGTTCATTACGTCATAACGGCCAACACTGTCGCCGTGCTTGTCAAACTGTACCACGGCCCCGTAACTATCTACAGACCGGATTGTTATTATTAGTGACTATTGTAAATGTGAGTTAAGTACCAATCTTAAGTAAGGTTATAGACTGAACTTAAGTCGGCTTGTATAGCTGTTTTAATCTTATTATAGACCGGATAAAAGTTTAGTTAAAAAACAATCTTAAATGTTGATATGCACAGGGTTTAATTATTGTTATAGGTATGGATTAAATGGGTATATTGATTGTAATTGTGTGGGTTAAAGGTCAAGTGATGTTATTAATCCTACTTAATTTGGTTCTAGATCGTAATTATGTAGGGCGTAATTAAATTAAGATTAATTTATCCGAGACTATACCTGCCTGGATAGATCAAAATCAACTGCAGACAATGGTCTAACGGTATTCAAGTTGTAAAATTCATATAAAAATGATTACAGGATAGAGTAATTGATATTAGATCGTGGTCTAGTTAACGTGAGATACATCGAGGAATATTTAAGTGAGTATTTGAATATTTAGAAAGATACACGAGGAAAGTAATATTGCCGTGGTACGTTACTAAGTGGGTAAGGGGCGTGTCAGAGGGTGTGTCGGGGATAGAAAGAGGGGCGTGGTTACGCGGTCACGCACCATTGAACTTCACTTTGAGCAGGAACTGTTTATATAGCCTACTGCTGTCCAGGGTATGCACGATGAGTCGCGCGCACCTTGACTCGTCGACACCCGGATGTTCCACGAGACACAGGTGCGAGATCATATTGTGAAGTGCGTGGGCGAAAGCGAACACGGCGTTGTATACGAAGTGGATCTTTCCCTCCTGCCAACAAAATGTACACCATGAACTTCGGTTACATAATAGTCGGCGAGTGTAAACTGGGGCTAGTCTAGGTTCACAAGTATGTAGAATATGGAGTTTAAGAGTATTCCGGGTGTATAATGAGGGTATAGATAAGTACATAGTAGGTGTAGTGGCGTATAGTTACATTATGTATGGTATAGACACGCGTGTTAGCTGTGTAATACACACTGTATATAGGGTGTATATGTGTAAGTGTAGGTTATGTGTGCATGTGTGTGTGTAGGATGTATATGCGGGTGTATGATGTATGTAGGGTGTTGCAATAGAGTGATCAGATCATTATATAAAATTTCATCATGTTAAATAAAGTTAAAATATTTTTCGATTAAAAAAATATGAAACAAAAGTTAAAAAATGAAAACAACTACATTATTAACTGTAATGTATATATATATATATATATATATATATATATAATATATACATATATATAATATATGTGTGTGTATATGTGTGTATACGTATGTGTGTGTCTGTGTGCATGCTTATGTGTATGTATATGTGAAGGTGTGTATGAGTATGTATATATATGTATATATATATATATATATATATATATATATATATATATGTATTTGTATATATAACAACTAAAGCCTAGCTAAAGGGTCATAATAAATGAAGAATAATATGTTATATAATACATGTATATGAAATCCATTATAATCACTAATACATGTATATTAAAATAATATGAAAAATGCAAAATACCGTTTATACCTTTTATAAAATTCCGTTTATATAATGATACCATTATTGCTGACCACGTGATTTACTTATAACATATATTAAGTAACTTTAATCATAAACTAGTATCTATCTCCAAGTGGAATCTGAAGAATTATAATTAAAAGGTAGTTAGTGAAACAATAACAACATTTGATTAAGTCGAAGTAAGTTACAAATTGGAATTCAATTTCTGTATTATATTATCTGGATACGCATGAGTGATTAGTGATCTACAATTTATAAATTCTTATAAATATAAGATTTATAACTTTGAGATAAATCATAGATATTTATTTACATAGTTAAGATTACATTGAGTATTAATGGTAATATTTAATATAATTATAAATATGATCTAGTTATAAAATTATTTTAATTAAAAGTATATATTTTATATTAATAATGTATACATTAATGTATATATTTTAATGTATGCTGCCCAGAAAACAGAATTATGGAATCTATATTTTTTACAATATAAAATAAATATATTTTTAAATTATTAAAAAATATAAAGATACATGTATCGTATTTTATGCATTGTATTTTTTATATTTTCATTTATTATATTGTATAATAATAACAACAATATACGCACTAAAAATCGGGATCATTTAATTTTTTGCATAATCTTTTTTCTTTTATATAAAACATATGTTAACCAATAATGTTTTCTACGCATGAAAATAGTATATAAATATTTTTAAATCACTT
The DNA here is from genome assembly GCA_964035775.1 of Osedax frankpressi. NCBI lineage: Eukaryota > Metazoa > Annelida > Polychaeta > Sabellida > Siboglinidae > Osedax > Osedax frankpressi. The sequence goes on from OZ038313.1 coordinate 34,567,533, forward strand.
GAGAGTTCTAATTATCATCAACATAATAATATAATATATATATGTCAAATTCCTTAATGTATCCTTAACACTTAATGTATTCAAAAAATAAAATAAATAATATAAAAGAACGATAATGCAAAATTGAAATCAGTGATATATGTGAAAGCTACTAATCCATGGGGTTTCACTCGCGCGAAAACGAGAATTCGTAATATTGACAGTTGAATTTGTATCCGCCATTATGGTCATTTTTTTTAAATTTATGACAAATAAATTATTTTATTACTTACATATATCCTAAAAAGTATGTTAAACTGTAGTAATTCAACCATTAAGACTGGATTACGATGTTCTGTAATAAATTGTGATAATTATCAAAATAGAGAGACATTCCGTAGCACAGATTTCCCTTAGACGAAGAATAAAAGACTCATATAAAAATATAAAAAATTTTAAATTTCAATAATTAATTATTCTTATTCCTTTTATATAAACTTTCACGCTATTTAGTATAATTAACATATCTAATAATATATAGCAAATATATAATAGGTTTAATTTATTATTTAATATAATTTGTTATTTGATTCAAATAATATATGTCATATATAATTTAAATAAAAATATTTTTAATTTTCTGATTTTTATTATGAATAATGATATAAATGTTCATACTATGTATTTTATGACAATATATATATAATATTAAACATCATATTTATAAGAATTATAATTTACTATTTAACATAATTATATAGTTGTAAAAATGGGCTATAAATACAAGAAGTAAACCTTATTGAAAATAATAAAGGAATCTGATATTCAATCACTCAGACATTTACGAATATGTGGTAGGCATTTCAACGATACGATGTATAATACTTCAAGCAGGTTTATTTTACATTAAAATATTAATAATTTATAATATAAGCTTGTAGTTTTTTATATATATACACAATGTTATGTATTTCACTATATATTTAAAGATCAATTCTCATTATATATTTGTATTATGGTAAACAATTTAATTAAAGTAATATACCCCATTAATATATTCTTAATTAATGGTTCATATATATAATTATAAATGTATTCAGGAAACGACTTGTATATAATGCAATACCTACTTTGATTTCGGTATCAAACCCTCCTCCTAAATTAAAGTACGGATAATTATTGTGAAAACACACATAATCTATAAGAGTGAAGGTCTCTATAAATTTATAATGATATCCATATTAAATAAAATCTACACCATAACAAAAACATAGAACATTTCTATCAAGTAATTATTTATATTTATATTATAATACAATTATTTAGAGGCTGATGTCACTTCAAATGACGATATTGGGAACAACATAGGTGAACTATCACAGGATCGTATTGCTGAAGATCAGGAATAGAAAAAACAAATGAAACAAGAATCTCTAAAAACACAATTAAGGCAGGAATATTATAATGTAGAAAATAAGAGTTTGAATAAGAAAATAATTTCTCAGCAGCGTACAATTAATATCTTAAGCTGCGCTATGCTTATTAATCTTTTCTAACTATCTTCGAGATAATCATAATATACATTCTCTAATTACTCATAATTTATGTCAGGATGATGTTGAAAATTTCTTTTCACGGATGAGGTCTGGAGGTGGGAATCGCGATAACCCTACAGCTCAAGAATTTTTAGCAGAATATCGAAACGTTACGGTCGACTCACTCTTTACTCACGTAACAGGGAGCAATTGCAACTTAGATGCTGGTGAATTTCTTGTTAAACTGCACCAGCTTCCAAACATTCTAAATACACCTATACCTACTATCCTTTATCCAGAAATTATTCCATTTGCTATATTTCCTATCAAAATTTATTAGATAATTCTATTGTATTGATAGCACTTGATATATGTAATTATATTCGTAAATATTGTTGTACAAAGTGTGTTGATTTAATTTGTATGTCTGCATCAAATTGTTTCTCTAGTGATCATTTATTAATTATGGATAAATCAAAGAATGTATATAATAATAATAGGTTCCGACCAACTACGATATGTGTTGATTATGTTCGTAAGTTATATATTTTATTTAAATATTATATAAATGATATTGTGTATAAAGTAAACATTTGTAAAGTATTTAATCATATTATTTCTGTTAATAATATTTATTTTGATTATTGTGATAACTGTCAAATTCGTGACAAAGTTATTAATTATTTTGTATGTATACGTTTAAAAAATATCTAGTTAAAATTTAAATACAATTTGTACCCTTAAAAAAGGAATTAGAAAGTCATGAAAATTATTAATATTGAAACATATGTAAATAAATATTATATACAATACATATTTTAATTTATATATTTAATATATATCTTATCACACAAAATTATAACTAAATATAAATTGATATTTTCATAACTAAATATAAATTGATATTTTCATAAATATATGAAATTTATAAAATATTATTTGTATTGTCAAATTTATAAATCATCAATAAATATTTATTACTACTAATGTTATAATTTAGATAGTTTTGGGATTTTTTTTACACAAAAAAAGTGAAAATATATTTTATTATATTTAATATTAGTTGAATTAGATACATAACAGTGAACAGAATTATGTAAAATATATAGATATTATAATAAAATATTATTCATATAGTTAAATATTCTAAGTTATAATATATAAGTTATATAAAATATGTTGATATTATGTAAATAAACAATCACAAAACATGAACCTGTTGATATTTGTCGAGGTAAAATTTGCGGGGTTTATTTTTACATCTCGTTTTATTTCTATTTCCCGAACTGTATGAAGTAAACAATTGGTTATAACTACCATGCATAATGTACTCACTGTTTCAACGCTAAATACATGTTAGTCGTATATTTAACTAATAAATTGGAAATGTAATTGAAATTAAAATGAATTGAAAAATAAATCAAATAAAGTACTGAACTAACAAACCGGAAAGAACATTTATTGACAACTTGCCAGTATTCTCGGAACCAAGGGTTACGGGTATTCGACTTTGGGTCCAGAGCCAAGAAGTACTCGTCGAATCCAGGCAACGATGTGGATTGTAAGTCAACTGTTAGAGCTCCGGATGCTATATCCTGGTTACCTTCCTTGACCGGAATATCTTGCTTGCCTGCAAAAGGTCATTTCGAGAAGGACTGTTATCAGAGTATAATATACGATGTATTTTATACAATAAACAGTACACTATGCATTATATTCTATACGGTATATACTATACACTGTACATTATAATCTATGCAGTGTACAGTGTACACTGTACAGTGCAAAATGTACATTGTACAGTTATATAGAATAGTTGAAGTTGACTCCATAAATGTTATAATACATCCTTTGTTATTTCCCTGAACAAAATGGAATCCAGGTGATAATTGAATTCTAATCCACTTAATAATAATAATTGATATATAATCAATATATTTATATATTAATACTAATATAAATACAGTATTTATATATTTATATGAATATAAATACAGTATTTATATATTTATATGAATATGAATACAATATTTATATATTTATATGAATATAAATACAGTATTTATATATTTATATGAATATGAATACAGTATTTATATATTTATATGAATATAAATACAGTATTTATATATTTATATGAATATAAATACAGTATTTATATATTTATATGAATATGAATACAGTATTTATATATTTATATGAATATGAATACAGTATTTATATATTTATACTAATATAAATACAGTATTTATATATTTATATGAATATAAATACAATATTTATATATTTATATGAATATAAATACAGTATTTATATATTTATATGAATATGAATACAGTATTTATATATTTATATGAATATAAATACAGTATTTATATATTTATATGAATATAAATACAGTATTTATATATTTATATGAATATGAATACAGTATTTATATATTTATATGAATATAAATACAGTATTTATATATTTATATGAATATAAATACAGTATTTATATATTTATATGAATATGAATACAGTATTTATATATTTATACTAATATAAATACAGTATTTATATATTTATATGAATATAAATACAATATTTATATATTTATATGAATATAAATACAGTATTTATATATTTATATGAATATGAATACAGTATTTATATATTTATATGAATATAAATACAGTATTTATATATTTATATGAATATAAATACAGTATTTATATATTTATATGAATATGAATACAGTATTTATATATTTATACTAATATAAATACAGTATTTATATATTTATATGAATATAAATACAATATTTATATATTTATATGAATATAAATACAGTATTTATATATGAATATGAATACAGTATTTATATATTTATATGAATATAAATACAATATTTATATATTTATATGAATATGAATACAGTATTTATATATTTAGTTAGAGTTCAATTGGCAAACGCTAAATTGATTAACACCTCTCACGCAATTCAATAAGAAACACTTTAAACTTTACACTCAGAATAATGTGAACATGGATGTAAGTATACAGCCTAAGATTATAATCTCACATCCTCCGTTTTATTGTACACTGTACGACGTACGCTGTACGGTAACTAAGGCTACAGACGTACGGTAACCATGGATACTAATATACGGTAACCAAAGTTAATAACGCACGGTAATTATAGCTACTGACGTACGGTAACCATGGATACTAACATAAGATAACCATGGCTACATACATACGTTAACCATTTATACTAACGTACGGTAACCATGTATAATGACGTACGCTAGCCATGGCTAATGGCGTACGTTAACCATGGCTAATGGCGTACAGTGTTCATGGCTAATGACGTAAGGTAACCATGGCTACTAACGTACCGTAACCATGGCTACTGACATCAGACTATCAAAGACTACCTACTGCTAACCCCAACCGTCGCTAGCTACCCATATGAAGTCTCCTGTATCGTTTGCAGATCTAGCTGCCAACAAGAGTTGTCTGGCATCTTCCACTCGTAGGAACAGGACAACTACCCTAGCCGTGGACTTGCGCTGGGTTGTGTTGAGTGTAGGTATAGAGTGTAAGGATATAGTGTAGGGATTGTGTATAAAGGATAGAGTGTTGGGGTAGAGTGTAGGGATAGAGTGTAGGGATAGTGTATAAAGGATAGAGTGTAGGGAGAGCGTGTAGGTATAGAGTGTAGGGATATAGTGTAGAGGGTAGAGTGTAAGGATTGAGTGTACCATTAGAGTGTAGAGGTATAGAGTAGGGGTTAGAGCATATGGGTAGAGTGTATATGTTAGGGTGTAGAGGATAGAGTATAGTGGCAGAGTATAGGGGGTATAGGGGGTATAGTGTAGGTGTAGAGTATAGGGTTTATTTTATAGGGGGTATATTGAAGGGGTTAGGTTGTAGGGGTATAGTGTAGGGTTAGGGTATATGGGTGGAGTGTAGGGGTTAGGTGTAGGGGATAGAGAGTAGGGGTTATAGTGTAAGGGTTGAATGTAAAGGTTGAGTGTAGGGATATAATGTAGGATGTAGATTATAGGGAGTAGATTATATGGGCTAGAGTAGAGGGGATACAGTATAGGTGGTACAGTGTAGGGGTACAATGTAGGGCGTAGAATATAGGGATACATTGTAGGGCGTAGAGTATAGGAGGTATATTATAGTGGGTAGAGTGTAAGGGTATACGCAGAGGTTTAGTCAGTGGTATAGGCAGGTTTATAAGCAGAGGTATAAACAATGGTATGGTCAGGGATATAGTCAATTAGAGGCACGGTATAGCAGCATATATTTATATTGTATATAGGCTGGGTTTATGTGTGGGATATAGGTGTAGCATAGGTGTAATGAGGGGTGAGAGGGTATATATGTAGGTGTATATGAGGTTAATAAAATAGGTATACGAGAGATATAAGAAAGTCATAAGAGAGGTGTAAGAGAGGTATAAGAAAGTATAAGAGAGGTGTAAGAGAGGTGTAAGAGAGGTGTAAGAGAGGTGTAAGAGAGGTGTAAGAGAGGTGTAAGAGAGGTGTAAGAGAGGTGTAAGAGAGGCGTAAGAGAGGTGTAAGAGAGGTGTAAGAGAGGTGTAAGAGAGGTGTAAGAGAGGTGTAAGAGAGGTGTAAGAGAGGTGTAAGAGAGGTTTAAGAGAGGTGTAAGAGAGGTGTAAGAGAGGTGTAAGAGAGGTGTAAGAGAGGTGTAAGAGAGGTGTAAGATAGGTGTAAGAGAGGTGTAAGAGAGGTGTAAGAGAGGTGTAAGAGAGGTGTAAGAGAGGTGTAAGAGAGGTGTAAGAGAGGTGTAAGAGAGGTGTAAGAGAGGTGTAAGAGAGGTGTAAGAGAGGTGTAAGAGAGGTGTAAGAGAGGTGTAAGAGAGGTGTAAGAGAGGTGTAAGAGAGGGGTAAGAGAGGTGTAAGAGAGGTGTAAGAGTATATATATAGGGTATATATGGGGTTTAAGCTGTGAAATTCAGTGTATAAATAAACCACGACACACTGTTAAGGATTATTTTCAAATAATACGCCCACTCTCTTAATCAATACGCACCATTGTCTTATCTCATGTTATGAATAGGACTCCCATTGTTACTAGAACAACACCTGCGACATTAAACTGACCTTGAACTGCTTTACGGCATCCCGGAAGTCTTCATAAACGGGAGAATGCGGTAATTTCACTGACACCGCTATGCAAATGTTCCTGTGTCTAGCCTCGTAGTGGAAACTGTCTATTCCTAGATAATAGGGGATGAGAGGTTGGGTTGGAGGATCTATTGTTTGCAATTTTGGACAGAGATTTGAAGTGCGATATGAATGAGCGGGTGTGCTGAGATATGGAGTGGAGTGAGTGGGTGTGTGAGGGATGGGATATGGAGTGGAGTGAGTAGGCGTGCGGGGAAGGGATATGGAGTGGAGTGCGTGGGTGTGCGGGGAATGAGATATGGAGTGGAGTGAGTGGGTGTGTGGGGGATGGGATATGGAATGAAGTGAGTGGGTGTGAGGGTGCTGGGATATGGAGTGGAGTGAGTGGGTGTGTGGGGGATGGGATATGGAGTGGAGTGTGTGGATGTGCGGGGGCTGGGATATGGAGTGGAGTGAGTGTATGTGCGTGGGATGGGATATGGAGTGGAGTGAGTGGGAGTGCGGGGGTTGGGATATGGAGTGGAGTGAGTGGGTGTGTGGGGGATGGGATATGGAATGAAGTGAGTGGGTGTGAGGGTGCTGGGATATGGAGTGGAGTGAGTGGGTGTGTGGGGGATGGGATATGGAGTGGAGTATGTGGATGTGCGGGGGCTGGGATATGGAGTGGAGTGAGTGTATGTGCGTGGGATGGGATATGGAGTGGAGTGAGTGGGAGTGCGGGGGTTGGGATATGGAGTGGAGTGAGTGGGTGTGTGGGGGATGGGATATGGAGTGGAGTGAGTGGGTGTGTGGGTGCTGGGATATGGAGTGGAGTGTGTGGATGTGCGAGGGCTGGGATATGGAGTGGAGTGAGTGGGAGTGCATGTGCTGGGATATGGAGTGGAGTGTGTGGGAGTGCGGGGGATGGGATATGGAGTGGAATGAGTGAGAGTGCGTGGGCTGGGATATGGAATGGAGTGAGTGGTAGTGCGGGACTGGGATATGGAGTGGAGTGAGTGGGTGTGTGGGGGATGGGATATGTAGTGGAGTGAGTGTATATGCGGGGGTTGGGATATGGAGTGGAGTTGGTTGGTGCGAGGGTGCTGGGATATAAAGTGGAATGAGTAAGAGTGCGGGGGTGGGAAATGGAGTGGAGTGAAGCGGGTTTGCGGGGGCTGGGATATGGAGTGGAGTGAGTGGGAATGCAGGGGCTGGGATATGGAGTGGAGTGCGTGGGAGTGCGGGGGATGTGATATGGAGTGGAATGAGTGGGTGTGCGTGGGCTGGGATATGGAGTGGAGTGAGTGGTAGTGCGGGGGCCTGGATATGGAGTGGAGTGAGTGGGTGTGCGTGGGCTGGGATATGATGTAGAATGAGCGAGTGTGCGGATGATGGGATATGGAGTGGAGTGAGTGGGTGTGCGGGGGATGGGATATGGAGTGGAGTGAGTGGGAGTGCGGGGATGAGATATGGAGTGGAGTGAGTGGGTGTGCGGGGGGTGGGATATGGAGTGGAGTGAGTGGGTGTGCGGGGGATGAGATATGGAGTGGAGTGAGTGGGTGTGTGGGGGCTGGGATATGGAGTGGAGTTAGTGGGTGTGCGGGTCCTGGTATATGGAGTGGAATGAGCGGATATGCGGGGGCTGGGATATGGAGTGGAGTGAGTGGGTGCGAGGGTGAGGGATATGGAGTGGAATGAGTGGGTGTGCGGGGGATGGGATATGGAGTGGAGTTAGTGGGTGGGTGTACAGGGCCTGGGATATGGAGTGGAATGAGTGGGTGTGCGGGGGATGGGATATGGAGTGGAGTGAGTAGGCGTGCGGGGAATGGATATGGAGTGGAGTGTGTGGGTGTGCGGGTATGCATAGTATATAATCCATAACATATGTCAACAGTGAAATTTAAATTTATTCTTTAGATACAAGAAAAAATCTTTGAATTTAATTACATTTTCCAGACACGATATTTATTATAGTATTTTAATAACCGATTCTTTGAATAGTTACATGGCTATGTAATGGTATTTACTTAAATAATAAAGTAATCAATAAATTACTGATATCACCAGTAGAAACTACTGAATTGCTTCTTTGTAATTAATTAACGCCCAAAGAAATATGTGTTTTTGTTTTAATTATTTAAAATAACCATAACAATGGAATTGTCTATAAAGTAAACTATAGATGAGTACATTGGTCTAATATAAGTCGAGTATTTAATATATATTTATATATAAATTGAACTATATATTGTTATAGTAAACTATCTAGGTTAGTTTTGATATTTTCTAAATAATCAGCCCAAAACGGTTAATTTAATATCGAAAGCTATTATTCTAATTGTCGGGTCGATGTGCCCGGATAGTCTAAACCACGACCACTCTCTGACCTCTTTCCACTGACCTCTCTCTCCGTACTCGCCACTGGAGGCCACTGTGCTCACATACGTCCAGTTGAAATGCTGTACCACGTCCGCCATTGCTTTGGCCTGTCGGCGATTACAATAGGAATCACAGCCGAGGTAGGTGGTAGCGTGGCATACGGAGTAAAGGCAACGTTTAAAGTAACTTCTACTTCAGTTGATAACTTCCACGTCGTTATATCGGTTAATAATCCTCGCTTTGAATACAATAAAGTCTTGTATAGGCAAACTATGTAGGTTTATTATATCGGTGACAATAGTAATATAAGAATTCGTGTATAACTACTATATATATATATATATATTTATATATATATAGCTATAATAATAATTTGGTCGTGATTAATAATGTAAATACTACAAATCCAGATTATTTTAATTGCATTTATAATAAGAAGTTATAACAATAGATATTGCCTTATTAATTTCTATTTTGTTGACATTACTTCAACTATTCAATTGATTATTGATTATTGACTTAAGTCATTAATTTGTTATCGTAATTACTTATGATAATTAAAATTAATTTCGCAAAGGATGATTTTCTAAAAGATACATGCGCTATCTCACACAAATCTATTCTATTTATTATCATTAATTAAAATATAATTTATATTATTACAAATATATAATAGAAAATATATAAATTTTATTACAAAAATTAATGATTATATAAAATTCCATCACGCAATATTTTGCCGCATTACATAATCATCGATGATCCGAATGACGTCACTGCTTATAAATCCAGATGCTCTCTAACAAAAGGAGCACCTTACACTAATAATAGATTACCTTCGAATAGCTCTCACAATCATAGATAATTACTATGATTTTCAACGAGTGATTCGTAGTGGCGTGATGTTTTTCGACTGAAATCACGTGGTTCTTACATTACCCAGAATTCACCTGAGCATTTACACCTACCACTAAATTAATATATTGCATGCGTCTTACGCAATGTTTTCATGTTCAAAACCCATTATACGAGGTCAATGTAAATTATGACTATGCATGTGTAACTATAATAGACACGTGTACACATACAAATGCAAAGAGACATATACATACATATACATAAATATACACATACAAACATATACACATATATATATATATATATATATATATATAAATCTATATATATATATACATATATATTACATTTAGAGATAACGGTATATCATAATAAGTGGTATTACAACCATACAGTGACGATAGTAAGTTATTATCTAGTTATTGATATGCGTTTTTCTCTGCGATAGTATATTTTCACCTGCATTTCGTTTACGGTATCGCCTACAATCACTGGTGTAGGCTAGGTATTATGTAATTGCTAGTATTGCGTCACTATAACGTTAGTAAGTAACTCCATCTCCAATGGTAATGATAATGTTATTATTAAGTATGGTCGCAAATAATAGCGCCTACCTATACGATGTGTATTCGGTGAGTACCATATGATGATATTTAGAGTAGTAATATATAGTGAGTATTATACACCTGAAGCTAATTCGTACTTGTGTAATATCAAAGTACTATATTATATCAAGGGAGAGGA
>OZ038313.1:34578351-34710851 GCA_964035775.1 Osedax frankpressi
TACAAATATGAAGCTAACTCTGTTAGATAAGAAAAAGCTGTTCCGATTTCGCTCAATGACTAAATAAATTATTTCTACTACTATCGTCACAATTAGATCGTCCATAGGTGAATGAACTTCCCATCTCTATATAGAGATATCTATATATATGTTTGTGTGTGGGTGTGTGTGTGTGTGAGTGGTGTGTATGTGTTTGTGTGTATGCATGTTTCTTATTCTCACCTCTTCTTATACAAGTCACTTATATGTACATATATACTTATATATATATATATATATATATATATATATATTTATACTCGTCGTATCGGAGTTATTTTTGTTAAACTGATTTATAAGTTAAATTTACTTTAATATATATATGTTTTATCTATATAAATATACATGTAAGAACATTTTCATATGATTCTTTTTAACTCAAATATCTAATTATTAAATATAAACATTAAGGTCAAGTGTGTTAAAAATAGGTTTTATATATCAATGATAATGATATTATCTGTATGTACACGTGGTACCACACACAGATAGAATTGTGTCTTACTAATAAATCATGAATCATCATCATTGAATATATAGTAATGCTATTTTAGAACACATGTGTATACATACACATTCGTATATATATATGTATATATAATATTTATATTTATATATATATATTTATATTTATATATATATATATATTTATATTTATATATATATATATATGTATATATATATATATATATATATATATATATATATATATATATAGTTGTATATGCATAATAAAATGTATTTAATGAATATGCACCATTACTATAATAATGACATATTAAATAACTGTATCGTGTATCGTTTGCAGTTCACCTTGTAACAATGATTAATTATCAACATCATTAAATGTACTCGTTCAATTCGTGATAATCGATTTCAAACGAATATTATATTAGAAAAGTCTGTTAGTGTTGTTTAAAACAAATGATTATTAAGCGAGATATTGTATATTCAAAATGTGATATTAAGTTTTGTATTGTATATTCAAAAGAGATGAAATAAACCATATTATGTATAAGTTTATTTACCTATTTAGCTGTTGATAATTGATCTATTAATCTAAATATTAATAAGGTACAATATATAGTGGGCATGAATTTAATACCGTTTAGAAGGTGGAATATTTGTCAATATATGTATTACCGGTCTATGTTATATAAGATTACGTAATAAATGGAATAAAAACAGACCGTGATTCCGGAGTTGCAAAATAAATAAACAAATGTACATTTATATAAATATTTATATACTTTGATTGAATAAATACATGTTTTATATCGTCAAATACAATTAATACAACAAATATATATATATATATATTATATTTATGTTACATAATAATGTTATTATAATTTAAATGTATTTAAATATACATAACTGTGAATCACTCTCGCTCTCACTCTCACTCTTACTCTCACTCTCACTCTCACTCTCAGTCACGCTCTCACTCTCACTCTCACTCTCACTTTCCCCTCACTCTCAACATCCCATTTCAATATAGTTCTACAATTAACTTAATGAATAATCAGGTTAAAGATAATCTCATACCCTTAGCATTACATCTAATACCCAACAATAAAAGGTTAAGAACTTAAGCCGTGGGTATACCCCAGCTAATTCATTGTATACAATGAATTCGCTGAATTGGGTACACATTTCATAAACTACTATGAATGTATTCTTCTACAAATCATGAAGAGTACAAATGTATCTTAGACGGGAATACTATAAGGAATGTCATAACAACCTACATTGAAAGTGTGTTCTTTGATAAGGTCTACAGGTGAGAATATTGAGACCAAATGGACTATAGGTAATATATCTCAAACGACGCGACTCTAGGTGTGTGAATGTTAAAATACCTGGTCTGAAAGAAATGTACAGTCTGTCATAAGTTCGATTGTTTCCTTCAGTTTATTTCTAATAATAAACGGAAATATAACTTAAACTTACGTAATTAGGATAGGACTAACTCCACGCTGGAATCGGTTAATTCATAATAATTCATAATTCATAATTCATAATTTATAATTCATAATTAATTAATAGCTACACAGGAATTGATAAAAATCTTCAAAACTTGATTGTATTTTTAACGTTGTTTAATAAATATTATTTCAACCATTTTGATTATTATAAGTATCTTCTTTTAATACTTTTTAATATATATTATTGTTGTTCTATATACGTATTCAATAGTGTTTATTATATGTTATTAGTATTATAAATTCGATTATATTTTTTCAAAATACATTTATATTAGATATTTATATATATGAATATGTTTACTCAAATAGTTATTACAATAATATACGTATTTACATGTTAATTTGATGTTTATTAAAATATGCCCGACTTAAAATTGTTACATATATATATATATATATATATATATATATATATTTGACAAATGTTGAGTATTTTATATAATATACAGTAAATTATTACATTTTAAATATAATAAAATATTTCTTATATTATTCTTTGTATCCCTCTAATTAACTCTAATGTCATTTTCTCATAATTTTTTTATTTTCACACATGTACTTTAATAACCTACATTTTCGATTGGTTCTTTTTCCCATATTTCTATGATATATCTTCTAACTTTTTAAATAAACATGTAATCTTTAATTTTTTGTTTAGATTTTTAATTTTTGTAAAATAGTATCATTTCTATAATTTTAATATTTATTGGTAATATATTTGTAGGTAGTGCATTTGATTTAAAATTATTTTTAAAAATTTAGAATTTATATGGTAGTATTATAGGTTGATTTCAAATTTAATAAATAATACATGATTGGTGGATATATGAAGTTACCATCCGGGTTACTATGAGTACAAAGGCCAATACAAAGGATCTAAAAAAAATATAGAAAAAATGTGAATACAATTTTAATTTTGTTCTATTCACTTTAATAATTATATTTAAAATAGTAATATATTACTATTACTATTTTGAAGCTCATGAAAGATTATACAATTCTGAAATTTATTTGCAAAGATATATGGCCGATTTAAAATGTTAAATGAATATTGTAATTATTTTATTCTATTTGAATGTTCTATTAAAATTATATTTTGACCAGTGATTATGAAAATAAAAGCTATATTAATCTAAAGTATATAGTTTTTCATCTTAATATAACAAAGAAGTATCTTAATATATAAATAAAAAATTACACTCCACACATAATAATTAATTATTATTATATATTATTAATATATAATATATTAAATATATTATATATAATATATATACTATTATATATATTATATATAATATAATATATAGTATATATAATATATATAATATTATATATATATATATATATATATATATATTAATATAATTTATTAACTCTAGTATGTACTTAAAATGATACTCGGATAAGATATTATATGTGAAATAGAAGATTACCTAATATTAAAAATGTAATTAATTTTACATTAGAACATACAGAAGAATAATTTAAATCAATATCGTACATTTAGAACAAATCAGAAAATAATCTAGATTAATCTAGTTAAATCAATTTTAATTTATTTAATTGGCTCAATTGGGTTTAAACTTAAATAAAATAATTTACTATCATCTGCTCCAATAATAAACAAAAGACGAAGAATAATACGTTCTAAAAAATATCCTCGAGAATAAATAAGGATGACTATTACGTAAATGTACTTTCTAAAGGTAATAATTAAGATTTTATCTATATTTTATATTTAATTGAAAACAACATAGGTATCCCATTATAATGAATGTTTTCCTAATTATTGTGAAATTCTTGATTATTGACCTAACTTCCATAGGTTCCAATAATTTCATTAATTCATAAGAATGGATCTACTAATAATCAAAATAATAAAGAAATACAAATCAGTTTATAGACAGTTTATTTGTTTCTCTGCTCGTTCAAATTAATTTTAGTTGCATTTTCAAAGATACTGATTGACACTAGTAATACTAATGTCCATGAGATAATTGTTATTTTGTATACTACGAAGAACATCGATCAGACAGAATTAATCTGATATTTTTAAATTTTGCACCAGAATTTACAACTGGAACAGTTAAAAGATGATGGATATATAGTTATTTGTTAATAAATTAAATTATACAACGATGACTTAGCTATAATGGAGAAATCTCCCAGTGCTATGTAAGATTTGTTAACTATTATGGAATATAAAGCTGCATTACCGACATCAGACTTGAGTTCCATGAAAGGTAAACAATTAAAAATATCGAACGATAAAACTGAATATCTACCATAATATGATATACCTTAAAAAAGGCGAAAACGAACTTATTTGGTATAGGTTATAAACCGTAATTTAGTTCTGAAAGTTATACATGTCAACAAATAGATAAACTTTCAGATGCTCGTGTATTCCCTTGCCTGACCTAGAAGTTTTTAAAATTCATCTCCTCCGTTATTTACTTAATCTCTGGTAGAATATTAAAGATAAATCTATATTAATTTAATAACAAATATTATATATAATATTCTAAAATAATTAGTCTTTTTATAACTAAACTTAATATTGTATTCTTTTTATCATTCTTTATAATTATCATTTTATTTATTTAAATAATCTTAAGATCTTAAAATCTTATAATCTTAATATTACTATATCATAATTTAATTGTTAACATATTTATTATATTTAATTATTTTCTTTATTATATTTACCAGTTCTTTTATATATGAACAATTTTTGCTCACGATCTATCATGAATGGGCCGATTTATCGTTATAATGTAAACAATAGGTCGTACTAATGATAAATCTCAGTACGTCGTACTTGTATAATTGATTATTAATATACCCTTCTGAGATTAGGCATTGTATATATATTTATATCTTCATATAAGTATATTATGATAAAATATATGTAATCGAGTACACTTGTCCGTAATGTTAAAGTAATTACGTCATCTACATGAGTTATTACGTAACGTGGAAGTGGTGGCATTCGCCGGATAATATATTTCGAATTAAAATTCGATTAATCACGACAGGAAATGAAAGTACTGAAGGCGCTCGCGAAATGGCTAATTGATATCTCCGCCGATGGAGTAACGTAGTATTCGTTAATGCTATACGTTGTACGATTACATATCGCGAGCATTAATGTGGATCACTTTGATACATTTTTAAAAATTCTTAATATATAAATTAAATGCCTATATACAAATTTTTTTTAAATTTTGGTTGAACTTGATTCGAATTTTATATGATAGATATATAATATTCAATATGTATAATATAGGACCAATATTATAAAATCAAATCGTAATAATGTTTTTTTAATAATTAAAAACGTGCATATATTTTATATAATATACTATAATATATGAAAAACTATTTAAAATTTGTTTACAGTTTTACCATGAAATTCCAGGAAAATACAATCATAGCCAATTTTTTTTCTTGCAATTTGTATGCTAATATTTTTAATTTTAACTACAATTTAAAAAAATAATACATTGGTTATATTTGTAAACTATTAAAATATAATGATAACCAAATATAAAAAAAATTTAAATGTATTTTGGATTTTTAATTATTTTTTGGAAGAAAATATTTTAGTGGAAAATAAATTTTTAATATCTAAATACTTATATGTGGTGAAATTATTATATGTATTACTATAATCGAAATACAAAAAGATAACATTATACACTCGTTGTATAATAGAATATAACATAAATGTATAAGTAAAAATGTGCTATAGTATATCGAAATATTAATTATTTTTGAATATTTATAACTATGTAATATAAATATTATTGAATATAGTTAATTGTAAATGTAAGATTATTTAAATATATAACTAATATTGGTAATTTATTAATATTTGAATATTAAAATTTATTCCATGAAATTCTAGAATTTAAAATTTCCAATTATAGATAATTAATGTTAAACTAGAATAAATAGTACTTGAGTTATTAAGTTATGAATACTTATTAAGTAATATTTATTTATAAGTATATATTACAATTATTAGAATGAGTATACATCAACCTTGTTGGATATTTATTTCAATGATATCTTTGGGATTGATACAGAATTTGATATTTCAATAATTTTTTTTAGTCGTCTTCATTTTTGCGACTTTTTATTCCACGCAGTTATCATATATATATATATATATATATATATATATATATATATGTATATATATATATATATGTATATATATATATATATATATATATATATTGTATTGTATACACACATATGTGCGCAATAACAGCACATGCCTGGAGGTAAGGGTTTAGCCTTAATAATGATATTGTATTATTTACCTATATGTAATTTATCAGTCGATATCCATTAGTTTCTCTTCGTTTCTGTCGGCAATATTATGCAAATATCGCAGAATCTGAGTAATGCAGTGTAAAGCGGGGTACGCCTGACAATATTCATTATATATTCACGTTATAAGCAATAGTAACGTTATTAACATTATATATTAACGTTATCAGCATTTAATAGATAGGTTCTTCTAATTATAACATCTTTATCAGTTCCATAATATAGAGTGATTACCTAGTTTTTTTATACAATTTAAAAGTTATTCTATTAACTAGATTTTAGTTTAACGATTTAATTTTATTTATCTACCCGGTTAATTTATGAGTGTTATTTTGCAATATAATATCCACGGGAATGTGTTGAAAAAAATTAAAGCTATTATATATTTGCAGAAAAGTTATGTTGCATTTACTGAGTAGAAATTCACGTAAATGAAAGTTAGCGACACTTACTTGATGAAATAAGTACATTTTCAAATTTAGTTTTTTATTAATTATGAAATAGAGATTTATTTATAGTCTGATATTTATATATATTATTATATAATAAGGTTTTGCCAATAACAAATAATTATGTTGTGATTTAACATTTCTATGGGATGTATAAATATCCATAACTATTTTTGTTTTTAATAATGTATAATACTAATTAATTAAATCATTTAATTATACATCTATTGTGCATTCATTGAGCTGCTTAATATTAGTGAATTCATATCAGTATTGACATCACCATATACATCGACTACATAGTACTATTATTTAACTTAGTGATATTTTTATATTTCTTGATATAACATAAATAAGTAATATATATTAGATATATAAATTAAATAATATAAGACATAATACAGAATGCATAGTGAGATGATTTATGTTATACGATTTAACCCAAGATTACCCAAGATTTATGTAATCTTGGATTTAACTATGACCCAACTATAGATATATATTATAAATTAATATTCCATATTTTTTTTAATCTAATACATTTAATAGTTTTTTTTAATTATTCGACCTAAAATATATAATTTTCATTGGAATTATGTTATTATATAATATTTAGATTAAAAACATTGACTATACTTAAGTAGTTTAGTAGTTAAGTAGTTTAAACTTAGATATGATATAATATAGAGGTGATGATAATATATAATGTTTTCGAGTATTATAATTCAAACATTATTTACGATATACGTATTGCAAAAAAAAACAAATATTGGATTCTAAACTTGTCAGATATATTTATATGTTTTCACTTATTAATATATTTTTATAATTTAAGAAAGCAAATATATATTGTTAATATTTTTTATATGTTTATATTTTTACTTGATTCAAGTCCACATTTAATCATATTTATGTTTTAAAAGGTAATATTATAGGAAATGTAAATATCTGTTGAAGTATGCTTGAACAATGTACATGCATTCATTGAACATGTTAATCCATTTAAAATAACTTTTTTTGTAAACTATTATAACACACAAGTAAATTGATAACAATACGTATTATTAATTTCTTTTACGATGTTTGAACTTAAATATATTCTATGAATTAACAACAATATTAATTATAACATCTCAGCTACGAAAATACATATTTAACTTTTAATGGTAAACATTTATATGTAGGATAAAATATTTAATTTTGAAAATTAAATATCTATATATTTAATTATTATGAGATAGTAGATTAAAGTTATTTAATAACAATTATATATAAATAATAATATACAATTATATATGATTATAGAAAAATATAAATGAAATTTTCAATTGATATTTTTTATAAAAATAATTTTAAATGTTTACGAAATTTAATAATATTTGACAAGTTGAAGAGCCACTTTAATAAGTAATAAGTAAATTTTATATATAAATTGATAAATGTCATTATTTTGGGAAATATAACAAGAAAGTATTTATAAAGAATGAAATAGAGTAAATAGCATGCGACTTCATGCCCTGCAACATACGCCTTACATACATTACAATTAATGATTAATAATGTATTCAATTTTGAAAATAATTTTGTAAATCTTATCTAATAAGAATCTATGTTTACAAATATATTTTATTGTTGTTGATTAAAAGTTAAAATTTAATTTAAAATAATAATATTAATGTTGATATTTCTCCTTTATGTTAATTAATATATTTATTTATACCTGATAAATATGAGTAGTGTAAGTATAAATATAACATATAAACTCGTAATAATATCTAAACATAGCATATCACTTATTATATATAACATAAAATTGTAAAACATAAATATATTAAAGTTTAAACCATATGTGATAATCATTATGATATTGATTATCTTTATCTTTATAGTTCAGTGTTTAATCTCTTCTAGAACTAATCAACAGTACATCGACTTTGAAATATGAGTGACTATATATTTTTAATATCTTGTATACATATTACTTACTATATGAATTAATTAATAGTACCTATTAATTTAAGATAGCATATAAATATTCATAGCATATTTGTTATTTCATGGTATAGCAAGCTGTCCATTGTACTAATGATTTATAGTGATCGAAAGTTAATAATGTATTCGTCAATTTAATTCTTATTCATTATGCAATCAAAAAAGTATCTAATCTCGTTTCTAATAACCTATTTTCGATGAATATTATTTTGTAATGAAATTTTACCATACGTATATAATATTGCAGTATTACCTGCCCACATATGATACGTCAATTCTGTTCAATATGAAATAATACTTATGTAACAGTAAATAAGTATCTTACAATCAATTATGAATAATATAAACAATAATTATCCTTTCACTATTTGTGATATAGTATCTAATGTCGACGAGATACTTGAATGTATACAATATCCCATATGGACCCGAATGATCCTTGATACAAATGTTAGCGACACGACATTCTGTCTGCGTTATGATTAACGAGCATACAATGGAGATATACACAAAATGCAAACTTATCGACTAATTCAAAAGGATTAATGATGGCGATAAGGCAAATCTACTTTCAACAAAGAGCATTGGACTGCCCGATGAAAAGATTACCAAGTTTTCCGGGGAGGCTAAGAACCTAATTGTTTCGACAACAATTATATTATGTCCTAAACATAGAACAATTGTGTAACCGGGTTATAACAAAGTTTTAGATTCGTTATTCATATAGTTTGATGCTCGATTTCTCAGATTTTATGTTTGCCATAATGGAGAATTAATATTATTATTTTTAAAATTTTTATTAACTGAATATTGTTTATATTATCAATAAAAAATAAATAAACATATATTACCTTTCGACTTCATTTCTTAATTGAATCACATTTATCTTAATCATAGCTTAATATAATTCATCGAGGCATATATCACGTGAATACTGTATGAATAATCAAATTGACGAATGCATTGAGCATTATTAAAAATCACCCGACATCACTAGACCGTAGCATCTGTCGATGCCCCGTCCAGACCGTCCTTGTGTTGTACCGAATATCACAATTATTCCGTATAACTTCATTGTTATATTATTTAAACTGCATAGACGCATAGAGTATATGATATATATTGTAGTATCGGCGTGCTTATATAATATTTAAAATATATAAACTTGCATTAATTAAACACTCATTATAGAAATCGATTTGTGATTTAAATATGCCTATATAATCATTATATTTATAAATAGGAGTGTTTTATTTACTATAATAGAATGAGATTTGATTAGATGAGATTTGATAGAAAGAGATGATAATGACTTGATTACTGACCTGTTGTTGTATATTCAGCAAATGAAATAACTTAACCTGATGTTTTAAATTAAATTTATGGCAGTGAATGTAATTGGGATTTTTGTACCTAATTGCGTTTGGCAAGTAATGGAAGAGTATTCTATCTCGAATATCATTTAATAATATGAGTTAAAAATACAATAATTATGGATATTTAGCAGTCATTCTAGTATTTCGTTGAGTCACTTGTCATGTTAATATATCATTCATTGATTTAAAAAAATCAAAGCTGATTTGTCCTTACTCCTTGTTCAGTGATTTTATATAGAAATCCTGAACGTCGTAAATTGTTATATTAATCTGATATCAAGAGTATATTCTCTTTTTGAAATATAAAACTCTTTATTTTACTCCCAATTTTAATTTTTACTGTACTGATATATTTCTTGGTAATAAAATTCAAAATTGAACTAGATTTCCGTTACTGACCAGATGTCTGTTGATTGACAATGATCAGCTTCTTGAATTCTTGTACAATGTTAAAAGCCTATGCATTTCTTCTTCTTTTGAATTCCTTGCATCCAATACAACTATACAAGAGATCAAACAAATATTGAATTTACTAAGTATAATTGAATTTACCTTATGCTACACAAATATGATAAATGAATTATAGTATAAATATATTCAATATTAAATATAAATTTAATATATGCAATAGCTTGAGTTTTAGATTAGATTTTACAATACAACATTATATAATATGTATATGATTAATAATAATAAGTAATATTATTTGATTATTTACTTAACTTTTATAATATGAAGATGAAAAGTATCAAAATTTAATATTCATAGAATTTATTTCATATTTAGTTAATTTACATTTTTTTCAATATATTTTAAATTATCGTACAAATAAATACTTTTTTGAACATTAAAAATTGAATTAATCTTATAAAATTACTAATTTGTTAGAATGAAATATTAAATTTCCTTCTTTGTGAATATATATTTAATAACATTGAATTATTAAATCAGTACATTATAGATATAATTATATTTCAATGTTGTAATAGTTTTGATTTTTATCTTTCATTTTAAAAAACTTCAAATAATATTGAATCTATCAGTCCATAAATATATACGTTAACATTAATTTAAAATTATTATTTTTGAATAAATTTCTTTTTGAAAATTGTTCACTTTTAAAATGAGAGTATATATATATATATTATAGATACATTTATACAGTTGGCAAATTTAAAAGCTCAACTTGTAAAGAAGAAAGAAGCATTAAGAAATAATAATATCAATAAAATTGTTCATAATCCGACGTCGTCAAATAAAGTTTGTATCCCAGACATATGTTTAGGTTATTTAAATTGTCGTAAAAATAATGTGCAGATGATTTGCAGAGTTCTATATTTCAACCAAAGACTAAAGATAAAAAGACTGGTAAATTGTGTAAAGTCGAGGTTAAAGATAATGAAGAGGACATTCAACTCAACAAAGATCTGGTCAACTCAAAGTAATAACAAAATCATACTTTTATATGCATTTCCTTAATTTAACTGTAAGTTATTATTATTAATAATTTAATTATATTCTGCTCACGTTGACATTAATAAAATATATTATTAATTCTACATTGTATTACGACGCATTCCTCAACTTTTGTACCTCATTACCTCAACTGGACATCTCGCTTGCATTGACCTATTGTGCGTCCTCTTTATAGATTGGCCTTGGAGAAGAAGGTCAAGTTGTACGACCAACTGAAATCCGGTGGTTCAAATAATGCCGGTAAATTAAATCTAAAACAATTTCAAACATATTAGCAATTTTATTTTAAATATATAAATATTGAGATTGTAATTTGCTCTTTGTTGCAATCTTTCTACCTAATATAGTTATTTATATATCATTAATAATATAGTTATTTATATATCCTTAATAATATATATATTATATATATCATGTTAAGTTTATATACAAAAAGATATATCCTTAATAATGTAGTTTTTATTATATCCTTATGTTTTATCTTAACAGTTGAGGGCAATTTTCTTGTGGACTTTGAGAAAACTTCTACCGTGGCTAGCCGCCACGGTACAGACCGCAAAGAAGATAAACCTGAGATCTCCGCTGACACTTGCGATAAATGGTTCATCGATAAAACGAGGAGCGAGGATGTGCGCTTGGATTCCGATATATTGGAGTTTAGACAGAGGTTTAGTATGGTTTCCATATGCATCACTCCTAAGCACCGTATAATGAATTCAGCATAGTAGGTAGCATTCATATTAACTCTATTTTATAGTTAGTTCAATAATAGTTTGTCTTTCTTGTTTGCTATTTGATAGGAATGATTAAACTCTTATATAGTGTAGTGAATACGATGAATAGATTTGCATGTGTGAGTATGTCTACAGATATTATAATGTCATATCTTAATATAATCATTAATTTCAAATTTACTTTATAACTTACAATATTGAAATTCGCCCTAATTTTTAATATAGAAATATACATTATTTTTTGAATATCGACGTAAATAAATAAAATCAATTATAAATGAAATATTGGCTCCAAATCTTCGAATAAAAGATTATGAATCGCATGGTATGCATTGTTCTCTATTGTTTACGTTGCTAGGTACAACGAGATGCCTTCGACGAAGGAGGACTTCAAGGAGTCGGAAGTTCAGGAACCACCCGACAGCATCCACTATTCAAATGTACGGCACCGTGGTTAGTGTTGAATTGCATGTGAGCCAGTGGGTGCGTGATACACTGTGAGTTGTATTCTGCGGGGTTTGGCGTGGTATATGGTAGTGTTTGTGTGTGTGGGGTGGTATCTAGCAGAGTGTGTTACGTAGATGTATATTAATATGTCGGTATCTGTTGGTGTATTTGTATGTGTATTATCAGGATGTAATATTGAGTAGTATTGTATTTAGTGAGTCGTATGTAGTTACCTGTGGAGTATAAGATGAAAGTATATGGGCCTCAATGTGCATTTGATATCAGTATATGTGCATATGTATTATGTATATGTCTATGTCTGTATCTTCTTACATTATTAATTATGTTATTTTGTTGTTGAATGTAGGTATTTTTCATTAAAGATACAATGCATATTTTTCATTAAAGATACAATGCGTATTTTGTATACGAAGTTTGTATGTTCAGAGAGTGACTTGTATCTTTTTGATCAATATACAAAGAGAGTAAGATGTCCGACGTCACCAACCATCATTTCAACTATCAACGCACGTTGTCAATGGTAGTAAAGAACAATACAGTAGTATAGTGAAATCGGTAAAAAGTAAAAATAATACAGAGGTCCGTCAACACGGAGTGGGATACTATGAATTTTCTGAAGACTCGGACACCAGGAAGAAAGAAATGCAAGATTTGAACGATATCCACAACGAAGTTAGAAATATATTAAGAGATACAGTCTGCACTACAGCGTATATATATATCCGTTAAATAACGATGGTGTATAAATATTTCTATAATCTGTTACGAATACTATCTCAATGATTGAACTAATCTTCATAATATAGATAGCAAAATGTTTCGAGAAATCTGGATTATTAATGAAAATTTCACTTAAATAACTAAAAATGATCATTCTATAGCGGTTTATATTTCATATACAATTTACGCACTATTGTATTACTTATTATTTGACAGGCTGAAACGGCAAAGGAAAAGAAGGCAGATCGCGATTATCAGAATAAACTGCGAATTAACGAGAAACTGAAGGCTAAATATGGATCGAAACTTAAACAATTAAATCTAAATGAAGAAGGTAACGTAAACTACTACATTCTATTAACAATTACAATAAGTTATACAATAAGTATAAAGTATATTCTATAAAGTAGACATTAGAAATAGGAATACACTTTAGAAAGTTGAGAATACACTTTAGGTAGTACAAATTAAGAAATTAGAAAGTTACTGTAGATATTAATAAATAGAAATTAGACCTTTGAAAGTAGTAAATAGAAGGTAGACTTAAGAAAATAGTAAATAGAAAATAGACTTTAGAAAGAAGTAAATAGAAAGTAGAATATTATATTAGAGTAAATATTATTAATATATTATAATATACCTTTTCTCGTTATAAAACTTTCCTATTCAATTAGCGCTTCTATTTTTAAGTGACAATGAACTTGACTAATATAAAGTACTTTATTCTTGCAAGTAAAGATCTCTACATAAGTTTAGATGTTTTGGTTTTTAAGTGAAACACCTATAAGCTTACATACGGCTTTACATCGCGTTGCAGAGATAGAGAATGTGATTCCGATGCCAGTAAAAGAAGTGCCCAAGAAAGTCGAGCCAATAGTACGAGAAGTCATTGTACCAAAGATTGCAAGAGAATGGGATCGAGGCAAAAAACGTAAGCTCATTTATAATCTGCTGAAAGTGGAATGATGTCATTTATTGTATACATTTGTAATTTTATAGATAAATATATCATTTATTTATATTCCAAATCGATTATAATATCTAGACTAAATGAAATACTGTGAGATATTAATAATGAGTTAAATTCACCGAATCTCGAATGCATACGATCGCTATTAAGATAAAGTGCTCTCCCCCATACCGGTGCTCACCTCATCACTTCGCCTCAGTGGTGAACACCGACACCTACGTCGAGAAGCGTCGACACGATCGCGACGACGATTTCGCTCCTCCCTCCTCGGTGTACGGCGACGCTCGCGGACGTCAATTCGACTCCACGGGTTCGCTGAAGCGGCCGAAGCCGGCCGGCGTCGAAAAGCCGGCGTCGGCGGCGGCGGAAGACGCCGACGACTCGAATACGCCGCCGCGAGAGGAAGTCACCGGCGTCGAGGGTAATACTGACGACGTGGCGCCTCAGATTTCCACGTATCCAGAGTACACTGCCCTTAACGACGAGCAGCATGGCTATTCGCAACCAACACCTTCCTACAACCCTAATGATCCACATAATTATCCCAGTAATTATCCTCCCCCTTCGTCGAATCCCAGTGGACCCTATAATTACCCCACTAATTACCCTCCTCCTTCATTTAACCCTAATGAACAGTATAATTATCCCATTAATTACCCTCCCCCTTCGTTAAATTCCAATGAACCTTATTATTACCCCTCTAATTATCCTCCCCCTTCATTCAACCCAAATAATTATCAAACAAATTTACCTCGACCTACATTTAACCCTAATGACCCAAATAATTATCAAACAAATTTACCTCGACCTACATTTAACCCTAATGACCCAAATAATTATCAAACAAATTTACCTCGACCTACATTTAACCCTAATGACCCGAATAATTATCAAACAAATTTACCTCGACCTACATTTAATCCTAATGACCCAAATAACTATCAACCAAATTATCATACGCCTTCATAGTCCTCCGGTAATGTATATTCTAGTTAATGTCCATGCATTCCTACTTCTTTGACGAATGCTTCAAATTCTATTTCATTGAATGCAGATATTTCATTTGTTTCTACATCGAGTTCATGGAGCCATCAATCAATCGCAATTATATTTTATCATTTATAATAAAACAACGTTATAGAATTTAATGTTTATTTACTATTATACATATGATTAGTAATTATTACTATTACTTATTATAACATTTTATATAGCATTTACATTATTATATATAATATATTTGTGAATACATTATATAATATAGTTTATTCTATATAAATATATTATATGCTAGTACTTTATTCGTTAATATTCTTATCAAATTTACGATATAACTTAATGAAATGTAAATATTGGTTTATTATTGGTACAAACTATGTTTATTAAGGTATAATAGTAATATCCAAAATTTAATTAGTTGCACTAATTGTTTAATACAATGGATAACATCAATTTTTAATGTTGGAGATTCATATCCGCTATATATCAATCTAGGGTATAGTTTGCAGAGATATTATTGTAAAATATCTATATATTTATGTACATATATACAAAATAATAGTTTTTAATTAAATCTCACTAAGTGTATATATAGTTAATGTTAGATCTACAGTAGGTAAATAACCTTCACCTATGTAATCAACGATTTAATAATTAAGTACTAATTCATTTTGATATTAAATTGAAACGTTAACAAGATATATAAATCAATGTAACGATAAATAACTCATGTTGTATTCTCTTATTAATTAACATTGAAATGTTAATTAGTTATAAAATGCAGCACCTTGCGAATAGCATATATTTGGTATGTAAATAATAATTTATATTTCTATAAATATCTACATATATCTTGAATGGGTATTTCTAGGTGAAAACTATATGAAATATATTTCCTGCAGGCAATTTATCCATGGATAACGTAGGTTTATATATATATATATCAATATTGTAGATTATCACTGAAAATTATTATTCAAAATGTCATTAATTATATACATAATATATAGTTACATACAAATATAAATAAATATATAATAATATATTTTAATAAACAATTGATTAATTCAATAAATGACTACCTATCATATACGAACACAGTATACATATAAATGTGCATTGTACAGTGTACAATGTACACTGTATAATGTACAGTGTACATTGTACGCCGTACAATGTACGCCATACATCTATTATCGGTATATTGTTAAATCAAAACTATTTTTAATGTATTTTAATAATCAACATATACGAACCCAGTATACGTAACAATGTACATTGTATATTGTTACGTATGCTGAGTGCGTATATGTTAATTATTAAAATACATTATTAAAGTACATTGTACGCCGTACATCTATTACCGGTATATTGTTATATCTATAGTTTAAATTGTTTTTTAATGTATTTGAATAAATATTTTATATACTATGCTTTCCTTTGTTATTATAAATAAATGTCAATATAAATTTCATCATGAATCACTATTAAAAAAAATATTATTAAATCTTTGTTATATAACATATTTATTATCTAGTTAGAAAAATATGATATACATCCAATAATATATGTTAGAACATTATTGTTAATATTAAATTTTTCATATAATACTTTATAGTTATTGAATATTTAGTAATTAATATAAAATTAAAAATATATAAGAACTAATTTATATTCTCGATTAAAATTGTTTATTAATATGCCTACGTATTTTAATTAATATAATATACAAATATATATATTTATCTACACATACTTTGAATATAATGTGATATATAAATAATTTAATGAATTTATTTTCCGTACATCTTTATATCGGTACATGATTATCCACGATGAGCTTTCAAATATATATTCGCACATGCGTGGTCATGATATAGAGTGATTAATAGTTAATACCGATTAATACTCCATCGTAAAACATGAAATATTAGTTTTTTAATTACATGTTTTTATACAATATAACTAATTCTTTATTAAAAGCATTGTTATGAATATCTATCGCTTGGAAGAAATAACCAACCCATTAGATCCACCATAGTTACATAGATATACCAATCGGACACCCGCTATTAAATGTCACTCACTATTGGTATTATACATATAAACATTTTTTTAAAATAAAGTTATATCAGTACATTTTCACATTCAATATGTAAGATAAATATGAATATAAAATAATAGAACATGACACATTTCTATTTTTTCTTTAAAACTTCTAGACATGAATATAATTTCATATTATAACGCACATGTCAACCGTGAATGAGATTAGAATATTCTCTATTTATTACAAAAACCGATATTTATAAACATTCATATAACACCACATTACACAAATACTATTACAGAGTGATATATATTTTTTATTAATGGTCTACAATCTAATTATCGGACAGCTGTTAAATTGTTAATGTAACACCACCACATCAGTACTCATAAAATAAATGATGTTAGATTGTTTACTTATCCTGTACAGAATCAAAAGTGATGTTTATTATATAGGATCGAATGTAATGTTTGCTTCAATTGTTATAATCATAACAATCGTTTTATATTAAATATATTACAATAGTTTCGCATGATATGAAATATCAATGAATTGATTTTATATAAAGAGCTATATCATATTAGTTTTGATTCTACTAACCTTAGTTCTATAACCTATATACTATAGGTTACTATAGGTACTATATGTAGTATATTATAATGCTCAATTTTGGCACATCTTCAATATTTATTATAATTTATAATTTTTTTTTATAATTTAATAATTCAATAGTTAATACAGTTCTCAGCAAACAATTCAATTAATTTTGTTGCATTATATAATTTATTTAATATTATTTTTATTTTCGTGGACACATCAAGGATTTACAAAACTATTGCATTACTCCGTTTGGTGTATTGATATTTATTAACGTTATTCCATGTCTCGGCGATATAGTTAAATAGTTGTGAGGATGTTTATTAAGCCTGCGATTACATAATCCACGTAGTAGTAGCTGACCACTGGTCGAGCAATAAAAATGTCATCTATTCTTTTCAGATACGACTTTAATCTCATCTCAGAAGTATATGCCTAAGATTTAAGATTAAGATTCGATCATTGTTGATCATCGGTCGCATATATATTTGAATTAATTTCTCATAAATTGATTCCATTAATAGTATTTCTTAATGGTGTCATTCAAGTTTTACTGTTAATGGTATCGGGTTAATGCTTCGTGAAATATATTGATGCCCCAGAGCTATCTATCTATACCTGTATTTGCTTATCTTTGGAAATGAATACAAATGAATTAAAGAATAATTATAAAACACCGAGTGTAATTTAATAGATGTAAATATCTACAATATACTTATACATAAATATGTAAATATAATTATTTATAATCATCCAAATGTTCAGATTTCCAAAGGTTGCTGCTACGTTGTTTAATTTACAGCAGATAATTTATATAATACCTGGATCCCACAACTATCTGCCATTGTCTATATGTCTCTCTCACCCCTCCCCCTACCCTAATCTATTTTTATCTGCCCACTTAATTTTTTTGTAGTAAACGGGGTTCAACCGTCGCCATTTTTTACTACCCGTAGGTTGTTTATGACAGCCAGGTCTTTATGTGATGCCGGTATCTCGAGATGTTATCACATGGCAGGAGTGGCGTGCTTTCTATGTACACTGTACTTCTATGTACAATGTACACATCACCTCCTTTTTCTCAGGCCGGCAACACATATTCCATATATTCCTATTTACAACGACACAACCCATGCGATACTCTGCATTATTGTTATAACAATAGCTAATGAAACATTATATACATATAGTGTGTGTCATACATATAGTGTATGTCATACATATAGTGTGTGTCATACATATAGTGTATGTCATGCATATAGTGTGTGTTATACATATAGTGTATGTCATACATATAGTGTATGTCATACATATTGTGTGTGTCATACATATAGTGTATGTCATGCATATTGTGTGTGTCATACATATTGTGTGTCATACATATAGTGTATGTCATACATATAGTGTGTCACACATATAGTGTATGTCATACATATAGTGTATGTCATACATATAGTTTATGTCATACATATAGTGTGTGTTATACATATAGTGTATGTCATACATATAGTGTATGTCATACATATAGTGTGTGTTATACATATAGTGTATGTCATACATATAGTGTGTGTCATACATATAGTGTATGTCATACATATAGTGTATGTCATACATATAGTGTATGTCATACATATAGTGTATGTCATATATATAGTGTGTGTTATACATATAGTGTGTGTCATACATATAGTGTATGTCATAAATATAGTGTGTGTCATACATATAGTGTATGTCATACATATAGTGTATGTCATACATATAGTGTATGTCATACATATTGTGTGTGTCATACATATAGTGTATGTCATACATATAGTGTATGTCATACATATTGTGTGTGTCATACATATAGTGTATGTCATGCATATTGTGTGTGTCATACATATTGTGTGTCATACATATAGTGTATGTCATACATATAGTGTGTCACACATATAGTGTATGTCATACATATAGTGTATGTCATACATATAGTTTATGTCATACATATAGTGTGTGTTATACATATAGTGTATGTCATACATATAGTGTATGTCATACATATAGTGTGTGTTATACATATAGTGTATGTCATACATATAGTGTGTGTCATACATATAGTGTATGTCATACATATAGTGTATGTCATACATATAGTGTATGTCATACATATAGTGTGTCACACATATAGTGTATGTCATACATATAGTGTATGTCATATATATAGTGTGTGTTATACATATAGTGTGTGTCATACATATAGTGTATGTCATAAATATAGTGTGTGTCATACATATAGTGTATGTCATACATATAGTGTATGTCATACATATAGTGTATGTCATACATATTGTGTGTGTCATACATATAGCGTATGTCATACATATAGTGTATGTCATACATATAGTGTATGTCATACATATAGTGTGTCACACATATAGTGTATGTCATACATATAGTGTATGTCATACATATAGTGTATGTCATACATATAGTGTGTCACACATATAGTGTATGTCATACATATAGTGTATGTTATACATATAGTGTATGTCATACATATAGTGTATGTCATACATATAGTGTGTGTTATACATATAGTGTATGTCATACATATTGTGTGTGTCATACATATAGTGTATGTCGTACATATTGTGTGTGTCACACATGTGGTTATGTCACTAGTATTCAATTCAATTATTGTCGACTAGTTACATGGTCTTAGTACTCCTCTATACTATAATACACCCCAGTCCATTACTGCTGTACATTAATAGGCCGAGGTGTATTAATGTACAGAATATTTACTGCTGCACTTTGGTCTACTACTGTGTCTTTTTATCGTCTGTTTTGCCAATCCGCGGAAGACAGCTGATATTTACTCGTCGAGTCCGGGGGCTGTAAATGTACACCGAACAATATACACACTACACCGAACAATATACACTTTACACTGAGCAATATACACTTTACACTGCACAATATACAATTTTAAACTGCACAATATACACTTTACACTGCGCAATATGCACTTTACACTGCACAATATACACTTTACACTGCACAAAATACACTTTACACTGCACAATATACACTTTACACTGCGCAATATGCACTTTACACTGCACAATATACACTTTACACTGCGCAATATACAATTTTAAACTGCACAATATACACTTTACACTGAGCAATATACACTTTACACTGCACAATATACAATTTTAAACTGCACAATATACACTTTACACTGCGCAATATGCACTTTACACTGCACAATATACACTTTACACTGCACAAAATACACTTTACACTGCACAATATACACTTTACACTGCGCAATATGCACTTTACACTGCATTGTATAATATTTATACATGTATTTATGAATTATACCTCATTTGTTATTTTCCTTCGAAGGGTTGCTAGGAAATCTTTGCGATGTCTTGTTAGTCTAGTGTCACTTGTCGTTTGCTAACACACGCCTCCAACCACCAGATGGCATTCTGGGTAACCCCGCTGATCTGGAAACGTTCGTTGAAGGCGTTGATATCGCGGGCTTGCTATCGACACGGCTTATTCTGCAGTAGCCACCCCTTCGCCATTATCAGCCTCGTTATCGTAGTGTTCCTATTCATCTGGTTAGTTGTGGGCGGGGCTAACTCATAGGTAGGCGGGGCTAACTCATAGGTAGGCGGGGCTAACTCATAGGTAGGCGGGGCTAACTCATAGGTGGGCGGGGCTTGTTCTGCAGTAGCCACCCCTTCGCCATTATCAGCCTCGTTATCGTAGTGTTCCTATTCATCTGGTTAGTTGTGGGCGGGGCTAACTCATAGGTAGGCGGGGCTTGTTCTGCAGTAGCCACCCCTTCGCCATAATCAGCCTCGTTATCGTAGTGTTCCTATTCATCTGGTTAGTTGTGGGCGGGGCTAACTCATAGGTGGGCGGGGCTTGTTCTGCAGTAGCCACCCCTTCGCCATCATCAGCCTCGTTATCTTAGTGTTCCTATTCATCTGGTTAGTTGTGGGCGGGGCTAACTCATAGGTAGGCGGGGCTTGTTCTGCAGTAGCCACCCCTTCGCCATCATCAGCCTCGTTATCTTAGTGTTCCTATTTATCTGGTTAGTTGTGGGCGGGGCTAACTCATAGGTGGGCGGGGGCTTGTTCTGCAGTAGCCACCCCTTCGCCATTATCAGCCTCGTTATCGTAGTGTTCCTATTCATCTGGTTAGTTGTGGGCGGGGCTAACTCATAGGTAGGCGGGGCTTGTTCTGTAGTAGCCACCCCTTCGCCATCATCAGCATCGTTATCGTAGTGTTCCTATTCATCTGGTTAGTTGTGGGCGGGGCTAACTCATAGGTAGGCGGGGCTTGTTCTGTAGTAGCCACCCCTTCGCCATTATCAGCCTCGTTATCGTAGTGTTCCTATTCATCTGGTTAGTTGTGGGCGGGGCTAACTCATAGGTAGGCGGGGGCTTGTTCTGCAGTAGCCACCCCTTCGCCATTATCAGCCTCGTTATCGTAGTGTTCCTATTCATCTGGTTAGTTGTGGGCGGGGCTAACTCATAGGTAGGCGGGGCTTGTTCTGCAGTAGCCACCCCTTCGCCATTATCAGCCTCGTTATCGTAGTGTTCCTATTCATCTGGTTAGTTGTGGGCGTGGCTAACTCATAGGTAGGCGGGGCTTGTTCTGCAGTAGCCACCCCTTCGCCATCATCAGCCTCGTTATCGTAGTGTTCCTATTCATCTGGTTAGTTGTGGGCGGGGCTAACTCGTAGGTAGGCGGGGCTTGTTCTGCAGTAGCCACCCCTTCGCCATAATCAGCCTCGTTATCGTAGTGTTCCTATTCATCTGGTTAGTTGTGGGCGGGGCTAACTCATAGGTAGGCGGGGCTTGTTCTGTTCTGGTTAGTTGTGGGCGGGGCTAGTTAAAAGTTTGTTTGGGATCTATTTCAATTGTCAGAAGACACTAATTGATGTATTTTAATATAGATTTAGATGTAGCAAGTCTTTCACTTGGTTCAAATGTTATTATTTATATACAGAATTGTAAGTGTCATTAGTATTGTTTACTCGGCTCTCTCTTGCGATGGCCACTCCTTAGTTACCAGTCCTAGTTACCAATCTAGTAGATCTCTCCGTGTGGTAGGTGCGGCCGGGTTCAAATAGCCTAAACACTTTATCTATTCTTAAGTTTTTTAGATATATATATAGACCTATAGACCTATTGCCATACCTTCTTTGTGGGGCCTCTAATTCCTTTTGTTCTACGCGTTTATTAATCTCGCCGCTTTGTCGTATACCTACCAAACTTTACACAAAATCCTAATCTCTCTATTTGACAACCTCTTAACCTCGGTCTACTCTGCTAGCTGGCCCCCTCTCCATTTCGTTCGATTAGTCTGCGACGCCATTCGATTGTTATATATATAAGTGCATATTAACAATAACGTAAACATATACACAGTAGGTCATCACACGCAGAAGTTTAGTGTTTTTCTCCTATTAAACGTCCGCTAAACGCTATGCCGGTTTCTCCGGGAGGTTCAGTGGTCCGTGCGTGTCCATCCGTACACCGCGTTATATAACGTTTACGCCGTTCGTAGCGTATGCCACTGCATGGACAGTCGTTTGTAGTCGTACTCGCCGTGGGTTTGGCGAAACTACTGCTTTTCTTGGCAGGTGTAATACACCTGGTGTATGCGTGTGACATAGAGTTATTAATAGCCTCCTCTCACAAAGTGAATACAACATAGAGTTATTAATAGCCTCCTCTCACAAAGTGAATACAACATAGAGTTATTAATAGCCTCCTCTCACAAAGTGAATACAACATAGAGTTATTAATAGCCTCCTCTCACAAAGTGAATAAAACATAGAGTTATTAATAGCCTCCTGTCACAAAGTGAATAAAACATAGAGTTATTAATAGCCTCCTGTCACAAAGTGAATACAACATAGAGTTATTAATAGCCTCCTCTCACAAAGTGAATAAAACATAGAGTTATTAATAGCCTCCTCTCACAAAGTGAATAAAACATAGAGTTATTAATAGCCTCCTGTCACAAAGTGAATACAACATAGAGTTATTAATAGCCTCCTCTCACAAAGTGAATAAAACATAGAGTTATTAATAGCCTCCTCTCACAAAGTGAATAAAACATAGAGTTATTAATAGCCTCCTGTCACAAAGTGAATAAAACATAGAGTTATTAATAGCCTCCTGTCACAAAGTGAATAAAACATAGAGTTATTAATAGCCTCCTGTCACAAAGTGAATACAACATAGAGTTATTAATAGCCTCCTCTCACAAAGTGAATAAAACATAGAGTTATTAATAGCCTCCTCTCACAAAGTGAATAAAACATAGAGTTATTAATAGCCTCCTGTCACAAAGTGAATACAACATAGAGTTATTAATAGCCTCCTCTCACAAAGTGAATAAAACATAGAGTTATTAATAGCCTCCTGTCACAAAGTGAATAAAACATAGAGTTATTAATAGCCTCCTGTCACAAAGTGAATAAAACATAGAGTTATTAATAGCCTCCTGTCACAAAGTGAATACAACATAGAGTTATTAATAGCCTCCTCTCACAAAGTGAATAAAACATAGAGTTATTAATAGCCTCCTGTCACAAAGTGAATACAACATAGAGTTATTAATAGCCTCCTCTCACAAAGTGAATAAAACATAGAGTTATTAATAGCCTCCTCTCACAAAGTTAATAAAACATAGAGTTATTAATAGCCTCCTGTCACAAAGTGAATAAAACATAGAGTTATTAATAGCCTCCTGTCACAAAGTGAATAAAACATAGAGTTATTAATAGCCTCCTCTCACAAAGTGAATAAAACATAGAGTTATTAATAGCATCCTGTCACAAAGTGAATACAACATAGAGTTATTAATAGCCTCCTCTCACAAAGTGAATAAAACATAGAGTTATTAATAGCCTCCTCTCACAAAGTGAATAAAACATAGAGTTATTAATAGCCTCCTGTCACAAAGTGAATACAACATAGAGTTATTAATAGCCTCCTCTCACAAAGTGAATAAAACATAGAGTTATTAATAGCCTCCTGTCACAAAGTGAATAAAACATAGAGTTATTAATAGCCTCCTGTCACAAAGTGAATAAAACAATGAGTTATTAATAACCTTCTGTCACAAAGTGAATACAACATAGAGTTATTAATAGCCTCCTGTCACAAAGTGAATAAAACATAGAGTTATTAATAGCCTCCTGTCACAAAGTGAATACAACATAGAGTTATTAATAGCCTCCTCTCACAAAGTGAATAAAACATAGAGTTATTAATAGCCTCCTCTCACAAAGTGAATAAAACATAGAGTTATTAATAGCCTCCTGTCACAAAGTGAATAAAACATAGAGTTATTAATAGCCTCCTCTCACAAAGTGAATAAAACATAGAGTTATTAATAGCCTCCTGTCACAAAGTGAATACAACATAGAGTTATTAATAGCCTCCTCTCACAAAGTGAATAAAACATAGAGTTATTAATAGCCTCCTCTCACAAAGTGAATAAAACATAGAGTTATTAATAGCCTCCTGTCACAAAGTGAATACAACATAGAGTTATTAATAGCCTCCTCTCACAAAGTGAATAAAACATAGAGTTATTAATAGCCTCCTCTCACAAAGTGAATAAAACATAGAGTTATTAATAGCCTCCTGTCACAAAGTGAATACAACATAGAGTTATTAATAGCCTCCTCTCACAAAGTGAATAAAACATAGAGTTATTAATAGCCTCCTCTCACAAAGTCTAGTTTGATAATATCAAATGTAAGGTCTTCAAGGTATTCAAATGTAAGATCTTTTAAATCATATTTTTTATAAAATTACGTGATTATACATTTCTACTTTTGTACTTAGTTTTAAAAAACATACAACTGTCTATTGTTTTATTGATAAGTTATGCATTTGTAAATATGTATTATGGTATAATATAATAAAGTAATAATAATCATACAATATTGTATTCATAAATATGTTCACTTGGTTGTATGGTGACAGTTGATAATATGTAATATCTAAATATAACTATATTCTGATTGATCACCCACCATTTGTTCTTTTTATTGATATTGTATAGATTTTCATTATATTTAATTGTGTTTATAATATTATATAGATTTTTGTAAATATTTCAATTATTTTAACAATTATTTTAACAATATTTATATACTTATGTATATGTAAATATATTGTACAATGTACATTGTACAATGTACATTGTACATGTATAAATGTTATTATTAAATCAACTAACATAAATGTGGACAGTTTAAAACTTCTTTTGTCATTATGTTAACACTCCTGGTTTTGACTCCACTATCTTTTTATTACATAATAAATTATGTAATTTTATATCTCACCATTTCATTTATTGTTATTACATATGTGTTGACTTATTTACTTAATACAGTAAATGTAATGTAACTTTAATATGTTACATAAGTTAATATAAATATTAATATGATATTTTCTCTTTATATATTATATTATTATTTTCATGAATATATAAATTTAATAAAAATGTTACTTTATATTTTGTATGCAAAATTGTATTCTAATCAATAAGTTGTGTTAGTTGATATTATTAATAATCTAATTCATTTAGTGTTTAAAACAAGTATAGTTATTGAATATATTTATTTTCTATGCAACTTCTCGTTTGTAATCCATAACCTATGACTAATTCACGCTCTATAATATATTGTACTTCATTCGACTTACTTTATCCATGATACAGCAATAATATTACATATACAGTAAAAATATTACTTATACAGTAAATAATACTACTTTATATATATCTTTATATATATATCTTTATATATATATCTTTATGGGATCAATATAAATTTAATTATATCTTTAAATTCTAAAGTGAATCTATAAAACCCAATATTATTGTTACATTAAGCTAATTTGTTATAGATTCAATCGGAATTTGTAGTACGTTTTCAATTCAAATGTAGATGTAGCTTAATTTCTGTAATCAATTCTAAAACATATATTTCAATGAACTACTAATTTATATTAATTTATTTATTTTGTTAAGATATTTATTTGTTTTAAAATAATAAACATTAAAATCAATTGAAACCTGCCACCAACCTATCTATTATCTAGCTAATAGATAATAATAATATAACATAAAACATATGGCTAGTATATTATTAACTTGACCGTTCTTATATAACCACCTATACATTGCTGACCTCAAACTAATCCTGACTATAACTACTTATGCCTCGACCTCAACAAATCTACACCACAACTACTCACTACCCTTTACTTTACCCCATTAACTCCGGACCTTTGTTGCTACCCCATCCCGCTAGCCTATACTCTACCTCACTAACCCCTACACCCGCAGTTACCCGTTGGCCTGGTTACCATTGCCCGGTAACGCTCCGCTACGACACACCACTCCCGTGTTTGGCTACTTGATACCCAGCCGAGAACCCCTGAAACTGATCGCCCAGCCAGCCAACGACACCCTCCACCATCCTCGATGGGTTAGTTAGTGGGTCGAACTCCGCAGATGTCGCTGGAAAATAAACCTCCTTTTTACGATTACGTCCGTAACCAATATGTTAAACAGACAGGGCCGTATAGCACTTGGTGATATGCCATTTTTAACTATTTAAGGCTGTTGTAGTCTGTCAATAACTGTTGACCTTCATTCTTTCTTTAATTATTCTATTCGAGAGATTTTACATATTTTTGAATTCGGAATCTAAATAATTTGATCCTGAAGTTTTGATAGGTTGCATTTTCTTGCAAGATTAAATAAAAACGAACATGTAAAAAGAATATAATAAATTAATAAATCATTCAATGG
Source organism: Osedax frankpressi (assembly GCA_964035775.1). NCBI lineage: Eukaryota > Metazoa > Annelida > Polychaeta > Sabellida > Siboglinidae > Osedax > Osedax frankpressi. The sequence continues at coordinate 34,606,409 of OZ038313.1, forward strand.
GTTCAATATAAATGTTGGCTGTTAAAATGCTGCATACCATTGCTTAAATAAAATACAACAATATATAACTTTCTGAATTTACATAAATTATATGTATATGTATATATATGTATATGTATATGTATGTATATATATATATGTATATGTATGTATATATATATATGTATATGTATATATATACAGTTAAATTTAGTATATTAAGTTTTAAATATTTAATTATAAAATAGACTTCATCACATTCAAAAAGCTGCAAATTTACTAATATTTCTATAGCATAAAAGATTATTTCAATTATTATTTTCTTGAAATTTGTTACATTTATTTTTATATATATTTAAAGATATGCATTTCAGCTTCTAATTCTAATATATTAATATTGTATAAACGCATACATTTTATATAGTATGTATATATTATTTAGTATGTACACATACAAATAGATATAAATACATACTATTTTATAATATATAATATATTATATATATATTTATATTTAAATCAATAACAATTAAGTTGCATCATCTATGACAAAGATTCTATCAGTGATAAAAACTATTGTATACAAAAACGTATATATGCAAGGTTAAAATGAACATAGATTCTATATAATATATTATATATGTGGTATAACTTGTATATTAATAAAATTAGATTTCTATATTTATAGAAAATAACAGATAAGATTATCAAATGAACTTAAATATTTATATTAATTTCACAAGAATTTTCATTGATATTTGTTATACAAATAAAATATATTTTCTTTTTTATTATATAACAAAAATATTAAAATGAACTGGATTCTTTTATTGCCTGTGAACCTTCACTCGGATATCAAAGAATTGGTTGGTAAATAGAAAGTAATTAATAATATTGTGTAATATTATGTATTTATTTGATATGATTCTACATTTTAGGTGTATGTCATTATATGTCTGACTACATCTAAGAATGATCTATAAATTTATATTTTATATGGATTTCACACATATATAGATATATATATATATATATATATATATATATATATATATATATATAGATATATATATATATATAATTATATATATATATATATATATATTAAGTATCTTATAAATTAACTTCCAGTTTCATGTAAAAACTAATATATGTTAACAAAGATATATGTCACAGAAATAATGGATTCTCTTTTAAATATTAATAATAAAACTTCCCAACAAAAATAATCCAGGTTATTTTTAATATTTATATCTAAATTTTTAAAAAGATATGTATTTTCTTAAATATACTTCAAATTAGTTTTATATGTGTGTTTCTGAATATCTATTGTATGTTATATAGCTCATTATGACCTTTGAACTCATGTTATTCTAAATAATACCTTATTTCCCACCATGCTATTCCATATAAAGGTACTCAGTTGTATTAATATTAATTTTTGAGATAGGTTTGTATTAATGTGAAATTTACCCTTATAGCAAAACACATATTCTTGAAAATTAGCATAAACTGTAACATAACTACTCTCTAATGATATCCTGTCCTATACTAGTTTAACTTTACACTAACACCACCTAACCATACCATAACTACACTCTAATGATATCCTGTCCTATACTAGTTTAACTTTACACTAACACACCTAACCATACCATAACTACACTCTAATCCTATCACAATCCCTAACCAAACCCCACTCTACGAATATCCCACACTATCCCTACTGAAACCAAATTATAATCTTACCTCGACCCTACTCCATTCCCACTAACCCCGTTATAATCATATATGTAACCCTACTATACGCCGACGATAACTTTGCGCCGACCCTTGACCTTTGCAGTACCGCGGCCCGCCCGTGTCCTATGTGCAACAGATCGTCTATCGCTCGGCGGTTTCACCGTGGTCTCGCGATCTCCAGCAGCCGAGCGATGCGATTCGCGCGACCCTGCGACGAGGGTTTGCCCTCCTCGAACACCTCAACACCTTTCGCCATATCCACGGGTTAGCGATAACCCGAATGAGATTTGTCCTCCTCGACTCCAACTTGACCCTCTCGACCCAACTTGTCCTCGACCCCTACTTGTCCTCCTTGACCCGAGTTGTACCCGACCCCGACTTGTCCTCCTCGACCCCGACTTGTCCTCCTCGACCTCAACTTGATCTTCTCGACCTCGTACAATACTCATTAGATAGATAGCTTATCATATGATAGCTTTTGACATATTTTGAATTAAACGTAACAATAATATGGTAACTAATTCTCTATTTGCAAACATTTATAAAAAATGATTATTTTATAAAGGATTGTTAATTACGATGTGTTCATATTGTTATAAAATATTAATTACGAGTTTATTGTAATGACTTCTGTGAATATTGTATTGTAAATAATGAATGACATTAAGTGATATGTACAGCAATATGTACTGCAATATGTATAGCAATATATACAGCAATGTGTACAGCAATATGTACAGCAATATGTACAGCAATATGTACTGCAATATGTACTGCAATATGTATAGGATTATGTACAGCAATATGTACAGTAATATGTACAGCAATATGTACAGCAATATGTACAGGATTATGTACAGCAATATGTACAGGAATATGTACAGCAATATGTACATCAATATGTACAGCAATATGTACTGCAATATGTATAGCAATATATACAGCAAAATGTACAGCAATATGTACAGCAATATGTACAGCAATATGTACAGCAATATGTACAGCAATATGTACAGCAATATGTACAGCAATATGTACAGCAATATGTACAGCAATATGTACAGCAATATGTACAGCAATATGTACAGCAATGTGTACAGCAATATGTACAGCAATATGTATAGGATTATGTACAGCAATATGTACAGCAATATGTACAGCAATATGTACAGCAATATGTACAGCAATATGTACAGCAATATGTACAGCAATATGTACAGCAATATGTACAGCAATGTGTACAGCAATATGTACAGCAATATGTATAGGATTATGTACAGCAATATGTATAGGATTATGTACAGCAATATGTATAGTATAAATTTTTTGATATTTGTTGAATTTTCTGTAATATAAATAAATGAGCATTCTAGAATTCTGATTTTGTTTTCGTTCATTTCGTAGCATTACATAACTTTATTCAACAAATTATAACTGCAAGTTAATGATAAATATGTCTGGTTCTATTATGTATTAAACAAAGCCTTTGTATACTTTGCTACTATAATCTATATTTAGAAAGTACCTTGTCAGGCATGATATATCTTTTTACATATTAAATGAAATCAAATGATATTGAATTAGATAAGGGTATATTATATAGTATAAGGAACTATTTAGTATTCAGGTACACAATTGTAAATCATTGCCATCGCTCTTAACCTAACAAACGCACGTGTAATGCTTTCCTTATTGAGAAGTAACATAAATAAAGTTTGAGAGATTGTAACGTGTTCAATTTATTCACTTTACTCATTACGTTAAACTGAACAATAGCTCAATATATTATAATGCACACTAATATGCAACTAATATGCGACTATTATGCAACTAATATGCAACTAATATGCGACTATTATGCGACTATTACGTTGCTTATATCGTGAATATATGTGTCCACGACGCTTATCATAACATTCTGCCAATACATGGCATAATACACTCCATATAATTTGCCTCTGAACAAGAAGTGAAATCATAACAATAACATACTTGACCTGTATCGTGTTTTCCTATTGTTTACTCTATTGTTATAATCTAACAAAGTTATACTGAGTTATATATTAATTTTATAAAATCACCGATTTAAATAATATAAAAAAATAAAAGAATTCAAAAAATTTAAATTTCCTTTTTAATGCCAACTAATTTTGTAAGTTTTCACTTTTATTCCCAATTCCAATCAATTTCATATTCTATGATCTCTTTGTCTCGCTTCTCCTTAATTCTTCCGACGGCTCACTCCCGGCTTACCCTACTGCCTTTCCAACCCATCTTTCCCCATCCTCCCCCTCAGCAAACAAACCTTCTCTGTGTCGGACTACTGCCTTAAGGTTGGCGACATCACCAATTTAAAAGCTCAACTCGGAATCCTGCCGGAGTACTCTTGCCTGCAACTCTCCCCAGCTGCCTTCTGGGCCAACGATATAGATAGGTAAGCATAATTGTGCGGGGTTTGGGTGCCATCCGAACCCCGCTTAGAATTGAGTTTAGGGTATTTAAATGCATGTCTACACTATCTCTAGTATCTACACTATCTACATTATCTCTATTATCTACACTATCTCTAGTATACTCTATCTACACTATCTACATTATCTCTAGTATCTACACTATCTCTAGTATACTCTATCTACACTATCTACATTATCTCTAGTATCTACACTATCTCTAGTATACTCTATCTACACTATCTACATTATCTCTAGTATCTACACTATCTACACTATCTCTATTATCTACACTATCTCTATTATCTACACTATCTCTATTATCTACATTATCTCTAGTATCTACACTATCTCTAGTATCTACACTATCTCTATTATCTACACTATCTCTATTATCTACACTATTTCTATTATCTACACTATCTCTATTATCTACACTATCTCTATTATCTACACTATCTCTAGTATATACACTATCTATAGTATCTACACTATCTACATTATCTCTAGTATCTACACTATCTACATTATCTCTAGTATCTACACTATCTCTAGTATCTACAATATCTTTAGTATCTACACTATCTCTATTATCTACACTATCTCTAGTATCTACACTATCTCTATTATCTACACTATCTCTAGTATCTACACTATCTCTAGTATCTACACTATCTCTATTATCTACACTATCTCTAGTATCTACACTATCTCTAGTATATACACTATCTCTAGTATCTACACTAGTATCTACACTATCTCTAGTATCTACACTATCTCTATTATCTACACTATCTTTATTATCTACACTATCTTTATTATCTACACTATCTCTATTATCTACACTATCTCTATTATCTACACTACCTCTAGTATCTATACTATCTATAGTATCTACACTACCTCTAGTATCTACACTATCTCTAGTATATACACTATCTCTATTATCTACACTATCTCTAGTATCTACACTATCTCTAGTATCTACACTATCTCTATTATCTACACTATCTCTAGTATCTACACTATCTCTAGTATATACACTATCTCTAGTATCTACACTAGTATCTACACTATCTCTAGTATCTACACTATCTCTATTATCTACACTATCTTTATTATCTACACTATCTTTATTATCTACACTATCTCTATTATCTACACTATCTCTATTATCTACACTACCTCTAGTATCTATACTATCTATAGTATCTACACTACCTCTAGTATCTACACTATCTCTAGTATATACACTATCTCTATTATCTACACTATCTCTATTATCTACACTAGTATCTACACTATCTCTAGTATCTACACTATCTCTATTATCTACACTATCTCTAGTATCTACACTATCTCTAGTATCTACACTAGTATCTACACTATCTCTAGTATCTACACTATCTCTATTATCTACACTATCTTTATTATCTATACTATCTTTATTATCTACACTATCTTTATTATCTACTCTATCTCTATTATCTACACTATCTCTATTATCTACACTATCTCTATTATCTACACTATCTCTATTATCTACACTATCTCTATTATCTACACTATCTCTATTATCTACACTATCTCTATTATCTACACTATCTCTATTATCTACACACTCTCTAGTATCTACACTATCTCTATTATCTACACTATCTCTAGTATCTACACTATCTCTATTATCTACACTATCTCTAGTATCTACACTATCTCTATTATCTACACTATCTCTAGTATCTACACTATCTCTAGTATCTACACTATCTCTATTATCTACACTATCTCTAGTATCTACACTATCTCTAGTATATACACTATCTCTAGTATCTACACTATCTACATTATCTCTAGTATCTACACTATCTACATTATCTCTAGTATCTACACTATCTCTAGTATCTACAATATCTTTAGTATCTACACTATCTCTATTATCTACACTATCTCTAGTATCTACACTATCTCTATTATCTACACTATCTCTAGTATCTACACTATCTCTAGTATCTACACTATCTCTATTATCTACACTATCTCTAGTATCTACACTATCTCTAGTATATACACTATCTCTAGTATCTACACTAGTATCTACACTATCTCTAGTATCTACACTATCTCTATTATCTACACTATCTTTATTATCTACACTATCTTTATTATCTACACTATCTTTATTATCTACACTATCTCTATTATCTACACTATCTCTATTATCTACACTATCTCTATTATCTACACTACCTCTAGTATCTATACTATATATAGTATCTACACTACCTCTAGTATCTACACTATCTCTAGTATATACACTATCTCTATTATCTACACTATCTCTAGTATCTACATTATCTCTAGTATCTACACTATCTACATTATCTCTAGTATCTACATTATCTCTAGTATCTACACTATCTACATTATCTCATCTGATTAATTAAGATTCGATAAAGATCCGCACATAGTAAAGACGATGTACAAGTCATATGGTCCTCTCTTCACCACCAGTCCATCTCTACGAGGTACTCGCTAAGTAACTCGATAAGTAACTCGATAAGTAACTCTCTAAGTAACTCGCTAAGTAACTCACTAAGTAACTCGCCAAGTAACTCGCTATGTAACTCGCAAAGTAACTCGCTAAGTAACTCGCTAAGTAACTCGCTAAATAACTTGCTAAGTAACTCGCTAAGTAACTCGCTAAGTAACTCGCTATGTAACTCGCAAAGTAACTCGCTAAGTAACTCGCTAAGTAACTCGCTAAGTAACTCGCCAAGTAACTCGCTATGTAACTCGTAAAGTAACTCGCTAAGTAACTCGCTAAGTAACTCGCTAAGTAACTCGCTAAATAACTTGCTAAGTAACTCGCTAAGTAACTCGCTAAGTAACTCGCCAATTAACTCGCTATGTAACTCGCCAAGTAACTCGCTATGTAACTCGCAAAGTAACTCGCTAAGTAACTCGCTAAGTAACTCGCTAAGTAACTCGCTAAATAACTTGCTAAGTAACTCGCTAAGTAACTCGCTAAGTAACTCGCCAAGTAACTCGCTATGTAACTCGCAAAGTAACTCGTTAAGTAACTCGCTAAGTAACTCGCTAAGTAACTCGCTAAATAACTTGCTAAGTAACTCGCTAAGTAACTCGCTAAGTAACTCGCTAAGTAACTCGCTAAGTAACTCGTCAAGTAACTCGCTAAGTAACTCGCTAAGTAACTCGCCAAGTAACTCGCTAAGTAACTCGCTAAGTAACTCGCAAAGTAACTCGCTAAGTAACTCGCTAAGTAACTCGCTAAATAACTCGCTAAGTAACTCGCTAAGTAACTCGCTAAGTATCTCGCTAAGTAACTCGCTAAGTAACTCGCTAAGTAACTCGCTAAGTAACTCATCAAGTAACTCGCTAAGTAACTCGCCAAGTAACTCGCTAAGTAACTCGCTAAGTAACTCGCTAAGTAACTCGTCAAGTAACTCGCTAAGTAACTCGCCAAGTAACTCGCTAAGTAACTCGCTAAGTAACTCGCTAAGTAACTCGCCAAGAAACTCGCCAAGTAACTCGCTAAGTAACTCTCCAAGTAACTCGCTAAGTAACTTTTACAATATAGTATATCAACATCATACTAATCTCTCTCTCTTGCAAACCGTTATATTAATGGAATCCTATGCGATTACAAACTGGGGAACTGCGGTAACTCTGCGTTGACCTTTGTTTTCTAGACCTGTTGTTCGGCGTGAGCTCGAAGTCAACGGGTGTCAAGCGTTTCTACTTTCGGAATCGGCGGCGGGTAGTCACGTTCGCCATTACCGTCGTGTTCAAAACCTACGACCCGCGGTTAGCCCCTAGCCCTACGCCCCTTCCCCCACCCCCTTCGCGAATCCATATGGAACCTCTCCCCGAACCCCATACGGTTTTACAGGTTCATCGCAGCTCTCTATGCCGACTTGGAGAGACATAATCGCGTAGACGCGGCCGGCTTCAACGTTACGGTCGGCGTCGACGCCGCTAAGCCACGCCCACTTACTCACGTCTATTACCCGCCTGTCGACACGCTCGTCGAATACGGGCCCCTGGCGGTTACCTATGTCCTACTTTTCCTCTACATCTACTTCTCTGTCCGTAAGTAATTTTTAGTTATAGTATTTAACTATATACCCTTTTATCCTTGTCCTGTGTACTTTTGTCAACACAAATTATATCTAATTACTTCTGGCTTTGATTTTATGAGTACTTCTGTGTTTAGTCTAGGAGTATCTTAATGTAAGTAAAAGTATGCATATCTTCTATTTAGTTAAAAGTTACTTTTAACTTGAATCCTCAACATATATTATACAACATATATCTTCTAATTAATCTTTAATAATTTCAACTTCTGATTCTACTATTAGTCAATAATTAAATTGAAATTTATTTCTTACTCCTTAATTTACCACTTCTCATTCTTTAAGTACAAATATCCCACAACATATCCCACAACATATCCCGCAACATATCCCGCAACATATCCCACAACATATCCCACAACATATCCCACAACATATCCCACAACATATCCCACAACATATCCCACAACATATCCCACAACATATCCCACAACATATCCCACAACATATCCCACAACATATCCCACAACATATTCCACAACATATCCTACAACATATCCCACAACATATCCTACAACATATCCCACAACATATCCCACAACATATCCCACAACATATCCCACAACATATCCCACAACATATCCCACAACATATCCCACAACATATCCCACAACATATCCCACAACATATCCCACAACATATCCCACAACATATCCCACAACATATTCCACAACATATCCCACAACATATCCCACAACATATCCCACAACATATCCCACAACATATCCCACAACATATCCCACAACATATCCCACAACATATCCCACAACATATCCCACAACATATCCCACAACATATCCCACAACATATCCCACAACATATTCCACAACATATCCCGCAACATATTCCACAACATATTCCACAACATATCCCGCAACATATCCCACAACATATCCCACAACATATCCCGCAACATATACCATAACATATCCCACAACCTATTATTAGTAAGTACACTCCAACGAAGAATTTTGACTGATTCATTTATTAAATTTGAAATCAACTGCATAATAGTAATTGTTAAATTGTGAAATTGATTACTTTTGGAATTGATTACTTTTGAAATTGATTACTTTTGGAATTGATTACTTTTGGAATTGATTACTCTTGAAATTGATTACTTTTGGAATTGATTACTTTTGGAATTGATAACTTTTGAAATTGATTACTTGTGAAATTGATTAATTTTGAAATTGATTACTTTTGAAATTGATTACTTTTGGAATTGATTACTTTTAAAATTGATTACTTTTGAAATTGATAACTTTTTAGTGAATCTCTTCAGTATGAAATTGTTAAAAATCATACAAATATATACTTATTTGATGTGTGCACTTCTGCATAGAGAGGCAAGCTGTTACATGTGTTACAAGTCTAAATGTATGCATTATATTATAAGGGAACGCATGCATTATTAACCAGACGTTGTTCTGCAGATTAATTGAAAAGTCTATTATCTATTTTTTATCTATACTGTTATTGTTATCTATTTACTCAACTCGACTGACCATTAATCTCCAAATTGTTTACATTTCCATAAAAGATTTGTTATTTCGTTGTAAAAACAATCTCTAATATTTCTATTGTCTGCTTCATACCTCGTGAGCAATCCCGATTATTTAATTGTTTGTAATTTATTATTTTTATTTATAGTACACCGCGAATATATTTTCATAAATTTCACGTACGCCAGGTAAGATTGAAATGGTGAAAAGTAAATGGGGCCTCGCTTTCAGTGCCATTGTCACTGTGATTGCATCGTTGATGATGTCATGTTCCATTTGTCTATTCTTTGGCCTATCTCCGAGTCTAAATGGAAGGTTTGTATTCAATGAGAAATTCGAATTTAGTTTATATTAGTCGAATTCAAATTATATTTATTTAATAATTTAACTCTGTTTTCTTTTATATTTGACCTCTGAACCTTTATTGCAAAGTTTTTCCTTTATACTTGACCTCTGAACCCGTGCAGCGAAGTATTCCCTTACCTGGTAATCATCGTCGGATTTGAGAATATTCTGGTGATGACAAAGTCTATTGTTTCGACTCCAATTGAACATGACGTGAAGTTGAGGGTTGCGCAAGGTCAGTCCCCCATCTTTTGCTTTATTGTTCACTTCATATGGCAATATTGCAAACAACTGAACTTCGTAAATAATATCAAATTCGATTCTATTCTATTTATATTTCCATCTTATCCAAATATCTTTTGGCATTTTATGTAAATGTGTAATTAATTTGATCTACATTTCTTATCAATTTATATATCATTGCGAACCTAATAAATCTAATAAATACACCCGAGTCTGTTATGTCGGTGACCGGTGGACAATCACCGCTGTTCAATAATAATACCGACCCCTGAACTCCGGCAGGTCTGAGTAGGGAGGGTTGGCACATGGTGAAGAACCTAGCCGCTGAAATCTCTATTCTTATTATCGGAATATTTACTATGGTACCTGCGGTGCAGGTTTGAATCTGGCTCCCACTTGACCTACTACCTCTCTTACACTTGTCTACCCCTCTCTTACACTTGTCTACCCCTCTTACACTTGTCTACCTCTCTCTTACACCTGTATACCACTCTTACACTTGTCTACCCCTTTTACACTTGTCTACCCTCTTTTACAACTCATCTTAACATTCATTTTAGGAGTTTTGCCTATTTGCGATCTTTGGTCTACTTTCCGATTTCTTTCTACAAACTGTGTTCTTTGTCACCGTGCTCTCAATCGATATCAGAAGAATGGAGGTTCGTAGCGTTACCATAGCGACATCAACACGAGGGCAAGTATATGTTTGGCAATAAAGCATGACTCTTTTAAAATTCAATTCAATTGAAGTTTTTTCTTTCTTTTTTGAACGTGTTGTCAGATAAGAAGTATTGAGTGTGTACTTTAGTCCACTTAACCAGAAGTCAATTCTAAATGTGTTCTAAAAACCTTTATGTTCAGCGAGTATTGTGATCCTTGTGTCATGCTTAGTTACTGAATAGACACACCTAACTACACCCCTTTGTTTCCATTATATTCATCCCTATCTACCCTCTTAATCACACCCTTAGTTACACCCTTAGTTACTCCTAGTTATACCAGAGTAACCCTAGCTACACTATAGTAACTACCCCTTTCATGGAGTCCCTATAACCCCCTATTATCTACTAATTGTCCATAATTTCCTTGACTTTAGTACCCTATAGTTACCTCATAGTTACCATTTAGTTAACCACCTAGTACCCATAGTTACCTCATAGTTACCTTTTAGTTACGCCACTAGTACCCCTAGTTAACTCATAGTTACTATCTAGTAACCTCGCTAATACCTCATAATTACCCCGATAGTACTTCCTAGTTACCACCTAGTTACCACCTAGTTACCCCTGGTTACCATCTAGTTAACCCAAAAGTACCCCCTAGTTACCCCATAGTTGTCTTCTAGTTACATCCTAGTTACCACCTAGTGACCCAGCTAAATCCTTTTATTTATCTCCTAATTAACACCAAGTAACCGGACTGGTACCTACTAGTTACCTACTAGTTACCTCCTAGTTACCCCCTAGTTACCCCCTTATCTACCCCCTTATCTTTCCCTTATTTACCTCCTAGTTACCACTTTGTTGCATGCCTAGTTACTCCCTTGTTACCTCAAAGTTTCCCCTTATTACCTACTTAGTTAACACCTAATAACCCGGATAGTACCCTCTAATTACCTCTTAGTAACCATCTACTTACTCCACTAGTACAACCCTAGTTACCTCATAGTTACGCCACTAGTACTACCCTAGTTTCTTTCTTATTAATTTCCTCTTCTCTTAAAGTTGACTGAGTTCCAAATTCGACACAAATGCGGAATCGCAGACAATTGCAGCAAAGAAGACTCGAATGCATGTCCTATCATGTCCTCGCTGGAGGTAAGAAAAACAAGTTCATTAATTGCCGACAATAATTCTCATCGCAACCTCACTTTCACTTTATTGCAAATAACTGATTTATCTATGCGTTTACTTTTTTAAACTAATCTTCATTTTTCAATATTTAATTTAACTTTAATTAATTTAACTTTAAAACTCCATATTTTATTTTATAATTAGAAATTAACTATATGTATTTTTTTGTACTATTTACAAACTCAATTATTAGTTAATAGTTTAATTTGTAATGCTTTGTCAAAATGAAATGTTAAATTAATTAATGATAAAGTTAAACCAAAAACCATAACCTGGTGGTTATAAAAAATATATTTAATAAACTAAGACTGTATAAAAAACCAATACTCAAATTTGAATATTTTATTATTCATAATTATAGAACAGTAGCTTTTGTCTCTTAATAATAAATTTAGGACCAAATTTGTATCTGACAATAGAATATGTGTTATTGTACTTGTAACAGGATAAATAATGTTCTGATTATTCCATTGAGGCCAACTAGAATGACAGTTCTCCTTCCATAGCAACTGTTGCTAAGGCTCAGTACAATAACAACCCTCAATTAGGCCACGACCGGATACGACCGATTGCCGCCCATAGCAACCGTTGCCAAGGCGTACTACGACATCGGCGGCGACGGCGACCGTTTGCCCAGGGAGTGGCGGGAACCTTATCGCATAATCACTCTACCGCGACGTGTGAGGCTTATGAACTTCTGGGCCCGCACCCGACTCATGCAACGAGTCACTATGGTCGGTGGGCGCGGCTTAGCGGTTGATTGACAGGTAGCTGGGCTCGAAACGCGCCGATGAGAAATATGATTAGGAGGATGGTATTTTTCAATTCTGATGTAAATAGTTGGATTTCTTTAGTTAAATTGTTGGGGAGCTTCTCTCATCCGTGGAATAGCCGTCGATGGAGTAGGTGGCTTACTTAGTAGGGCCTACACGCGGGCACCCTATTCCCCCGGACTCCACCTACTCCACCTCGATTATAGGCTTGCGTGATTGTCTGGATCGGTTTGATTATCTACAAAGCCGGAATCGTTCAGCTCTTCATCCTCGACTCCGGCGAAACCAACTCCTCGAATACAACGACCTTCCCGCGGTACCTCCGAAGTGGTAAGCCCCTATCTCCCCCGTCTAGACAATGCGATTAATCGCAACAGTTCCTAGTTACGCTTCTAGGAATACTCTGCAATTGTGATATCAATTGTGATATCATCTCTCGTTAATCACTGAAACATTTAAATGCATTTGAAACTATTTCAGATGATGGTAACGATGAAATTAACAGAATTATTATTAATTGATTAATTATTAAAATAAAACTGGAATGTAAATACAAAAACAAATTATATACAAAATGTTTACAATATTTTTAATAAATTCCATAAAATATTTTCTTGTAATATTTAACTCGTAGAATTATTTCTATCGTTGATAAAACACAAGAAATTTACATTAAAGAAATCCTTGTAGCATTTCTTTACTTCGTGGTATTTTATTGACATCGCACATAGCATCACACCCTTACATCCTTACACCCTTACACCCTTACACCCTTACATCCACTCGCAAACCTACGTGTGTTCGTTGATCCGTAACATAATTGCGAATTTCAGAAGAAATGAACACCTTGAGACTAAATTCCAATTTCGACAAATTGAAAGCCACTTTAGTGCGTAGCAAAAACACTTTTACAAAGTTCATCAACATGCAGAGCAATGTGGAAACTACTCGTGATGTGGTCAGTAATTCTGTCCCGACTGACCGCTGATGTGGGCTAGAAACCCTGTTACGCCCACATACCCTACACTTGCACCCTACCCTACACCCTACAGCCCATACTATGATTTACACCCCACACTACTACTTAAAAACTACCCTAATCATTACACCCTACTCTAACACTTACACCCTACCCTAACACTTTAACCCTACCTTATCATTTACACCCTACCCCACCACTTTAGCTCTACCACTTAAACCCTACCCCGACAATAGGAGGAGGATCTCTCAGTACTATCCCATACGCAACTTGAGCAGTGGAAATCCCTCTCTCACTCCCACTGGCCTCGGCTTTTCTCTCTCTACAATATCACGGTCAACGGAAGGTGAGTTTGTAAATCTAGCGTGAACTTTGACCTCTCATCGTATTCTATTTGCCTGTTTAGCTTATTTCGTGCAAACCCAATCTCTAGTATGTAGTGGGTATTAGTAGAGTTTAAGTCAATTAAAGTTGAGTTCATTATTTCGTCATCATTAAACCATGAATTGCGTCATCATTAAATTATCAATTGCATCGTCTTTAGTTTCATTATTGTGTCATTGAGTCTGATACTACATCCAGGTACTTGACGATTCTGCCGAGTCTGCACTTATCCTCTGTTATCTCTCCGAGTGAATCTCAAAAGATTAGACATCCCCACGACCACAAGTATACAGAACTGCAAGCCAACGACTTCATTGATTACGGTCAGTCTATATAGATAACTCACCACTGGTCACTTGGTACACGATTTGACCATTATTGTAATTATAGTGAAATCAAATCAGTAACTATGGCAACCATTGACTATGAAGTAGTGTATCGGTAACCACAATAATACATATCCGTAACTATGACAACACACCCATAACTATGACACCACATATCCGTAACTATGACAACACACACCCGTAACTATTACAACACATACCTGTAACTATGATAAAATATATATGTAACTATTACAACACACACCTGTAACTATGACAATACATACTTGTAACTATGTAAACACATACCCGTAACTATACAAAGACAAACATACACATACATACCCTCACACAAACTTAAATACATACACATACACACACATACACACACACACATACACACACATACACACATACACACACACACACATACACACACACACATTTATTTACAAATCCCCTAAAACATTTAAAGTTGATGACAATCATGATTCATTGAAAATTCAGAGAAATCTCAATTGGTTAACTTACTTACGTTATAGCACCCGCACTGAGATAGTGCTGACCTTCTTACTAGGTTTGTTATGGGGGCAACTGTGGGGGGGAGGTTGTTATGGGGGCAACTGGGGGAGGTTGTTATGGGGCAACTGGGGGAGGTTGTTATGGGGGCAACTGGGGGTGTTGTTATGGGGTAACTGGGGGGAGGTTGTTATGGGGGCAACTGGGGGGAGGTTGTTATGGGGGCAACTGGGGGGAGGTTGTTATGGGGGCAACTGGGGGGAGGTTGTTATGGGGCAACTGTGGGTGTTGTTATGGGGGCAACTGGGGGGAGGTTGTTATGGGGGCAACTGGGGGGAGGTTGTTATGGGGACAACTGGGGGGAGGTTGTTATGGGGGCAACTGGGGGGAGGTTGTCATGGGGCAACCGGGGGGAGGTTGTTATGGGGCAACTGGGGGAAGGTTGTTATGGGGCAACTGGGGTGTTGTTATGGGGGCAACTGGGGGGAGGTTGTTATGGGGCAACTGGGGGGAGGTTGTTATGGGGGCAACTGGGGGAGGTTGTTATGGGGACAACTGGGGGGAGGTTGTTATGGGGGCAACTGGGGGGGTTGTTATGGTGCAACTGGGGGGAGGTTGTTATGGGGCAACTGGGGGGGAGGTTGTTATGGGGCAACTGGGGGTAAGTTGTTATGGGGGCAACTGGGGGTAAGTTGTTATGGGGCAACTGGGGGAGGTTGTTATGAGGCAACTGGGGGAGGTTGTATTGGGGCAACTGGGGGGAGGTTGTCATATGGGCAACTGGCATGGGTTGTTATGGGGCAACTGGGGGGAGGTTGTCATGGGGCAACCGGGGGGAGGTTGTTATGGGGCAACTGGGGGAAGGTTGTTATGGGGCAACTGGGAGGGGTTTGTGTGAGTGGTATCTGGGGGGTCGATAAGGTGGAAGACCCTAAAGGTGGTTGTTATGAAGGTAACTGGGGAGTTATTAGGGTTTTTGAGATCTCCTATAACTCACCCCTCTTCCTTTTCCTTAAGTGATAGCTACTTCATTCCTCGTTGTGAACATCACAATGATTCTATTGAAACGTTGGTTCCCTCGACGTTACGCCAGATGGACCTACTTCTGTACGGGGAGGCGATTACACCGTACCAACTGGTACTGCACGAGACTGCAGGACACAGTACCACTTGTACTCATAGGACATACTCAGGTAGCGTTGTTGAGTAGAGTTAGAAGTAAAATAATTAATAATAGTTTTGAATAGCTTTTTATTTAATAATAAATTGTATACAAATTTTTAATTGAATATTCTTATTAATATTAATAATTAATATTATTATTGTCAATTAAGACATATAAGTTATATAGGTTTAGCTTATCAATTTTAAAAGATTTATTCAATTTAACCATAATTTAATAGTTTCACGGTTTGCTGTTTATTTTGTATATTGCATAATCTTTTAATTTCCTTAGCAATTTCATTAATTCATTAATTTCCTCGATTAACTGACCACTTCGCTTGCCAGGAGATAGAGTGCATCTCCTGCAATGGTCAGCTTGTGGTCAGCAGCAGTTTGGCTGGAGACGTCAAGGTCTGGGACTCGCAGAATGGACACTGCCTCAAAACCATCTCCAGGAGGATGTTAGCCTTACCTAGTGGTAGTGGGTCTAGCCCCCAACAGGATGTTAGCCTTACCTAGTGGTAGTGGGTCCAGCCCCCAACAGGATGTTAGCCTTACCTAGTGTAGTGTGTCCAGGCTTCTCATTATATGAATAATATATATTTTATTTTATATTTGTTTTCAGGATATCACATTATCATGTATCATTATGTACTTCCAGGCACCTATGAGGCTAATACCAGCCAGTGTTCACTATATGATAATGGTGTTATCATAATATTACTTGATTTAGGTTTCACCTGATTGACTCAAATTAAAAACTAATATTTAATAATTAATATAAATATGTAAATTTAACTTTGTCTATAGTAATCTAGGGCATACAGTTATATAAGTCATTTAGTTATCTAGGTCATAGATATTTAAGGTCATAAAGTATCTAAGGTGTAAAGTAATGCTTTAAATTATTGCAATATTTTGTGAATTTATTAATTTACTTTCCTAATCTTACTTGCATATTTCCCCAAATTCATTTTTTATTATCATTATTTGAACATAAACCATTATCTGAGAACTTAATTAATGGTATTTAATAAAGCAATAATACAATACCTCAATTGCTATTGTTATTTATTCTGAGCTAATATTAGATTTGTTAATTATGTTTCATTACAAATCTGCAGATATACTTGGAAATATAACCCCACCACATATGCTACATCAATACATCAGTAGTAATAACAATACATCACATATCTATTGTTTACCAAACCAGTTGTATTTACTTTTTACTTTAATAATCAACTTACAATAATATATCTTAAAATAACTATCTTTGGTGTGAAATATATGAACTATATTAGCAACAACAACACAGAATTTCATTGGGACATTCCGATTGGTTATATAACTAATTCTATGATCTGTGTTTATATAACATTGGTGAATATGTATTCACTGAATTCCCAGTAAACCATCCAAGTCATTTCAGTTTGTTTGTTATATAATAAAAGTGAAAATATATTTATTTGCATTCAAATTATATTATGTTTATTTTTCATTTCATATTATTTATATTATTAGATAATAATCATCTGGTTTTTTGGCTATAAAAACATATCAGAGCAGTTTCCCTATTTCAGAATTTTATATTTAATTAACACAAGTGATATTATTTTACAAATTATCAGTATTTATACACTATAGTGTATACTGTAGTGTAAGCTATAGTGTAAACTATAGTGTAAGCTATAGTGTAAACAGGGTGACTTAATAGTTTTGTAAAATCTTTTGATGTTTCCACAAAAATAAAAATGAAATTACCTGGAATGTTTACTGGGTATATATATATATATATACATATATATATACATATACATATACATAAATATTAATATATATAATTATGCGTAAAGAATAACGAAAGTTAACTTTTTCATAATATTTATTCATAATATTCATATTAAATTTTTATAAGCATGTAAACAAACAAAAAACCACATATAAACAAATTACGTTACAAATTCTTATATTATTTCAAAATATATGTGAAATTAGAGTAATTCATAATCTAATTCAAAATGACCAATTAATGAACTATCAGATGAATATATTTATGATCCAATAATAAATAATAATAATAATAAATAGTATATCAATTGGTCAATTTATTCCTGTTCGAGAATATGACAATAATAATACTATTTTGGATGACAATATTATCTCAGTAGATACTGACTGATATGTATATTAATATTTATATATAATATAATATATATATTTTAAGTGTATATATGGAAAATATGAACTAACAATAATATAATACTATATAAAATAAAATACATGTTTCAAAAGTATAGAAAAATGTTTATATTACAGATGGAAAGTGAGGTATATCCTTTGAATATAGTTATTGATACATTCAATTTAATGAAAGATCACCAACAAATTATTATTAGAATACTTAATAAAGACATATAGCTTATAAAACTAACCGATTGGTTAAAATAAACAAAATATAAACATAACATTTACTGTTTTGATTTTAGTTAGATTTATCTTGACTCTGTACATTAAATATGGCTTCTTTATGGTGGCCACTTTTTTGAAACTTAATTATTCTTTATATAATCGGAAAATAACAATATAACATTATATAAAGTAAGTAAAGTAAGTAAACAATAGATACATATAATATAGCATTAATAATATTTATATTATATATAGTACATTGTATGTATTAGTATATTTATAACATACTAGCTTATAATATAATATAATATAGATATGATATAAATATGATTATGTTATATAATAGTTCCAAATAATGATAATGTAATATATTATATAACATAATATAAAGAATGTGCTTTACACATATTTAATTTAAACAAAATTAATTGATTTATTAATTTATTTTATATCCTAAATATATATATTCATAGTATATATTATTTCATAAATTATTATAATTTTATATATTAAATAAATTATATTAACTAAGTAAATTTTATATATTAAATAAAGTATATTAACTAATAGACAGATGGACTAACAAAGTATTGAACATTATCAATGAACAATATCTTGGATTTTAATTTTATTATTTTTAACCCCAAATTACTTTTTTGATCTAGTTGAATTCAATATACAAAATAGAATTTCCTTCAAAAGAACACCCAAATTCTACACATTTCATATTTTATTAATAATTTTCAATAAATAGTTAAATATACAAATTTGTATTTAAATTCAATATTAAATTGTATTATTGTTACCCCCTCAAAAAAATTAATTTGTTATTTTTTCACAAATTTTTTCCATTTATGCTTGTACCTGAATAATTATATATTTTTAATAAAAACTATTATCACCATTCTTGTTTATTAGTTTTGTTTATATTTTATTAATAAGTGTCATTGAAATGTGGTCACTTGTGCTTTCAATTAAATAGTTTGTCATATTTCAAATCATTATTAGAATAAGTACTTAAAATTATTATAAATGTCAATCAAAGCAGCCAGATAATTATTAGAATAAGTTACTTCTATCTCTCATGAGTCTGCTATTCAAAACTAGTCCCTTTGACAAAACATTTCAGAGCTCGACGTAAACAGTACTCGGAGAGTTATTCGTCGATGGCCTCTACGACTTCTCCTGACCTCCAGAGGTTAAGTCGTAACACGTCGTTTTCGCAACTGACTCCTGACCTCTCCGACACGATTCGGACGGATTTCACGTCCGACAATTTAAAAATCGATACAGTTAGTGGTTCTATATGAAGTTAGAGATGTAATTAGAGATGTAGTGAGAGATGTAGTGAGATATGTAGTGAGAGGTGTAGTGAGAGGTGTAGTGAGAGGTGTAGTTAGGGTGTAATTAGAGATTTAGTGAGAGGTGTAGTGAGAGGTGTAGTTAGGGTGTAGTGAGAGGTGTAGTTAGGGTGTAGTTAGGGTGTTGTTAGAGGTGTAGTTAGGGTGTAGTTAGAGATGTAATTAGAGATGTAATTAGAGATGTAGTGAGAGGTGTAGTTAGAGATGTAGTTAGGGTGTAGTTAGGGTGTAGTTAGGGTGTAGTTAGAGATGTAATTAGAGATGTAGTGAGAGGTGTAGTGAGAGGTGTAGTGAGAGGTGTAGTTAGGGTGTAGTTAGGGTGTAATTAGGGTGTAGTGAGAGGTGTAGTTAAGGTGTAGTGAGAGGTGTAGTTAGGGTGTAGTTAGGGTGTAGTTAGGGTGTAGTTAGAGGTGTAGTTAGGGTGTAGTTAGAGATGTAATTAGAGATGTAGTGAGAGGTGTAGTGAGAGGTGTAGTTAGGGTGTAGTGAGATGTGTAGTTAGGGTGTAGTTAGGGTGTAGTTAGGGTGTAGTTAGAGATGTAATTAGAGATGTAGTGAGAGGTGTAGTGAGATGTGTAGTTAGAGGTGTAGTTAGGGTGTAGTTAGAGATGTAATTAGAGATGTAATTAGAGATGTAGTGAGAGGTGTAGTGAGAGGTGTAGTGAGAGGTGTAGTGAGAGGTGTAGTTAGGGTGTAGTTAGGGTGTAATTAGGGTGTAGTGAGAGGTGTAGTTAAGGTGTAGTGAGAGGTGTAGTTAGGGTGTAGTTAGGGTGTAGTTAGGGTGTAGTTAGAGGTGTAGTTAGGGTGTAGTTAGAGATGTAATTAGAGATGTAGTGAGAGGTGTAGTGAGAGGTGTAGTTAGGGTGTAGTGAGATGTGTAGTTAGGGTGTAGTTAGGGTGTAGTTAGGGTGTAGTTAGAGATGTAATTAGAGATGTAGTGAGAGGTGTAATGAGATGTGTAGTTAGAGGTGTAGTTAGGGTGTAGTTAGAGATGTAATTAGAGATGTAATTAGAGATGTAGTGAGAGGTGTAGTGAGAGGTGTAGTTAGAGGTGTAGTGAGAGGTGTAGTTAGGGTGTATTTAGGGTGTAGTTAGGGTGTAGTTAGGGTGTAGTTAGAGATGTAATTAGAGATGTAATTAGAGATGTAATTAGAGATGTAGTAAGAGGTGTAGTTAGGGTGTAGTTAGGGTGTAGTTAGGGTGTAGTTAGGGTGTAGTTAGGGTGATGTTATGCGGAGAGTTTGTGAAATAAGTGAGTTTTTGAAATTGTTTGTGAAATATTTTCACATGCGAAACAATAGAAAATAAATGACTTATTCAATGAATCACTCCTTGACACCAGTTATCGCAGGAAAGTGGATTTGACTTTAGTTCTTCCTTCCAACCACTTTACGACCAACACGAACAGTTTCTTAAAGATCAGGCTGACTACCAGGTTAATTACTTTTAATTACAATTTCTTTTACGTTTTTTATTGTTTTATTTTAATTTACACACTACTTCACTTTACTCACTACTCTACTTTACTCACTACTCTACTTTACTCACTACTCTACTTTACTCACTATCTCACTTTACTCACTACTTCACTTTACTCATTACTTTACTTTACTCACTACTCTACTTTACTCACTATCTCACTTTACTCACTACTTCACTTTACTCATTACTTTACTTGACTCACTACTCTACTTTACTCATTACTTTACTTGACTCACTACTCTACTTTACTCACTACTCTACTTTACTCACTACTTCACTTTACTCACTACTCTACTTTACTCACTACTCTGCTTTACTCACTACTTAACTGTACTCACTATGTGTTTATTAAATTTCTAGGAGGAATATGAAACTTTAAATAAATCAGCACTTCCTGATGATATAGGTTATTAAATGATAATTACTTCCAAATTATCTTTTATCTAAAATTTTAATATTTATATCTAAATAATTATTAAATTTATATTTATTATATTGATATTTAAATAAGTTACTTTGTTAAATTTATATTCAAAAAAGTCAGTGTTATTAATTTTACATTTATTAGAACTTTAATTAAAATGTTATAATATCAAATTCAATTTAAAATTAATCAGAGGTTAATTAATTTCACTCTCATTTCCTTTTTCAACCTCATTTCCTTTTGCTCTTCTAATATAATTATAACATTCTTTCTTCTTTCATTGTATTTGCTCATATTAAACACATTTCACTAGAATTTCATCTTCGTCCTCGCATCATTTCGGATTATGACTCACAAAACCCGTCCTTATTTAATATGGATTTGCAACTCTTTCACGCTTTATTTCATCTTTATTCATATCAATTCCACATTTATTTAATTCATATTCTACCCCTTTTTCGTCATTATTTACTCCTCGTCCCACATATTTCACATATTAATTTCCCCGTATTCCTCTCTAATCTGATGCCCATTTTGTACTAGGCGGCTTCCTGTTGCCAGCCAACGCCGTCGACGAATACTACCCAGCCAGTTCCATCTGGTGTCTAGCCTCTAGAGATCACTTAATAGCGGCCGGCCTCGCCAATGGGGACATTGAACTCTGGCACCTCGGCACCGGCGATCTGCTGGCAACTCACCGTGACCCGGATGCACCCTACAACCCCGCCGTTACAGCTCTGTGTTTCATCTCTGATAGGTAATATTTGCCAAGTGGCACTTCATGTCATTATTTGTAAAGTGTCACTTCATGTCATTATTCGCTAAGTGTCACTTCATCTCACCAATTACCAAGTGTCACTTTTAGCTATTTGACACCTCTTCTATTTCTTTATTTCCTAAGATTTGTTACGTATTCCTCCTAAGATTTGTTACGTATTCCTCCTAAGATTTGCTAAGATCCACCTCCCACTTCTTTACATATGCAACAAAACTGTATCTCTCTTATAATATCTAACTTTTGTCAAAGTATTTCAATACGAGTTAAACGACCCCCGCTAATACCAACTTACAGCCTCAATACTCCCCTAACTGTTGAACATTGCGGTTACTCGTAGACAATGCAGCATATCACAATACTTACTCGTCATCCTGTACTGCAATCCATTACAAACGAATAGATAATCTATTACAATCTCACGTTTACACACGTATGGCTTTACGTGGTCCTACACCCTAAACTACCTCGTTTATCCACAGTTTGATAGCGTCGAGGTTTAACGGCGACATCGACTTCTTGACGCTGGAGGTCAACGACTCATCGACCTCTATTGCCTCGAAACTGACCACCCACGCCCACCACTGCCCCATCAACTTCCTGCAGTGCGAACAGATGTTTGTAATCTCGGCTAGTGAAGATAGATCACTGAAGGTTTGTACACATTTCACATTCTTACTCACTCTTTTACCCACTAAATCATTCACTCACTCACTTACTCACTTACTCACTAAATCATTCACTCACTCAATGTTTAACTCTCTAAATCCTTCACTCTCTCACTTACTCACTTACTCACTAAATCATTCACTCACTCAAATTTAAACTCACTAAATCCTTCACTCTCTCACTCATCCACTTACTCACTAAATCATTCAATTACTCACTAAAGCATTCACTCTCTCATTCACTCTCTTACTCACTTACTCACTGACTCACTCACACACACACACACACTCTCTCACTGATTAACTCACTAAATCCTTCACTCACTCACTCATTAAATCATTCACTTTCTCACTCACCAACTCACTCACTATTTCACATACACACTCACTTTCATGCCCTCCCATTCCAACTCACATTTGCCCTTATTAGGTGCACAGTGTAAAAGATGCCAGATGTCTCTACACACTACACGGACATCTAGCTTCAATAACAGCTGTTGACATCAATACAGTTAGCGTTTCAACTTAGACGAACATACGCGCTTTATATGCGCTTAATATGCGCTTAATACGCGCTTAATACCTACTTCTACCTATGTAATGACATCTCAACGCAGATATTTTGGCAGACATATTATATAAGATCTTAGATCAGAACCCAGATGCCTACTATCCGCCTATACAATGATACAAACCAACTCCATAAGACATTATCTTATCTTCCTCAGACTATATAATATTGTGACATATATTATTTCCCTCCTCTCCAGTAAAAATAATCATTCTCCTATCCCCCTCAGATTATAAGCTTAAGATATATCTCATCTCCCCTAGACTATAAGCTTAAGACATATCTTATCCTCCCAGACTATAGCTTAAGACATATCTTATCTCCCCAGACTATAGCTTAAGACATATCTTATCTCCCCAGACTATATCTTAAGACATATCTTATCTCCCCAGACTATAGCTAAAGACATATATTATCTCCTCAGACTATATCTTAAGACATATCTTATCTCCCCAGACTATAGCTTAAGACATACCTTATCTCCCCAGACTATAGCTTAAGACATATCTTATCTCCCCAGACTATAGATTAAGATATATCTTATCTCGCCTAGACTATAGCTTAAGATATATCTTATCACCCCAGACTATATCTTAAGACATATCTTATCTCCCCAGACTATAGCTTAAGACATATCTTATCTCACCAGACTATATCTTAAGACATATCTTATCTCCCCAGACTATAGATTAAGATATATCTTATCTCGCCTAGACTATAGCTTAAGATATATCTTATCACCCCAGACTATATCTTAAGACATATCTTATCTCACCAGACTATAGCTTAAGACATATCTTATCTCCCCTAGACTATAGCTTAAGACATATCTTATCTCCCCAGACTATAAGCTTGACAGCAGCGTCTGGAGATGCCGATGGCTGCGTGCGACTTTGGTCTTTAGAACCTTCGTCTGTCAGCGCTCAGCACACACTCGACTCCGGCCATCATCGTTGCCGTGTGACCTCGGTCACCAGTCAAAGGTCGAAAGTAATCAGCGCGGCCCTCGACAATAGATTGTGCATCTGGGAGAGGAGAACCGGGTGTCTGTTACATTGGTTGCATATGGTTAGAGGAATTCACTTTATTTTGCGGATTTCCTACTGAAATAAACATTATTCAATATCGCATATGATATTATGATATTATGTATTATTTGTAGTATATAATAAATAGTATAAATTATATATTGTGTAATATATTAAACAAATATATTAGAATTGCAAACTAATACAAATCTAAATAAAATAATTGCATTAAATAATTATAATGCAATACTCAATACTTAAAGTTAATAATTAGTTTTTCTCAAATCTCAACTAAATATTTTGATAGCTTTATGTATTAATTAGATATTGTATTCATAGGAACCTGGTTCCTGCAATTCATTGGTCATGCTGAAATCCAATCTCCTTCTAACTGGTGGACAGGTTTGTGAGATTGCAAGTAACTTATTGAAAGTTACTTATTACTTAACACACTTAATGTACTGAAGGATCAGTCTGTATAGTATAACATCATAAGGTAATTGTAACCAAGTTATTTCTGCTTAAATATCTGAAAATATTCATATCTTACCAGAGTACGAGTTGTATTAAATCAATCTATCAATTCACATTCCAAATTTCCTAGAAACTATTATATAACAGTTCTAATGTTCCGATTTAGACTTCATCCTTTTGTATTCGTTTGTGTAGTCGAAACTTCTGGACAGTTAATAATCACCTAGTCGTCGGTATAGCCATTAAACTATCTAAATACAAGCATTTGCAACCGCGCCCAACTCGCAGGGCTGCATCTACTTGTGGGATCTGACGTTGGGCAAGGTCATGAAGGTCGTGACCTTTAAGCAGTGCAAGAGCGCCACCGCCAGCTCCATGTTTGTGCACCGGATGTGCGCGATCCGCGAGGAGTCGTCCATTGCGGTGGTCTGCGGAGTCGGAAATAAACTGCAAATCGTACATTTCACTTCGGTGCAACAGAAGATCGAGTGAAACTGCTACCTTCGACCGTTCATTATGCGCTCGACGAAGCGTGCTCCCCCTTTTTTTTATTACACTCCACTCTTTACACAGACTTTCACGTGATTTTTCGATCATTCCTCATATACTCGTGTATATCAACTCTTATGCAATTCAAGTTTTTTATTTATTGTTTATGTTTTGTTTTTAATT
The DNA here is from genome assembly GCA_964035775.1 of Osedax frankpressi. Taxonomy (NCBI): domain Eukaryota; kingdom Metazoa; phylum Annelida; class Polychaeta; order Sabellida; family Siboglinidae; genus Osedax; species Osedax frankpressi. The sequence continues at coordinate 34,632,693 of OZ038313.1, forward strand.
CGTTTTTATTCGTAAGAGTCAATTTTAGGATTTTCAATTTTTATTAACGATCTCTAATATGAGATGTTAATTTGCGTTATAGCAGGTGATTTTCTAATGATTAGTCAAGACTGTTGAACTTGTCAATTATTATTATTATATTTTGTATACATTTTTAATATTTTTATTAATAAATTATTAACATAAATTGAAAATTCATTTTTATTTATTATAATCATTTCATAGAACTGTAAATTATTATTTGTTTACATTATTGATATTAATATATCACTAAATTGATATATATTTATATGTATAGATATTTAGATATACAAATTTCAAAGCTCTAAACAAAGGCAGCTTTGTAAATAGTAAACAGTCAAAAAACCCTTCCGACTTGATCATTTTAATGTACAGATATCCTAGTCACAGAACCTATTGGCTACCCTTATTATTTTTTATATTTTCCATGATTATCATAAGTATGTATAGACCTAATAATATATCTAATAATTTTGCTTAATAGACCTAACAATATATCTATATATATATAGTTGTCACTTTCAAAGATGAACCTTAAACCTTTTGCTCAAAAACATAATTACATTAATCTCTTCAGTGGCTCTAAGATTAAACATGGTTTTGACCATTGATTATTATCTTGTAAGTATAATTATATAAGTTATTTAAAAAAATTCTTTTACATGAATTATCACTAAAATTTGAGGGAAGGGGTAAAAGATAAATAGATTTGGTGTTAGAGAGGGAGAACATATCTTAAATAAAAGTTATATACTCTAAACATAGGTTGTGTATATAATATGTTCTGTAATTTATGAATAGATGGTATTTCCATAAAAATGGTGATGAACAATAAATTATAAACTTAATATAGCGAGTATGCAATGCGATTTTATACATAATATCTAAAATCAACGTAAATCAAGTATTTCCGAGAATTTAAACATATATAAACATATATTATACTATTAAACAACATGTGAAAATGTCCTATTCTGACCTTGTATAAAATATAAGAAAAAATGCTGCTAAAAACACTATTATTATTACATCACTTAGTTGAGCTTATGGTGAACATCTCAAGCGTGACGGATAAACTATAAACAGTTATACTATTTGAAGCTAACATGCTGTTAACGTATATTTATTGATAAATATACGTGAACACTGTATACTATACACTGTACTATACAATGTATACTATACATTGCATAGTATACACTGTATAGTATACAGCCAACAGAAAGAAAACAATCTGCTCATGTAAATTTTGCTTTCAACGATTTCCTTCATCAACATTTTCGACAAATTATTTCCAAACTACGGCCACCTCATGTGGTAATTCTGCAGTAATTCCTAATTGGTACCGGTCAGTACTGTATCACCATATACGAGTACATATTCAGTACACATGAGTATTGCTGGTTATATCTTATTTATAACTTACAAAGTAATATATATTATAATCTAAATATCCGGTGTGATACATATTTACAAATCATGTGTGTAAATTAAAATATAAGTAGTAATTGTGTATACATTTATTGAATAGAATCATTTCACATTATCCTGTCTACAATGCAAGCCATGAGTAGTTTTCTGTAATCCCCACTAGATATTGCCTGGTGGTTATTAGAATATATTGCTTTGTGTAGTGGCATTACTATAATCTGGTAGATACGACTATAGGGGTAATTATAATTATAGTAAACATATTAATATTTTAAATAAATGAATATAACTCATTTTAAATAGAATTAATTTTCACGTTTAGCATTGCTAAGTTGTAAAATTCATAAATTGATATGATATCTAATATATTGAAAAATGTATAGCAATTTATAGTATTCCATTTCTTAGTTATAAGAATATATACGATCTTTTGTAAATATTTATTAAAACAAGTAAATAAGTATAACAAATGTGGTTTAATGATGATGGACACAGTTAATAATAATCAAATCATATTAATCAAAATAGTAAATGAAGTCTCTTTAGTTATACCATATTTATAATAACATAGATTTACATATAAATGTATAGTCATTATAATGAATATAAGTTTCGAAACAAAAATTCCAGGCTAACAATAATATTTTGTATTATTATTAATTTGTAATTCAAAACTTAACATATATATTGGTACTATGGTATATTATTGGAATACGATGATAGTGAACCATACACCGTTATAATATCATACACGATTTACCCGTATGTCGTTTTCGAGGGATGTTTTATTTTCCTTTTCGTACGCTTCCTTGATCTCCACCATATCGATTTCACTTCTGGTTACAATTAGTCGGATGAGGTCATTGTGAGCGGTGAACATGACCTACAGTGTGCGATAAGGTGAACCCGGAGTGTAATCTATATATTAATCACACCTTAATCAAAACTACGATAGATTTGTTATTTAATATCAAATATTGTTTAAAAAATATTGTTAAAAGCTAAATTATATAATGTAATTTATCTAACTAGATTTTTGATTCTATTCAAATTTAATTTTAAAAATATTAATTCACTATATATTTCAAGTACTACGTAACTAATAAGCAATTGATTTAAAATATTTATCATATACCCACGAAGTTATTATAAGTTTGCATATCTTAAGTATTTAGTCCTAATAAATAGTTTATACTATTATGTAAATAATATGAATATATATGTATATATATATATATATATATATATATATATATATATATATGTTTATATATATATATATATATATATATATATATATATATATATATATATGTTTATATATATATATATATATATATATATATTGTCGTTAAATACCCCTTTCATAGTGTCTTTGATCTTACGTGCGAAATATTTCGGCATATCTTCAGAAATTTCTACTGAAACAATTGATATTTTATAGAATACAGAACGATTTACTGAAGAATATATTCTAAATTGTAATTGTATAACGAAAACTAAATACAGGACATTGCCGTACAGTTATATCTAGTGTGTATATAGTTTTGCTATGCAAGCTAACGTGTCGTCAAGAACGATTGTTTGAGTTTACCCGAAAACTCGGATTTCACGGCTTCGGGTAGAGTTTTTTTCGACAGCATGGCGTAGGCTGCGGTAACGGCCCTCATGTGCTCGAAACTGATGCCGGAGAACAGGTCGATGAAAGTTGTCTCGTCGGTGATCCATTTCTTCTCGCCGGCCATATATAACTTCTGGTGAAATGGGTTGGAGCGATGGGGTGTAATTCAAAAGTTAGAAACGCATACATTTAACAATAGTAATACATTAATAACAATAATACATTAATAATAATAATACATAGTTAATACATAATAATAGTTAAAATTATTATCAAAAAACATTATTATATTGATATTATATGAAAGCAATTCTTACGGAAATAAAAATGAATATATATATATATATCCTATTGGCTAAGTTAGTCATTCAGAATGTGTAGATTTTATAAAAGTAAATAGAAATATAAGTAAATAATAATAGTTATTTATTTAATTACAAATTATAAGCACGATTATCTTATTTGATTATCCTATGGGAGACTTCAAATTTCCTGATATATCTTAGTTAAATAGTAATAAATCGAATACTATTATAATACGTTTTTTTCACCCGATATTATTTATTAATAGAACTAATTACATTTATTATTCAACTTAATAATAATATAGATTTGATATTCACGAATAATATTTTATATTTAAAATATAATTTCTATTAACTCTGAAATCTATATTCATGCCAACGATCATTATTTGACAAATATTATTTTAGTTTCCTTTACAAATATCCGCGGGAAGTAAAGGGTTAACCCTTTACTTCCCGCGGATTTTTGTATTTATTATAAATTTATACTATTACTCACATAACATACTTTTACAGTATCAAATAATAATAATCGATAATTATAAGTTATCATATTTTAAAGAGAATTTAATTATCTTTTTAATGAAATTCATATTAATGATGTATAGTTAATTATTAATTAATTATTATTGATTAAATAAAATTATTTACAAAATAATATATATATTTTATACTGAATAACATAACTAATGTATATAATATTAATACATTAACTAATTATACTTTTTTAATGCCATTATATAGGTAATATAATATCCTAACTTAATATATAGATTGCATTTGAAAATAATTGTTATTAAAAAAGTTACGATAATTTATATTTTGGAAATTATCCAAATTATTTTTAAATTATTAGAATAATTAATACTATTAAAATCGGAATTCATATTATTGAATATTTATATTCATAAATAATATTTCTTTATATTTATTAAAAAATAATATAAATTCAATGTAAAATCATAATATTATATATTAAAAATCATACTTATATGTAATTTTTTTTTAAATTTAAGGTTTATTTTTAATAATTAATGATTATTGACTATTTAATTCCTTATGTTTTCTTATTGAAATTTTAAATAAACAAATTTAAAATACAATGTATATTTTTAGATATTTTAAAATTAAACATTTTAATTACAATATTTAATTATAATAAGCATTATGAATATTTTCGAAATCCAAATAAATATTTTTACTGATACCTGTGTTTTTTTTGTAATAGCTAAATAAATAAAATATAAAGCTATTTTTGTTTTAATAAATTATAATAGATAAATAAATTATCTGTTAATATGTGTTTATAATTTAATATTCGGATAAGTATTTATTGAGTTATAATCATTTTAAAATGAGTATTTCAACATCGACCGTTGGGAGGTAATGGTTAAACAAGTTATAAATATTAGATAACATATCAAACAATGAATACATTAGATTTAATGATAATATATCTGGTACATTAATATAATATAATACAAACTTAATCAACCAAGTTAATTTGAATAAATTTTTCACTGGTCAACAATTAATTGACCAATTTGAATTTTAGATAATTTAATTTTATTAAATTTTAAATTATCAAATATATTAAAATAATACTATTTATCACAATTTCCTAAGTACTCGTGTGTTACTGTTTCATGTATTTTTTTAGATGTTCATTTATAAATATAATCTAGGTTCGGATATTGGTTAAAATATCAAGTGTTCCTTTAGAGGATATTCATCATAATAAATCGTTTTAAATAATGTATAACATATATATATTTAATATATACGTTATAATACATTCCAAATAATACACACATGCGCGCACACACACGCACATACACACACATACACACACAAGCACATACACACACATACACACACACACAAACACATAATACCAACCTGTGCATCACTCTGCGCCTGGTCCCTATCTGTATAATGATTTTCATTCCTGCGACCCTGTAATGGATATAATGCAATAACTACAAAGGAAGCGACAGTTAACTAGTAACATGTAACATGATAAGGTTACCTCGGAATAATATAACGACTTTAATTGCTATCTGCATTACATTAATGTAAACTGTAATTTAATGTTAATGCTTGTCTTTGTATATATATATATATATATATATATATATATATATATATATATATATATGATATAATAAACTATTATAATATGTTGTTCTATAGAACAGAATATATGAACGGTTGTATATAACTCAAACATGAACTTAAAAACTAATTAGTTTTAAAATGAATATGCCTATTAATATATACCAATAAATGTATATATATATATATATATATATATATTAATTAATCTAACATTATAGAATATAACAAATGTGATTTAATATCAAAATAATTAACATGATGTAAAAAAGTAATATATATGTTTATGTCTCGCTCCCCAACATCTACGAATAAATATTGAAGTTTCCGATACACAAAATATAAAAATATGTTTTAATGACATATGTTCGATTCCTTACGATTTGGATAAATCATTTACGTTAATTTTGCAAAATAGATGAACGTCCAAATGTTCGTCTAAACTGTACAGAGATTTAGTAGCCATAATATATCAATAAGCCTATTCCATCAACATATTTACTATAGTACTTATAGGTTATTATATCGACTTCTATATGCCTGGATAGCGTAAACCTGACATAGTTATCAAAAGAACAATAATAAGTATACGCTTGATATCACTCTCGACTTTGATTGTCAAGAAATGTGTATATTGCCAGGAAAATAGACACATATTGTGATTTAGAATTAGTCAATCCTACGTCATAGGGTTATGTTGGTCTTGGTTAAGTGAGAATTCGATGCTAAATTAAAGTTAGTGATAATTTTGAAAGAATTTTGAAAGAATTTTGAAAGAAATGAAATTTATCTTGCAATTTTTAAATCAAACTAATTTTTATTAATATTTATCCTATGGCTATTTTTCCTCTTATCAGCAATTTTTATATTACCAATTATTTATTTGTTTTATTCAAATTTCACTTAAATATATTTTATGTTTCTTTTATTCTTTATGTTCACGATGACGAGTTACTTCATCTTTTATAAAAAGTACACTATAGTGTACTAATTTAATAAATATAAATATTCGATCATATATATATATGATCGAATCTAACAAATGTAATTAAATATTAAAATTATTAATATGATATAAAAAAGAAATATATATATTGTAAAATATAAAAGTAAATGACTCCCTACGTTTAATTTAGAAGTATTTATATTCTGTATAAATAATTGTAACATTTGTATCATTTATGATACTTATATACGATGATATATATACTATATATAGTATATTATATATATATATATATATATATATATATATATATATATTTATATATATATTTGTATATAATAATATATAATTGATCGTGAGAAAATGTAAACTAATGAATCATATTGCTGTTCATATATATTGTATGCAATATGTTCTATTAATATAATCTATTTAAGACAATATATGCCATGTAACAGGTGTTACATCTAAACTTATGTAATACGTAGTCAATTAACAATTGTATATATGTTCAATTATAATTGAAATTATCATATATATATATATATATATATATATTGAAGTGGATCTTTACATATAGTTGATTATATTCTTATTGTAGTACTACGCGATGTACTCACGCTCATACATACACACACATACACACACAAATACACACACACACACACACACACACACACACACACACACACATACATACGCATGTATAAATAATAACTTCGAGCATTTTCTTTAAATATTTACAATAATGGCCGCTTGTTTCTTTATCGAAATCTCTAGAAAGATCAAGAGCTAAACCTGAATCATTTAGTTAAGATAAATACAAACACTCATACCAAAAAGTGAAATAACTATAGATTATTATTATAATGATTCTATATGTTATTATTATATATTAAATAATATATATGTATATATATTATATATATTATATTTTTATATATATATTTATATATATATATATTATTTATACTGCATATTCAATTCATCGAATACTCAATTCAATATAGTATATTGGTATTATATCAAGGGTATGTAATATAATAATATATATGCAAATGCTTAGATGTGTTATATTTTTTTGGGATGTACTATTTTGAAAAGGTCAATTAAATTAACTATCACAATGATATAATTGTGTGGATATCTAAACATATTCCAAGAACTCTAGAATCACCTTTTGGTTAATATATTCCTGACAGAAGAGAATTAATCTACCACTTCTATATACTATTTAAATATCAAGTCTGGTGTAAAGTCAAACTACTGGTTTACTCAGAATTCTAACTTGGTATACTAGACTGACTCCACACTGTATGTTAATATCCTATCACAATTTGATTAATCTGTTCATATGCAAGATTAAATGTGGATCATATTATATAAAGATTCTTAAACATTCTTTTTATGATATATATTAAATTCTATTTAACTTTATATAAATAAAATGTATTATTATGCATTTATAAATTATAATCTTCCTATAGATAATCTATCATATTACATTATAAATTATTATAATATTTATAATAACTATTGTCTAATATTTAATTTGTATTTGTATTCTGGTTGCTTATTGAGTAATATTTTATAAACAAGTCGAATTAAGGAAATAAAATATTTGTAATTATTATTTTTCAAATAATGCACATATTTTGTTTTTTTATACTTATTACATTTATGTATACTTATTTACATTTTAATAATATAATCGACAATACTATAATTAGTATATTAATATTGACATATATATTTAATATTTCTAATTATATTTGTATTACATACGGAACTATAATATATGAATAATATATAATAATTTACAAATTTAAAATCTATGCATTTTATATAATACATTTTAATCCGAAAATATTGATTTTAAAATAAAAACTAAATCTATTTTCACTTTCATTATTTAGAGTTGCTGTTGTGAAATGTCGGTACGATAATGTCAAATGTATTGCTTATGTTAAAGTATATTATATGTTAAAGTAAATCATATGTTAAATGCTTATCATATGTTAAATGCTTATCATATGTTAAATGCTTATCATATGTTAAATGCTTATCATATGTTAAATGCTTATCATATGTTAAATGCTTATCATATGTTAAATGCTTATCATATTATGTATGCGACTAACTAGAGTATAGTTGATTGAGCGCATGCAGTTCCCTGTTAGATCTAGTAACCATGATTTCGTCCAATATAGTTTCTTTCGTATTGAATCCCTGCTTGGTTAAAAAATATCGTTGCGTAACTTTATATAATGTAACTAGAAATGTATTGAAGAGTTATATAATTTAAACTTTCTTAATATATTGTTATTACTAAATATATACTTTCACAATACTTATATATAGGAAAATTAGTACATATTTTATAAATTCAAAAACTATTTTTTTTATCTACTTATACAACAATGGACCTTCATAGCTCTGTTCAGTTCCAACATATCGTATTCGCTCTTGGGCGAGTACATCTTTATCATCATATCAAGGAAGTGACCGCTTAACTCGCTTTTGAAGTATTTCACCAGATTCTGAATGTAAAAGCGGAACAAAGATATGTACACTAGATATACTAACCACAATTTAACATACAGTGTGCATAATATATTATAAGCAAACACCTTATTTAAACTACAATATTTAACGTGGCACATTATTCTAAACGATTAATATAAAAATAGCAGGTCAATTTTGTACTTCGATAAAATGTCTATTGAAAGACCGCCATAGAATTGATTATATATATGTTATATATATGTTGATTATATTATATATTCATATATGAATATAGCTCGACATTACGGTATTGAACGTGTTCTTTGCGACCGTAATGACTGACAAGAACAACCTTTTTATTGGCCGTATCGAACGTTTTGTGTATCAGCAATCTTTGGTAGAGACTCCGGTGGCACGTCAAGTCGATAATGACCTGTTCGTCTGTACCTGCGCGAAACGGAATGTATCGCTGGCTACGGCGTGAACCCAAGGGCACGCAAATCTACGGACGAACGAACGGCGAGACGCCTACGATATCGCTAACCGCAAACCGGGGGGTAAGCACCTCTGGGTCCGACGACTAACCTATCCCTCGCAGGGCTTTCTGCATGACCTCGGCGTCTGTGGTGGCGTTCATGTACTGCGCCTCCCTGATCGTTCCCCGCGTCAGACCCTGTGTAGGCGCGTGTTCGCGTCACTGGACCTCACGCGGAGTTTGCGCGGTTTAGTTCGGTGGTCGCGGTGAGGATTGTGGCATAAGTTATTAAATATTAAGTCCCGTGTATCCGTTAATTATCAGTTACTAATTGTATTCGCATTGGCGCATTCTTGCGTAAACGAGGATAATATGACGCAAGAGGTGTTTCTTGGCGAATGTGTTGTAATATAGCATACTGCAAAGATCTTTCTCTAACCACTTCCCATTTGTCCCTCGACTGATTGTCGTGTCCGTAACAGTCTCGTGGATCTCGCCCGTAATGCGATTTCAGCGAATCTTTGTCGACGGTATCGACGATTTTTACGAACTTTTTAACGACACCACACCCGGCACCTCCTCCTCCGACGACGCCTTTAACGAGGCAACCGCCGCCTCCTCCTCCGCTTTTGCCGCTTTCCATAGCGTTTCTAGTCGTGTCGTCGGCTTGTGGCTGGCGTTGAACTTCCGAGTTCGGCTGCGAGCGGATCTTTTTCTCGCGTTCGTTGCGAATCTCGTGATATCCTTGTCGGTGGTATTTGCCGTACGCTTTATCTTCGTGGTTGTTGCAGTTGTTACAATCATCGGCGCGATATTGGGAAAGAATCGAAGGTGGTCCTACGCGGGTCGGGTTTTCCGCTTGAATTGCAACTTTAGGAATGCCGTGATTTTGAGTTTCATTGTTTTTCCACATGTTCTTATCCTATAGGATAATTTATTATGTATCCTATGAGATAATGCTTTATGTAACCGGAGGTTTAATTTTAGATTTATATAGAATATATATATGTATAAATATATACTATATATATACACACACACACACACATATATATATATATATATATATATATATATATATATATATATATATATATGTATACAATATAAATAAATACGAAGAAAATATGGGACTAACGCCCTTAAGATTAAACCATATTATCTATTTTAATAACATGTATGGATATCTAGGTAACTAAATAAAGTTTCAATAACTAGTTAAACTTGTTTATTTGCAATGTTGCAATATATGTTTATGTTTTATCAACTAGCTAAAATAATTATATTTTAAACAAGTTATCAACTGGCTGTTTTAACTAATTTGTGAAATATTATATCATATATAAAATATTATATTATTATTAAAATATTATAAATTTATTATATATCCACATTCAAAAATATACTTAATTTTAGGTTAGGATAAACATATTATTAATTATATATATTTCTATGTCAATGATATTGTATTAATTATGGAAACATATATAATAAACAAAATAAATCCTATAAATAAAACTAAAAGTATAATATATATTTATATAATATATACATATAACGTACTAATGACGTAATTTTAATAAAAAAATACATATAAATATAAAATATTATTAATACATTACACAGTATATATACTATAGTATTCATTATTAATACAAATATAACTCAGTTTTAAAATTATATTTAACAATTATTGAAATAGTTTCATCGGATAGTATATTATTGAATAGAGTATATGAAATATGAATAAACAGAAGACATTATTTGACTGAGGTCTCATTAATTTTATTTAAATTAATCTTTAAACAGTACATATATTTGATTAAGTTATAATCCGAATCAACATATCTTTCTTTTTAATGAACACATAATCCAAGAAGAAAATAAGAAAATTATATTTATTTTTGATTGTAATTTAGGATTATATTTCAATATTAATATTTTTTCTTTTAGTAAAGTTTGTAAAATAATTGTAATATAGATAACATAATATTTATATAAAAAATAGTGGAGCATAGTATTTCATATATTAATATATCATTATACTTATAGGTCAATTTTACTAATATAAAGTTTTGTTGCCGATATTAATATGCAAGGTTCTCTGGGCATTGTTATATGCAGATGTTGAAAAACATCATATACAAATTATAATTGACTGTTTAAATTATAATAATGAATGTTTAAAGAAGGCAAGAGATTTCAAGTAAATTATTACTTACACCATAATCACTTATTAAAATATTTTTAATAATACAACAATATATACATATATCTTTACTCTTAATGGATATTCATCATAATAAATAGAATATTCCTGAAATCATTACTTGCGAAAGAATTTTTATTTTCTTTTATAAAAATTGTGTTTTACCAACGGGATTTATATAACTGGAGTAACACTTGTATTGTTATTAATACACCATTGAATTGAATACAATAAATATCAGCATTATTATTTAAATACAATCTGAGCTTTCTAATATTTTACAGGCAGCTGCCAAATCATTAAACTATAAGTCGATTGATATTGACTACATAAGATTTATTTTTAATAAATTAACTTTGTAAAATATTCATATTAATTAATAATTAATATTATTAATTAATTAATAACTTTTACAATGAGAGTAAGTTAATTTTATCTAGTCTTATAACTATATTATATATATATATATTTATAAATATATTGATCATAATATAGATAATTGTATATTTTATTTAGATACAATATTATAAATTGTAATACATCCATGTATGCATACTCAAATCAATATACATAAATATGTTATATCAATTATTATTATATATCGTTTACTAATAATTAATTATATATGCATATTTTATAATAAATAACTGGTATTATTAATAATAATTTGTATATATAGTTGTTTAATTTAAACTTATAATCAATAATAATTTAATATAATTTTAATAAATAATATAATCCAATTTTAAAAAATCGAATTGAAATATTTATAAATATTTGATTGATGTGTGAAATATGTTTACTTTAGTTATGATTGACAGATAGAATATATAAAATTAGAATTTTATTTATTGAGAGTACGTGATAATATATGATATATCTAAATAGTTATTAAACTTTTAAATTTATTAATATAATTTATATACAACTGTATTTTATATATAAATCAATTTAGTAACCTATATTGAATATTTATCTTTCATGACATGTATATGGAATTCGAAAAATACCGACAGTCATTGTAATATCCAATATATAGGTAAAATATGGGTAAATTACAATAGGGGTAAAATATAACAAAATTGCATAGATGACAAAATTGCACATGACACTACTATTAAAATCATAAATTTGTATTTACCAATCTATGATTATACAGATCTATGAATAAAAGAGAATACAATATGAAGAGATCAAAGATTCTGAATATATACAAAATATAATTTTCTTTGTAAAAAAATAAACACAAAATAAAATAATAAGATGCGGCGAAGTTGATAATGTATGATAAATTTATAAATATCTATCATAGATATTAATTTTATGACTAGGAAAAATATAAATACTAAATTTATTATTTTAGTAAGTATCTTATAAAATAGATATTCAAGGAGTGAGAATATTATAGCTATAGTCGTAGATTTCTATTTAGAGGTAAATATAAATCTATAGCTATAGAATATTCTTTCAAGTATAATGTAGGAACTACATTGTAGGTGTTAAATAAATTCAAATATTAGATAATTTTCTATATGATTAATATAAAAGAAATTTCAAACAAAATATAATATTTATGTATATATATTAATGTAGGACCTACATTGTAGGTGTTAAATAAATTCAAATATTGATAATTTTCTATATGATTAATATAAAAGAAATTTCAAACAAAATATAATATTTATTTATATAAAATACAAAATACAAAAATGTATATAAAAATACTATAATAACGGAAAGCGGCAAAAGGTTGTAAATAATTAGAGTGTTCACCCTGTCAAAATAGAGTTATTGTAATAGTTTGCAAATAACTATGTGTTGCAGTATGTTTACGTATATATCATTTTATCCAAGGGTTGTTATTTTTCCATTTTAAACAACGATTACAATCTATAACAAGCGAACACAACCTAAAACACCTAATCTGAGTCCCTGGGTGATCGGTGATCACCCAGTAAAATGTATGATCTGATTAAAGCCTAGATACCTCGGTATATTGTATTACCAAGATAATAATAACATCTAATTATAATTTCTTATTTTAAACATGTATATTTTAGAATATAATTATTTATTATCGGTATCACTAGGTATAGCTAACATAACATATATTGTTGATAACTAAATAGTAGAATATACGTCGGAATATAAATTTAAATAACAATGTGATACATAGTAACTTTATATAATTAACTTTAATGAAGTTTCGTATATTTAATGTTTTTTATTTGATATGTTTAGTTTTTAATAAATAATTTTTATTAAATTTTTATTTTTAAATTTAAATTTTTATTTTTAAATTTAAATTTTTATTTTTAAATTTAAATTTTTATTTTTATTTTTATATTTAAATTTTTATTAAATTGGTTTAAATTGGTTTAAAATTAAATAATACTATTTTAATTATATAGTGCGGGTATTAATATTTTAATATTTAAAACATTAATATTAAACTTTAGAAATAAAAAATTTCTTATTTTTGTATCTTATAACCATTTACTTCCTATGGATTTTTCAAAAGTATATTGTTTTCCCTATCGATTTTAGTATTTTTATAAATGTATACTATTATTCACATAACTTACTTTATATAAAATACTAATAATCATTAATTATAAAGGTTTATGATTGTAAAGATAGTTGAGTAATTGTTCTGATGAAAGTTGAATTAAATTTTTATTAAGCGTTAATTAAATAATATTGAAATATAATTAATTTTTTAATATTTTAAACATGCATAAATTGTTTAGATAGTATTAAGTAGATAACAATTTAAGTAATTAACAATATTAAGTAGTTAACCATTTATAATTTTTTTATTCCATTATGCAGATCTATTATAAAATACAATAGTCCAACATTTATATGTTGATCCTAATATAAAAAATATTTTGTAATGTAATATAAAAAAATAATTATTAAAAAAGTTACGATATTTATCAGTTTATTTATCAGTTTATCAGAAAATATTGATATTATTTTTTAATTAAATTATAATATGTATTTAATATAATATATACATAAAATCGCACAATTAAAAATATATAGTTTAGTATCTTAATATATATATTTAAAAATATTTTAAATTTAATATTCAAAGTAAAAATGTAATTATAATGCTCTAAATATTCAAAATCAAAATAAATATTTTTACTGATACCTGTTTTTTATAATAGTTATATAGACAAAATATAAAACTATTTTTTTTCTAATTCGTTATAAGAGATACATAAATTGGCTATTAATATTTGTTTAAGATTTAATATGTAGTTTAGTATTTATTGAGTTATAAGCATTTTGAAATGATTTCAACATTGGGAGTTTGGAGAATACGGTCAAATGATATCGACCGTTGGGAAATAAATGGTTATATATATTATTTTTTATTTTTTAATATATATATTTTTTATATAATATATGTTATATATATAATTTGCAATATAATATATTATAAAATTCATATATCCTGTAGGGAAAGGAGAAATATTAACATATACTTGAAAATAGTGAAATATCCACTTTAAATCTAGATGAAATAATCAATACAAGAGGAATAGGAGCATCTTTCAGAATCAATGCAATATGAGCAAATATAATCGTTTCTAGTAAACCTATAGGTTATAATCTATGAGATTATTACCTCCATTTTATAATTATACACAATTTTACCTTATACCAAAGTAATCTTGGATTATAAGTTGTATAATTTATAATCCAAAAATAATCACAATTACAATAATCGAATATTAAATTAGTAAATATTGGATGTTATCTTTATTAAAATGATTTTATTAAACCAAATGTAAATTCAGGCTTAATTAAAATGTACGTAATTTTATTTTATTAAATTAAAAACTATACAATATAATAATGATAGGACAATATGTCAAAATAAATTAATTACGCCCGAATAATATAATTATATTATATAGATAAAGTTATATCAATACATTTTATAGTTTGCCATCAAATAATTTTTTAGAATGAATAACAGCCTGCATTGTTATCTGAGAATTCAAATTGACATAATAATATCCAATATTAAATGAATTAATAAGAATTAAGAATGACATATTTTAACAAATAATATTAGATGGTATTTATTAGTCATATCCTATGGGATAGAAATTATATATAAATTGTATAAGTTATATATATTAGCTATATTATTAATCAATAATAATTCCATATTCTTGTGTATATTCATAATAACAATATGATATTGGTTTGATAAAATCATTATATATAAGTTATCTCATTAGATATTTAATTAGTCATATATTACGATATATAAACTCTTTATATATTATATGGTTATACAGTAATACAGTGATTTAGAATGTTGAAATGTGACATTATTAAACTTAAATTTTATAAAGTACTATTATAAAACTACGTAATATGTCATATTATATGAATTACTAATATATAAACTACTGATAGTATGCAGATATATGTATGAAAAAAATATATGAATGTCAAAATAATAATACAAGAATAAAGATATTAACAATATACATCTTATATGGAGTATATAATCGTATCGATCTTGTAAGAGAATGTAAATGAAGTGTCAGATAAATATACTTTGTCTATAAATCTCGACTTTACACTATGATATCAATAATGTTATGGATAATTATTACAATAATTCGTAAACATCCTAGTACGGTTTATATATTTAATTCACTATATTTAATATATATCGATACTTTAATTTATTAATTGAATTGGATTATTGATACAGAATTTTCAATATTGGAAGAAATGCCATATATTAATTACAATATATGAAAATCTATATCCTAAAGTACAATAATTATAAATATATATATATATATATATATATATATATATCGTGATGGTGATATACATAATATCATAACCGTCTCAGCATATTAAAATATTTACATATTACTTTATGTAGTATACTTTTAATACCAAACAAGGCCTTGCTATTAACATAACCCATTGATTATTTAAAAATACAGTAATGGATCATCATTTGAAAATTAAATAATGTTACTAAAATGTAAAACTGGTAGCTAGATATCATAGCTGTGATCGAGAGATTATGTATTGCATTAAATAAACGAAGTTTTAAATGCAGGTCAGAAATAAAAAGATTAATTCTAAACTCAATAATCTTTAGATTTAATATTTAATAGTCGTAAAGAAATTTTAGCTGAAATCAATAATGACGATAATATGAACGAAGTATAATGATATGGATAAAAGAGAAACATTCAAATGAGTAACATCCAAACGGATAAAACACAAACGGATAAATCCAAAATGAGTAAAATTAAAATAATATAACTAATCGGGTATCCAACAAAATTAATAAAACAAAAATAAAAATGTTTAAAACCAAAAAAGATAAAATATGGTAAAAAAAAGTATTCATAGAATATTGAAGTCACAGATAATGTAAAATTATTAAATATTATTTATTATTAACTTATATAATTTGTATTATATCTAACTTAATATATAATATATGATTAAATTACAGATAAACTATGATAATTTGTTATACATGATAATATATATATAAAAAATAGACTATATTGTCAATTATATGTTATTTAATTACTAGTTTATTTAATACTTTTCCATCATTTTTTTTATTCTTGCTAATCCATATCTATTGTAAACATAATTTACGATAATGGGATAAACTCGATAATGAAAAGAGGCATATACTAATTGTATAATATGGACTTATATGATATTATAATATGGTTGTGTATTCATATACTCACCTATGTGTATAACTAGCATAATATACGACAATAGTATGTATTAATATATTAATTATTATATTGTATATAATATATAAATATATCCATTTGAAAATATACGTATATATAAATGTTTTTTTACACAAATAGTATTACTAAGAATATGCTGGAACCCGTGATTATGCTTAATAGTGCAAATATGAACTAATCGTATCAACACATGTTAAGGTGTGTATTTTAACTTACTACATGCATAATAGCAGTAACTCCAGTACATCTGAGATATTATCCGGGTATGTATACTTAATCACTATCTCTCTCTCTTTATCTCTCTCTCTCTCTCTCTCTCTCTCTCTCTCTCTCTCTCTCTCTCTCTCTCTCTCTCTCTCTCTCTCTCTCTCTCTCTCTCTCTCTCTCTCTCTCTCTCTCTCTCTCTCTCTCTCTCTCTCTCTCTCTCTCTCTCTCTCTCTCTCTCTCTCTCTCTCTCTCTCTCTCTCTCTCTCTCTCTCTCTCTCTCTCTCTCTCTCTCTCTCTCTCTCTCTCTCTCTCTCTCTCTCTCTCTCTCTCTCTCTCTCTCTCTCTCTCTCTCTCTCTCTCTCTCTCTCTCTCTCTCTCTCTCTCTCTCTCTCTCTCTCTCTCTCTCTCTCTCTCTCTCTCTCTCACTCTCTCTCTCACTCTCTCATGGGAAAGGGAAGGGATCTACAAATGGGCAACGCCCATTGGGCGTAGCAATGCTAGGTCATTCCCACTCGGTCATCTGACGCAATGCCGTATGTCTACATATACAATCTACATAATATTAACTCCACGCAGTATACGGCAGGGTGAAAGGCGTGTTCAATAGAAATAGACACGCCTATTTCATTATTGTAATTCTCTAACCTGATTGGCATTCATGGATCTAGTGAAGTAATAAGGTTCAATAATAATCGCTAATGTACTTACTTTAATTTCTAATTTTCCTAAATTTAATTTCATAAGGTTATGAAGTTATTTTAATTGATATATCAATACTCATAATAATTGTGTACAGCTATTCATTATACACTATATATAATATATAAATATATTGGTGGCGTTTATAGAGAATGTTTTTATTAATAATTTTATGTTTAGTGCATTATTAGTTAACGGTGTATATGCATATTATGTATTTACTTATATATAAGTTATAGGAAATATTCATAAATACATACATTATTAATATATTTATAGTTTTCGCTAATATATATAATAGTATTATTATAAATATAAATATACATTATTTCGCATATTAATAATATATATATTATTAGAATACACTAATATATTTGAAATATCAACGATTACAATGACTACATATATTTAGATATTATGTTACTATGATATATGTAAGATATAATGTTAATATACTATCTATAAGACAATTACGTATAAGTTAATTATAAGAATATGATATTAACGGTAAACTAATATTAAGTAAGTATAAGTAAGTTAGTATAAGTAAGTAAATATAAGTGAGTTAGTATAATAGTATACAATATATTAGATGAGAGTATTCAGTAATTTCCAATTCATATACACTATAGTTATTATACATATATATATATATATATATATATATATATATATATATGTTATACAGCGTATAATATACATTGTACAATATAAATAAATGGTAAATATAGGTTGACTGATCAAGTAACATTGTATACCTTGGTTTACTCATGTGTATGTATAAATACCTAATTAGGTACCATCACATGAATATAAACATGTAATTCGGAGGAGTACTTAGTAAAATACTACAGTTCTGCAAGTAATTGAGTGAAATAATTTAAAAATATAAATTGTGAATAGGGAAAAAGATTCAAACTTTTATTTATTATATTTTAAATTAGGAATAAAGCTTTATAAACTGTTACGATATGTGTGAATTTATAATAAAGGTTATAAATAAATATATAATACATCTCGTATAATTTTATGAAGATAAAAATAGATTATAAAACATATCTATTGATTGAATTAGCAAATATTACATTAGTAATTAGTGTATGTTATTATCTTCAAATTCCCGTAAATTGTATAGTTTATTTTATTTTTTGTATTACATTTTTTTTGTACCATTAAATTATTTTTTTCGAAAATAATTGTATAAAATCATTACATCACCGTATTAAATTGGTTATATATCGGGAAATGGTGTGTAATTACTTCCAAAGCTAATATAACTGGGGATAGCTATCGGATGTGTTAGTTCTATTTTTTTATTGCAAAATAAATTCTGTGCAGATAATCTCACTAATATTAATTTTGTATTCGTGTTTAATATATTTCAATTATATGTCGAAGTATTAAATATACAATAAGATAGTGTATTCCTAATTGTACTAGAATATAGTAAAAACCATGGTGTGTAACTACTAACTTTGTAGCTATAAGGGTGCACCATATGTACGAATGGTATATAATATATATATATATACGACGTATATATTCGACATTAATAAACTGAACGTCTAAATATAGAATAAACACGTGTTACATTATATATGCAATATCAACGTGGTACATTCTTGGTGTATAGTTGTGGATGCCCTCTTTAGTTGTAGTACCTACACCCTAGGTTCTGGCTAGAGGAACCAATGCGATCGCCAGTCCACTAATAAGTATCCTACGGGAAATTAGAGATGGTTAACTGACCCGATATTGACCCGAACCCGACTGCCGCTAGGCTATAGCCTCTAACTCGGGATACGCCCCTTCGCAAAGATAATAAATATAGGCTAGAGAGAAATAGTGCAAATCAATCATAGATACTAAACTCGTTTCCTTATCTGAGAACGTAATACAACATATGGGCATTATGAAAGACAAATATACCTTTGTAACCGTGTGCATTAATGTGAATTGTTTTATATGTTATATATATATATATATATATATATATATATATACCCAAGTAACCAGATGATAATATACTAAATATCATACAATATATTTTTAATGCAAATAAAATATGGTTTCACTTTTATAATCTGGATGATTTCTTGAGAAGCTATAACTATGAGTATAAGGTATATAAACTATTTTGCCCGGGTGTCGTATAATAAAACATCGCTGCTGTATAAAACATCGCCATATATCACGCGAATTTATAAATGATTATAACTCGTATAACTCGTTAAATATAATTTGAAACAACGTGAATATGTATATAGTTATTTAGTATATACCAATCCGTATAACCCGTGAATATCTAAGTATCATATAATGAAACTATTTTTGTTTTTCCAATTTTAATATTTATAAATTGAAAAATTAAAATATTATTATTAATATTTTATTCTATTTATTATTAATTCTATACTTAGTAAACTGTCACTTTTAAAAAAAACCACATCATATATTTAGTTCAAATATAAAGTCTCGTAAGTATGTTAGATTAAAAGCATAACATATGATTATGAATATTAATTTTATAATTTTTTATTTAATGAAAAATTGTCAAAAGTATTTGAAATAATATTTCATCGACATGAAACTTCTACATTTAATATGCAAAATCAAACTTTTTCAACTAAATATATTTTGTTTGAATTTTTAAAATGAAAGCCCACTATTGTGAATTGAATTTAAAAAAAAAGACAGAATAAAATAATAATAATAATATTTATTTTCGATTATAAATGCAACAATTCTAAAAATCGATAATTTCATATTATTTTATTAAAATATTTACATATATTGCGGATATGCATACACTCTAATCACATAAGTATTGAAGTTGTTTCAAGTTATATTTAACGAGTTATATTCATTTATAATATTGGTCGATGTTTTATTCGTCTGCGTTGTTTTCATTATATTACACCGGTAAACAGGTAGATGTAATAGTTTTATAAAGTCCATTCATTTACTACAACTACTTATTAATTTACATAAAAGAAATTAATAAATATAAAAAATTAATTTTCATGGATTATTTCTAATGTATATAACAAATATATAACAAATCCCACTAATTTCACTTTTTACATTGCATAATTACTTTAATATTATTTTTATTTTGTTTACTCAAAGATTTTTGTATATAACTTTACATCACATAATTTGCTGCCCAAGAAACCATATGATGTAACAATTGTAAAATCGTATATAACTATTTTAAATTAAATAAAATCATGATATAATTTAAATACAAATAAAATATATATTTTTTTTATTATATTACAAAAAAAATTAAAAGCGCCTGGATTCTTGGGTTTCTTGGGTGGGTTATTCCGACAGGAAAACTATATTGTCTTGAATTTGTATGCCATATATTTTATTATGTAATTACAATTAAAAAGAATATCTACCCAGGCAAACTTGCAGATGTTTCTACCCAGGCAAACTTGCAGATGTTTTAAATATTTTTGTTATATAATAAAAGTGAAAATATATTTTATTAGTATTAAGAATATATTAGGTTTATATAAGAATTAATAATAGTGATTAATTATATGAATATAAATAAATGTTACATATTTTGTACATAAAATATTCTATATATTTTTAACATTATACTAAAATCTGAACAATGAAATTATCTATATTGTTTGCTGAGTATGTACATTAATTTATATTAATCTCTTTTTAATCTCTATCTACTCAACTTCTATACATACGAATACTTATAAGTATTTCTCTCTTTAACATTATGAAATATACTTATAATTTCTTGTCGAATAGTTACATCTATTACAAACTCGCAATTTGTGCCTACAATTTCGTTGAACTATAGTTCAGTGATATATCACGTGTTACTTCATTTGATTAGATCAGTGAGAATCTTCATCTATGAAAGTTCCTACCGATTCTAAGGTTTTTAAGCGATCTAGTTATTCTTTCTTGGTATATAACACATAGAATCTTCGAAACTATCAGGAAAACTCAGTGATGTAATAAATTTGTAAAATTCTTTGGTGGTCTAACAAAAATAATATTGAAGAATTATGTAATTTAAAAAATGGAAAAATGAGACAGTTTGTTGGGTATACAATTTAGTAAATATTTACCCTCGATTTCTTTCGGATATAGTTCATTTATTCCCAACCTAGTAAACAGGGTTACCTAATAGTTATGTGAAATCTTTTGATGTGTCAACAAAAATAAAAAATAATATAAAAGAAATTATGCAATACAAAAAATGAAATTACCTGGAATGTTTGCTGGGATAGTATACTAGGGGTAAACCCTGAATGTGACTGGGTGATTTTAGAATTAATGTTTTAAAGTTTAAGAATAATTTTTCAAGGTGGTAATAATTCGTAATTAGCTTAATTAATCCTTAATTTTAATGAAATGTATGAAAAATGTACATTGGTTTTACATAACCTTTTTCATTTCATTATCGGCGATGGTTCAACGTTTTATCATATTAGCTTTTCTGGGCTAATACATAATATGGTATCGCGATAGAATTATATTGCCTTACTTGGTTGCATGGATTCATATATATATATATATTATATATATATATATATATATATATATATGTATATATATATATAATCATTATTTCACCAAACAGTTGTTAATATTTATATTTCTTCAATTTAATAATATAGTTGTAATATCTATTCGATGAATACATTTAAAATATCTGTATATTACATGTAATATATTATTAATTATAAATGATTTAAAAATTAACTATAATCTGGTTTCTTATGTAGGATAATTATAAACATATACTCCCAGGGAAATATATGATGTAGATGATAATTTTAAACAAATAATAAATATAATAATTTATCTTGTTTCGTATACATATATTTTAATTATATTATATTTATTAAATATTACATTACCCAATATATATTTACGCAGCAATTATGTATAATAACTAAAATGGTCAGAACATTTATTAGCTAAACAAAATCATACATATGAGAAAAAAAATTAAATATACTCTAATTATTAAGAATAATTGCGTAATTATATCAATTAGAACAATATGATATAATATACTACTAGAGTAAACCTCCATGCCTATTTATCTTTCGTTATATTATAAAATTAATTTTGTTTACATATATTTATTTGTTTAGCATTTGAGTATATCATAATTAATATTATATTATGCATGTCCACTAATGATTTAATATTATTCTAAAATCTCTTGGTAAACAAAAATTAAAATGTTGTATTAATTGTATAAGAATATTACAAATTTTTACAAATTTTTACAAACAATTATTTTATTGATAAATTGTAGAATTTAATTTATTTGAAATATTCTATATACAAATTACAGCATTCTGTTTGCTGGTTCTGTTTGATCTATTATATTTCAAGTTCATTTTTAAGTCGTTTAGTAATATTTAAATAATATATATATATATATATATATATATATATATAGTTGACGTATCGATAATAATCAATAATATTTGTTATAATATAATAATATAATAAATTTCCATTAATATTGAAATATTATTAGATGCGAATTCTATAACTAGTCAATTTATATAAAATTTGATATTGAAATAGTATTATATAATATCATATATATGTGCTAAATTGAACATTATCAAATATATAAAGAAAACAATACAATTATAATTTCTATTACCAGATGACCACATACTACGATGCATCAACTGGATTAGAATTCAACACCACTCTTTCAAACCTGGATTTTCCAACCGGGAACAACTTCTACGACGATGACCACTACTATAATCCGTTGGTTCATTACATTTTTAATAACTATATTATACTCTCGGTTGGTGGAAATACTCGTATTTAATAGTAATCACACATAATTATTTTATAAGAGAACATAAATAAATCCCGTTGGCCGCACTGGGTAGAAATGAACACTTCAATTACATTAATACGAAGGCAACTGCATCTCGAACGGTAGATTACGCGGCCGCTAGGCGCCGGATGATACCGGATTGCTAACGTTGCGGTGCTATAGAATGTTATTAAAACAACGTAGGCTCGAGTGGGTGGCAAGGTATCAAGTGCTAATGCCCGCGCGCGGTCACGGGGCAGTCTATCGTGTAAGAGAGGCCGTTCAGATAAGAGCATAGCTCGTATGATGTTTGTTCTTGGATTCATTTCATATTACATTACTTCTGAGACAGGTATACCTTTTATATATATTGAATATTAATATATATATATATATATATATATATATATATATATATATATATATATATATATATATATATTAATATATATATATATACCTATAGGTATAGATTCGTTAACACACCCTGGACTATACAATAACATTTTATTACTATACAGACGAATAGTTTTCCCTAGAAAAATAGCATTGCGTAAGATATATACTCGAAAATGATATACAACATATGTACCTATTAAAAAAGATAATGCTGTAATAACATTGAAAAATAAGTTATACTTGATTTGTTATATAAATTGTATGGATGTAAATTAAATACTGAATCATAAAAATTCATAAAAACTAGGAAAAATATTGATCTTTTATATTATTTATATGAATAATAGCAATTAAAATTAAGACAATTCATTATTTAGTATATTGTTTTTAAATAAAGTAATTAATTTATTATAAATCTATAACATATTATGTATTTTTATATTATTTTATAATATTCATTGAGATACATACAATGAATATGTTGCAATTTATGTTACGTAAATATATATTTGCATATGACGTGATATTAATCACCGTAGGACTTACTACAAATAATACATTTTCAGACGATTCTACGACAACGCCGACGATAAAATGTCGCGTCGATATCCTGAATTCACTTCGGAACTTTCGTATACGCCCCTTTACAGCGATACATGCCTATCCAACAATTCACTCTACCAAGAAGAATTGCCAAGAACGAGCCAGTATCGCCCTACTTATGGTTGACCTAATTTGATTTTCATTTGCTTATAATATATCTGTTAAGTGCACAACATATATAATATCTAAGTTATACCTTACTATATACCAGGATAAATAAACGAGTAGAATCAATCATTACCCAGATTAATTTTAGACTGGATACAAATTAAAAACTATTTCACCCGGAATAATTATTCCAACAAATGTTAATTTCGTAGAATTATAAGAATTATATAACTAGCAGGTTATTTTCTATTTATAAGCTGACACTCGAGAATACAAAATACCATTTTCTAGAAAGTTATTTATAGAACAAAGGAATACTTAAGACTCCCAGAGAGTAGTGCACATTTCTCATTGCTCAATGTTCATCTTTTTATTAATAGTTAACCGACGTTATAACATTATAGTTTAATATTTAGCCACTATAGTCGAGTCAAAACTAATTTCAATTTGACAAATAACTAACAATTATGTTACAATAACTTACATTTCTTTTAAATTTAATAATATTCTAAATATGATTTTTCGAAAAAATTTAATATCAATATTAATTTTTTAATCATTTTTATAATATATATATATATATATATATATATATATATATCCTCGGGTACTAAGGGCAGTATTATATTTGAAATTTCCAAATTATGTTTTGAGGTTGTTTAGTTTTTTTAAATTAATGGTATTCATTTATTTTGAATAATTATTTTCTATGGTAATTTTCTTATGAAACTAAAATGTATTATTCAAATAATATCTTGCTCTAAATCTTGATTTTAGAACTTTTTGAGAAAATTACTAAAATTGAGGGAAGGGTCAATATTAAGTACAAATATGTTTAACTGTTCAACAGTTCACGTACAACAATATATTTGGATATAACTATTATTTTATTAATTTATGTTGTTAACGGTTTAAATATTTATTGTATTATAATATTCATAAAATTAAATTAAATGTGATTATCCGAATTCGATTTTTCTATATATATATATACGGGTAATAATAATTATGCATTTAATAGTATACAATTAATAATTATTAATTATTTCATCATATTATAATTTACATCCAACAATATATACAAATTAAATCTGATATTGCAAAATAATTCAATAAATTCAATATAATTATTTTAAACTAGTTTATTATTATAATATATGCATACTATTTCTTTTATTTCGATGTGTAATTTTTTAAAATTTGATTTATAACTATTTTAGATTGATCACAATAGCCATTATTATATTTTTCTACTCTATGTAATATATATTTTTATGGAGGTTTTGTATTTTTTATAAATTAAGTTATTTGATAATTAATAATCTTAATAATTTAATAATTATATTAGAAGTCATACATTTTTTTTATAATCCATGTTTATCATTATTTAGTTCTTATTATAATTTTGTGTTTTTATTATTTTAATAACCTCTCCAAATAAACTATCTACTAATTATAATTTCCTATAAACAATTATAAAGTTTAGAATATTCTTTATAGAAAAATATTTAATTGTTTTCATATTAAGAATAAGTAGATGGTCTATTATATTTGTATATAAGATGATATCGGAATAACGTCTATAATTATTATTGTTGTATACCATATTCTTAATACATTTCGTGATGAATCATCACGAAATATAATTAGTTATAATGTTATAATAATAGTAATAATGTGGATACAAATAATCCACAATTAATGCAGTCCTGTAGCAATATATGTCTTAACTCTTGGACCTGGGACCAAATTATTATATAATATGTATATATATATATTATATATATTATATATATATATATATATATATATATATATATATTTATATGTATTATATGTATTATATATACATTATTGATACTTACTAGATATACAAGTTGCATAACATAATTATGTATCGTATAATTTTATTTATCACAGTCAATTATAAGTTGGATTGGAATTAAACATAGTTATGGAAAGGGATGCATAATGTATAGAAAGTATTTATAGAATTAGAAGATAAAATGTACAATATTTTTAATTTACCTATAATATAGAAAAACAAGAATTGAAATTAATACTATCTTCCTAAGTGTGAAGTTTGTCAAATAGTGTGCATATATAAAAGTTAATTAGAATAATAAATATTTAACATAGAACAATTCATTTTAAAATGGGAAATCTAAAAATTCATTTATTTGCATTTTTTGTATTTACAAAATAACTCAGTCATTATATGACCGACATTAGTACGATATTGATGTATGTCCTATTTAGTTGATTTGCCATATACCGTTTATGGATTTATATATCATAAATATTTATATATATATATATATATATATATATATATATATGTATATATTTATTTATATTAAAACAGGTTTAAATTCGAAGATACCATCCAGATACTCGTCGTCTAATGAAATGTCGTCTTACATTTCGCGTGATCAGTACATCGAACTACCGAAGCGCCAACCGATCATAGATCCGCTGCTTTCGCTCAGACGCCCCGCTCTGTACACCGCACCGAGTGCATTGTATTCCGATATCCAGTCGTCGTTGAGCAGCCGTGTACCTTCGAGTCGCCTCGGCATCTCGAAAAGCCCGAGTCCGTCGCTGCAATCCGAACCAAACACCGTCGATGATAAACCAAACGAAACCGAATTGTATACGGATAAATTGTGTTCTATTTTTAGCGGAGGACCTACCTCGGGAATTCCTTCGCAACCATCTTTGATACATACCGGCATATACGTAGGCTAGTTAATAACGATATAATAGTACGTTATATTATATAACTTGCATGCTATACACAAACTAACTAGTATGTCTTATTAACAAATAGGATATTTACATTATATGGTTGCTATGTTTATATGTACCATTATCAATGCGTTTAGTAAACAGCATTTACACATAGGGTCAACA
Organism: Osedax frankpressi; assembly: GCA_964035775.1. Classification (NCBI taxonomy): domain Eukaryota; kingdom Metazoa; phylum Annelida; class Polychaeta; order Sabellida; family Siboglinidae; genus Osedax; species Osedax frankpressi. Next base: position 34,660,860 of record OZ038313.1, read on the forward strand.
TCTAATGCCGAGAATTTATCTATTCTGAAATCCTTGGGTATAACTTATGTGATAAACTGCGGAGCTGAGAGTTTATCTTCCATGAAAGAACGCCAAATTAAAGATCTTTATAATTCTCCGAAATCAACGGTTATTCTTATTTTCAGAATTGCTATAAATAGAATTACAGCAAGTACTCGTAACATCGGCATTACAATTAAATGAACGGTTTTATTATATTCAAATTATAACGAAACTTGATTCTTGAAACTTAATCTAATAAAGAAAATAAGTGTGTATTATTATACGAGCATCGGTGCATTACAATGTATTATTTTGAAATAATGTAGTCTTAATAAGAGTAATCTAATTATTAGTATTCCCCATAAAGTACTATAATACAAAATATTTGACATTTAATTAATTAACTAATTTCTCTATTATATAAAAACGTAACAAATCAAAGATACCGTATACTAGTAGCATACCTATCATCTCAGCACATTTGTAGATTGAATAAGTAAGATATAGTATATTCACTAAGGTTTCTCTAATCACAAAAAATTCAAGCCTAACATAAATAATTTATCTACCAAGTTTCTATTATAAACATATTTCATAGATATTAGAAATAACCATTATATAGATGATGGCATATCTGTCCTAATGCTATATATATATATATATATATACTATATTTTCTAAAACTACCTAAGAAAAGTCTTTATAAATAATTTATTTTGTTTCATTTTTAGGAGAATGTATTATTTTTGTATATAAATACCAGAGGTATTAAAATATAACATTAATCAATAAACACTAAGGTTATAACTTTAAATTCGATGAAGAAAAAACCGTAATTTATAAAATAAAATAAACAATTACATAACTGGATACCTGCGAACACAGTTATACCTAACTCGAATATAATTGAATTAATTTATATAATGGCCTAAATAATAATATATCTCAGTGATTAATAAATCTATATTCATATTAATATACATAATAATACAAAAAAGTATAGTTACAAATTACCGAGTATATTTAACTTCTAATTACAAAGTAGAAATAAGTAGAAACTAATATAAATAGTTCTGTAAATAGTTCTGTAAATTCATCTTAAAATAAATGTACCAGAAAGAGAATATCCATTTAAATAATATTGTAAATAATAAGATATAACTATATTCTTCATTGAACCTTCATTAAATTTTTTCAGAGATTAGCAAATGTACTAATATATACATTACCTAAATAAATATATGCTAATATTTCTAACTAGTGAAAGTTATGCTCGATTTTTAAATAAACATACGAAAACATCTTCAAAATACTGTAACTAGCTGTTATACTGAATTCCAATTCTTTATAATATAGTATACTTAATAGAATTAAACAGTGCAATTGGACAACTTACTTTATAAATAATTTAATAGAACATTATGTTTGCAAATATCTCTATCGTCCATACTTTTTTATACGAAATATGTCTATTTTCTATTGGATGTCACGCCTTTATGTTACATTAGCAAACAATAGCGAATGCTATAGTATCAATACACGCATATTTCTATAAATTCTACATAAGTAATAAATACATCGTTAGGTCCGAGGATACGATAATATACCGATGCAGAATAACGACACATTCGTCATTGAGAACTGGTTACGTCACAGTAATGAATTGATTGACAGGTCAAAACGCTTTTCTCATGGTTAGTATTGTTTATTGCGGCGTGGAGTTACGTCTAAATAACACACCTACACTCGGGCAAACGCACGCATACCAACGAACACGTATGCGCGTGCGTTCATATACACGCGCGAGTGCACGTAAACCCACGCAAACACATATACCTAAATACGAGCTCATATATATTAGTAATTTTCTAGTTGAATTTGAAAATCGCCATCATATTCAACTTTCCTTCCTCGAACCAACATTCACTTTCGGCACTATTGATTATATAATGCTCATTGACAGGATCTCTGATAACGGTATATTTGATTTAGCTCTAGAATGGTTTAAATATTATCTATCTATCGATATCCATCTATACAGATACAAATATCAATATCTAAACAATTGAAGGTAACATAATCTCTCAAGTAACAGATCTTGCACAGCTGCTTTTTTATATAAATATTATTCTCATATCTAACAATATTAGACAACTCCCTAATATCTTTATCTGACATATTCTGATTATATTCAAGTATTGATCAAACTTAACAATTCACTCGTTATCTCTTTCTAATATCGAAACATCTAAATATATATTATATCCATTAATACATGGTTTATAACCAATTTCTTCTCCTAAATCCACCTACAATTTTACCCATCTATAGATGATAATGGGATATATATATATATATATATATATATATATATATATATATCTCATTATCAGTATTTTTCCACAACTTCACATACTAATGATGTAATAATGATGTAATACTTTCTCCTAAATCGTAAAATTTGAGTTAATCATGAGAATAAACTTAATTTTAATAATCTAATATCAAACATTTCAAAATCTGTAAATCACTTCCTCTCTAAAAACATTCTAACTACCTATTCATTAATTTGTTTGTCGTCGCCTTGATTATTGTAATATCTGTTACGAAAAACTACCAATTTTTCTTCTTACACCATTAATTCGCAGTGTAAGTCTTCCTATAAAACTCGCTTTCAATCTCCCTGAATCTAATTGTACATTATCTATAACATTCTTATTCTTATTAATTAATCAATTTCGGCTAGCTTTCAATAATCATTTGTTCTTAAATTATTTAATTTAACCATTAAAATTACTAATTTCAGATAATCAGCATAACATTATAAATCACTTTACCCATTATATCCTTTGTCTTTCCTTTAGCCAGCTAGATAATTAAGGGTCATACTTATAGATTTTAATATGTCAAAAGTCGGTGTACTTTTAATTGTTTATCTCATATGCTTTGGATCTAACTTCCCAAAGTATCCGTGAGATAAGAGCTATAATTTGCTAAAATTTATCTTAAATCTCCATAATTATAGTTAGTTAATAATTTATATATATATTGAATCTCTCATGAGTTTTCATCCTTTAGTTTGTATGTAAGGATTATTACCATATATATATGCCAGTATCAGCTTCGTAAATATGACAATGATATAAATAAAATAAATATTATAACCAATTATATTAATTTACTAAGGTTAGAAAATGTTGTAATTATAATTTATTTATATGGATTCATTCCATGTAATGTGATAGCTATCAGGTATCAGGTATATTAATAGCAATACAAAATTATATTGTCCGAATATATTTTAAATGATAAGATATCTAAATAAAAATATACATAAATTTAAACTGAAATAACACAGGCATAAATAATCATGTTATGGCATTTAAATACTTATTATAACTAATTATTTTAATCAATTATTTACTTAATTCACATAACTTACGACTCTCCAGGTAGTACATTGATATGTTCTTCGGATGTATCGCGTTCCGGCGCTGTTGCTATTGGTTACCTTCTGAAGCATGGCGTGCGTTTGCTAGAAGCGGCTCGTACGCTGAAAAACGAACGCCACGTCGCACTCTGCAACCACTCCTACATTCGGCAATTGGTTCCGTATGCTAGATCCCTTTCGCAATTGGAACCGATTTCGGAAATTTCAGCGCATTCAATAACTAGAACGCCAAAGATTAGAAGAAGGAACGATAGGAGATCGATGTACAGAGATTACCTAGAAATGATTTCGCCCTGATCAAATTAAATATTTCTGTTTTTTTCCAAATTAATGCCTAAACTATTGATATTTAGAATTGTTTTCTCCAAAAAATGGAATCAGACTCGTTTTTTTTATCATTTCTTGGTGCCATTTCGTATTGAATGATTTAATATTACTATAATTTTGTAATCACGATTTTTTTCGTATTTCGGTTGTATAACGTGGGTATGTCGTATCCATTTGCTGGATATATGTTTAAAATTGCATAAATAAATATAACCTTGTATAATACTGACTTTTAAGACGGTTTCATTGATGATTAATATTCGTGTTCATATTGTCTTTTGTCGAGTATGACTAGCAATACTAAATAGCAATGACTAAATAGCAATGACTAAATAGCAATGACTAAATAGCAATGACTAAATAGCAATGACTAAATAGCAATGACTAAATAGCAATGACTAAATATACTAAATAGCAATGACTAAATATATGTAGATTACTTTAATAATTGTACACTTAAAGAAATAATATTATAATCGAGTATTTAAAGTTATAGAAATATATAATAATATTTACATATTCTATATTATATTATAAATTAATAATATGTAAATAATATAGATAATTTCATTTACTGTCTATTTATTAATATTTAGATATTTTTTAAATATTTTTACATCGTTTATTATTCAAACTGAATTTTTTCAAATTAAATTAGAATTATGTAAATCCATATTATCAATATTTTTAGTTGTAATTTCTTATTATATAAAATAAATAAAAATATTAATTTACTTTGTTATAATTCACATAACAATTATCATGCTTAATTAAATAATATATAATATATTACACACTAATGTAGATGTTATGGAAAATGTAAAACACCCAATACGTTTTTAATTAAATTCAAATCCATATCGGCCTTAATATCGGCCATAATTAAAATTTTAATCTCATATTTGTGTTACAATTAAGGTATACATGTGAAATTAACCACTAATATATTGCATATATGCAGTTTATATAACAGTCGATAACATACAATAATATGACTTAGCATAACATTAGCTATATCTCAAAATATGTGAGATATTGGATACATTAAATCGGGAAATATCGCATGATCAATTAATATCCCACCTACCATGGTATCTTCATGTAAGATTCTTGCATGCATATGATTATGCAATAGATATTAATATTCACATCGTTGAATTTTAAAAAATATTCCCTATTTCCTATTGTTCTCTACCATGACGTAGTATACGTCAATACAACTAATTCAACCGATTTCATGACGATGTATATTAAAGAATCAATTATACTCAAGATCATTTCAACTATTATCGAAACTGAGTGAAGATTATCCATAATCCGTATTATCCATCCTAAATTCGAGATGTCTTACTTAATGTTACGCTTTTTTCTCCAAGAAGTGCATTGTAGAACTGATTATCCTATCACGTGGTAGGTTTATTCACGGCATTGTTTAACATATTATAGTATATATTATATATATGCTCTATAACATACGTTATATATGTGAATATAGTATTGATACATATATAATTTCTGAATCGTAGAACCAAAGTAAATGTTCTCTTATAGTAATGGGATGTTGACGAGTTATATGACGTCAATGTATATATTGATATGGTAATGTCGACCAATATAAGTAATAGTAATCATAGTATTCACCGAGTACTGAGTACCTACACATTTGTTGCGTGGGACATCATCATAATATACTCGTGGCATCGCGAATGCACAACGCCGTAAATGGCGTTCATTGTTATGTAAAAGGTGGTCGTATCGATCCGCGCGGGGCGTACCTTAGCTGTCAATCAACGACGATTAAAGGCGATCTCGGCGCGCGTCTCGCGACGCCCGCAATCTACGAACGGGCATGTCGTCGTGGACCGCGTCTCGTTCGTTTTACATATCCGCCGTCGACTAGAGCGCGTTTCCATTGCCGTCCGCGCGTTCCACGATATAATATAGCAGACCGCGTATAGGGATGATTAACGGAACATGCTAGTCCCCCGGGATCGGCTAACGCCTACCCACACTACGGCGCAGCGAAATTAAACCGGTGAAATTCTTCGCTGAACCGTTACCCAGCATCCTAGCCTCTGGATTATCTAGGTAAGGGAGAATGGCGAAACACTCGTTGTTCGTACCCAACTGCAAGTTCTCGCCGGAGGCGGACGGCGAACTTGACCCGCGGTTGACCTTCGTGGATTTCACTCCGCGATGCGCGGGCATCGGTCAAGTTATCTGTTCGCCAGACTACGAGAGATTCGAGTTAGTAGTGACCTTTAACCTTTAAGTTTACCGTTGAACACTTATTGGTGACCAATTAGCATATGAAATTGGGCACAGACTACGCCAACTGAGTCTAAATATCTCCTTGAAATAGTAATACCAATAATGATGGTGACACTAATCTATTCAATGGGAGTTCCAATAATATAAATTAAAATTATATTATAATAATTAATTTAAATATAAATTTGATATACAATGTTAATTACACTTATCGGCCTTGTGAATACCGTAATGTATATGATAGTTACTAATTTTAAGTATATGTTAAAACATAATGTATCTACAAATAATACTTGCAACTACCCAATAAACTAGATGATGTAACTATAATACAAATGATACGTACATTGCACGTATTGGGGAGTTCCACGTCGCGAAACTACCCAATAAACTAGATGATGTAACTATAATACAAATGATACGTACATTGCATGTATTAGGGAGTTCCACGTCGCGAAACTACCCAATAAACTAGATGATGTAACTATAATACGATCCTTTATAATTATTTTATAAAAAAAATAAAAATAATATATTTTACTGCAAATAAATATTATTTCACTTGAAAACCATCCACAAATATTTTCTTGGCTATGTTCAAGTCTAATTGATGCATGAAACATTATACATAAAAATCCATTAATTAAAATTATATAATATAATTATACTTTAAAGTTATATACCTATTGAATTAACAGACCTAATGATGTTGTTCAACATAATGTATTACAATTATAATGCAATAGAATACTATAAACTATATGTTTATATTCAACATAATTTATTAATAAATAACTTTAACATAAGTTGATAGAGTATTTATTTATACATATAATAATATCTAAAAACCAGATTAAGTAATCAGTATATAATTGTTTACATTTATTCTAAACGATTTAATACAAACCCAACGAACAATCGAGTTAATTTCATTTTTTGCATTACATAATTTCTTTTATATTATTTTTTATTTTGTAAACACATCAAAATATTTTAAAACTATTAAGTTTGTTTACCCTGTTTATTGGATATACTTTAAAGATAATTGCAAATATAAAATGGTAGTTGCTTGTAAAAAAAATAGTTTTGTAATTGTTTTGGTAAAATCCTATGATTTTTTAATAAAGTAAGTAATGAAAATAATACATTTATCTGGTTTATTTGATAATATATGACACGAGATTAGATCATTTGCATATAATATATATATAACTTAATAATACTATATTAGTATTTACTTTGTAATAACCCTATAAACAGTTAATTGATATAGGTAAGAAATATTTCGTATTACATAATTATTTTTATTTATATTAGCACATAAAATAAATAAACTCTTTTATCAGAGTTTTTCTTGGAATCTATACCGGCTAAAAGAGTGAATTAATAATTTTATTAAATACGTTCATGTGTGTTACATAAATGATGTGTTAACATAAAAGAAATTTTACGATACAAAAAATATAATTACCTGGATTATTAATATAAGAGTAGAAAGAGTAAAAATCATTTAAAAGAGAACATTTCCAATCTTATAATGCTCGTATTTTAATTTTTACATTGAATGCAATGTTTAGATAAATTCAATACAATAAATTACCTAAATAATATCATTTTATAAAATTATAAAAATCATATTGCAAAATAATTTTGCCTACAAATTCGAATATATTAATTTTATTAAAATTGCGCGTTATTTTTTCACCCTACTACACTTACGATGTTATTATACATTAAATGACATTAACAGAAATATACAATACACACAATAATATTATCCATATTATGCAATGAATAAACATATGGTTCTTCTAAATACATTTCACATATATTTGTAAGTCTACTATGCATTCACTTTATTCTGTATCAATGATTAGTAAACATTAGTTACTATATACACCAGTATATATATATATATATATATATATATATATATATATATATATATATATATAGATATATATATATATAGATGTTTAATAGACTATGTACAGTGTACATAGTATATTGTACGTTGTACACCCACGAACTATTATTACCAAATTAACGCAGATTGTATTGAGCTGCTAAGGGAATATTCAGGAATAAGGCATTTATATTTATGAGTCATGTAAGGTCATGCATACGCCACGCATGCGCGATGGTCTCGCCGGTCACAATGGTCATTGATTCATTTGATATTCAACTTGATGACCATATGTAAATATGATATAAATTAGATTCTTTGTAGATATATAGTAAATGTATAGTATACAGCTATATGTATAGTATACAGATATATGTATATTATACAGCTATATATGTATTATACAGCTATATGTATAGTATACAGCTATATGTATGAATCACGGTGTACAATTTTTGTATTGAATTTATGTAATATTAAGTTTTTATTAGTTGGTTACTTTTATTTATTATATAACCAAGAAACCAGATGACGTAATTAATTACAATTTCATAATTGTATAATTATTTTTAAATAAACATAATATCCCAACAAACATAGCTATGTAATAGTTTTGTAAAATCATTAGCTGTGTTAACAAAACAAAATAAATTACGCAATACAAAAAATAAAATGGCCTATATATAGTTTGCTGGAATATTAATATCCCAGTAAACAGGGTGACTTAATAATTTTATAAAATATTTTGATGTCTCAAGAAACCATATGATGTGACTGTTATAAATTCTTATATAATTAATTTTCTCTTTTATTAAATAACAAAAAACTAAAATCGCTTAGATAGTTTCTTGGTGTGCTTACAAAAATAAAAAATGATATAAAAAAATTATTCAATGCAAAAAATGAAATTACCTGGATTGTTTTCTAGGATGCTATTACAATACTCTTATTATATAATACACAACATAATTGGATCGGATGGTTCCCTGGGTAATACAATATGATATTACATTATCATAATAATGATCAGGTAACCAACTAAGTCATTTTTGTTTTTTTTTGTTATATATTAAAAGCGAAAATATGTTTGATTTGCATTAAAAATATATCATGTTTATTTTGTATTTAAAATAATTATATACTATTGTATAATACCCATCAAATCATCCAGGTATTTTCATTTTTTGTATTACATAATTTCTTTTACGTTGTGTTTTCATTTTGTTAGCACATCAGGTTTTTAGAAACATATTACATTAATGTGTTCGCTGAGTAGTTACATCATCGTGTTTCACGTAAATATACTTTAAAAGTAATCACCTGACTTGTTTGCAGTAATTCCCAATAAAATCTAGAGCGGTGGTGATAAACACGTGATTCGATAGTTTTAAAATATTTTATTCTCCCAGTAAAACATCCATGTCCTTTTAGTTGTTTTGATATATTATAAAATTGAAGATATATTCTTATGGATTAAAAATATATTATGTTTATTTTTAATTTTAAATAATTGTACATATTGTATATATGAAATTTTAATAGAAAAGGTAATCCAAAACAGAGTATGCAATAAAAATTAATATAAAAATTAATATCTGAATCATTTGCTGGTATCCTAAGAAACCAGATGATGTAACTATTATATATTCTTAAATAATTAGTATAGATAAAATAGAAATATATTTAAATGCAAATTAAATATAGTTTCTCATTAATAAAATTATATAAGAAAAAACTTAAATATGCAAAATGTTTACTTGAGCTGTAGAATTCTACTTAGAAATGAATCCAGGTAATTTCGTTATTTTGGAATAGAATAACTTATTTTGTGTAAATAATTTTTTTTAATACATGAAAGAACTGTTTAAAATAATTAAATCCATCATCACATTGATGAAATAGTTTTGTAAAATCCTATAATTCCAAGAAACCAGATAATGTAACTATTATAAATTATTTTAAATTAAATAAAATCATCATATAATTTAAACTCTTTTATTATATAACAAAATAACAAAAAGTGCCTGCGTAGTTTCTTGGGATGCGCTAGCATAACTGAAAACTAATATTCAATAATTATGCAATCTAATATTAAATTACCTGTATTGTATCGGATTACTCTTTACTATGATTATTTTATGGATTTAAATAGATTATATAAATTGTAGTTTTAAAATTATTTAGTTATATATCACTAATTAGAAAGTTTCTAGTGATTCCCAAATCTATAAATTTAAACTAACTCACCTCAATAAACTAGATGATATAACTATTATAAATTCTTATATCATTTTTATAAATAATATATATTATTATAATAAATTTAATTTTAAAATAAAATATCTTTTATTAAATATCACAAATACTAAAAAATATAGATGGTTACCTGGGAATATTCCAGTTGGTCGTAATTATTTAAAATTATTATATAATCATTTAAAATAAAATAGATTTATAAATTAATTTTAAATAAATAAATTATATTTTCTCTTTTATTATATAATAAAAAACACTCAACTGATCTGGATAGTTTCTTGTGAAAGTTTAAATATATACTAATACACTGTTAGAAAAAAGGGTTTTCTAGGGTATATGAAAAAGGGTTTTCCAGAGTGGTCTGTATTAGAACCCTTTTGAGGATTTCTTGGATGCTTGAAAATAGAAAACCCTTTTGAGGGTTTTCTGGATATCTGAATAAAGGGTTTTCTATATATCTGTATAATGGTTTTCTAGATATTTGAAAAGAAGGTTTTCTAGATATTTGAAAAAAAGGTTTTATAGATATTTCAAAATAGGGTTTTCTAGTTTTAAAACATAAGGGTATTCTAGATCATTGTAAAAGGGTTTTATAAGTTTAAAATAACATGGTTTTCTGGATATTTTAAAAGTGTTTTCTATATACTAATTTTCATATAATTATTACAAGAAATATAATATATATATATTCATTAATTCATTAAGAAGAAAACTAATAACATTATTTGAATACAAAATAATAATTAACATTAAAATGATAATGTATAATACACATATATAATCATAAGTATTATAATAAATAATTATGATATATATTACATATTGTACCCAGATAGATTAAAATATCCTACGTAATAAAATAATAATCTATAAAATTGAACATATTTATTATTTAATATATATATATGTATAAAATATAGAAACAAAATGAAGAATATGATGAACATTTTTTAATATCCTTCATTTCAAATGCTCATTTTTGATATACTGTATGCCATTTATTTGTTTATCTGTTTTATTATAATGTATTGTTAAATAACGCAGAAATAAAATAATTTATCATATAAAACAAATAATTTATATATTATTATATCAATATCAAAATATCATCCAATCAACAAAACTAGTCATTATAATAATTTAAATACATACATGTTTTTTACAAATGTATTTTCATATTAAAATGAACCTCTATTATTCATATATAATGAATGGTCAATGTCCATTATTCATCCACACATGAATATATTATTATAGATACCATCGCTGATTTTAATGAGATCAAAAATTTAATAGAGATATAAAATTTAGAGAGATAGCTAATGTAGTAGAATACTATGTAGAGGGAAATGGGAGGGAGTGGAAGAGGGGATGGAGTGGGAGAGTAGATGGAGTGGGAGAGGGGAGGGAGTGGGCAAGATGAGGGAGTGGTGGAGGGGAAAGGAGTGGAAAAATAAATGGGAGTGGAAGAATGAGTGGGAGTGGGAGTTGGAGAGGAAAGAGGGAAGAAGTAGAGGAAGAAGAAGGGGAATATGAAGATGGAGTGGGATATGGAGATGGAGTGGTGGAGGGGAAAGGAGTGGGAAAATGAGTGGGAGTGGAAGAATGAGTGGGAGTGGAAGAATGAGTAGGAGTGGGAGTTGGAGAGGAAAGAGGGAGGAAGTAGTGGAAGAAAAAGGGGAATAGGAAGATGGAGTGGGAAAAGGAAATGGAGATAGAGATGGAGATGGAGATGGAGATGTAGATGGAGAGGGAGAGGTGTGAAGTTCACAGTTATATACTATCCACTAGAGGAGATCGGTAGTTATTATAATAATATCATATACTACATTATATACTATAATGTATGTGATCTATCTATTAAGTATACTTATATGTATACTTTATATTTAAATTAACTATATAATACAGGATGTATTATATTATATCTAATATAACTATTGTTTAATATAATAAGTAATATGTTATTCATCATCACATATATATGTAATACTAACAAATGAGTTATATGTTGGATCAATGAATGTTATCAAATAAGTTACAAACTTTACAATAAACAGCACACGTACTTTTTATAGAACACACGTAATAAAAATACAATTAATTTATAAATAATATTTCATGATTATATTACTAGTCAACGGTATGAAAATTAATTCATATATATATATATATATATATATATATATATATATATATATTTAATGTAAAATAGTATTTCAATAATGAATGAGTTGGAAAACCCTTTTTATAAAATTTATTATTTAAAAGGGTTTTTCATCTAAACGTAACTCTAGAAAACCCTTTACAAATGTTAGAGGGTTTTAAATTCGATTAAAACTAAGGAAAACCCTTTTGAAAATTTAGAGGGTTTTCTATTTTAAATAGAAAACCCTTTTTCTAACAGTGTACATTTCTATTTTTATATTATGTTAAAATTATATTTATTTTTTATTTCATTTTTATGCTTTAATAGTTATTTTTAAACATTATATATAATACTTACATCAATCTATGTATTGAAAATTCAAAGTAATGACTATTATTTTATAATAAAAGCAAATACAAATTATGTGTAATTAAGTAATTATAAAAGAATGTATAGTAGTTATAATATCTAGTTTTATGCGCTGTTTATTAAGTAATTATAATATATATATATATATATATATATATATATATATATATATATATATATATAGATCATTAAATGATTAAAATTTCATAATTTGTTTTAAATTATTTTTATTTTAGTTAAATTTATAAATATTATGCAATATGATATATACTGTGAAATATAGATTGATTTTTATATACAGTACATACATTATACATAATATACCATAAATCACAGGTAATTTTAGCTTATATAATAAAAGTGAAAATATATTTTATTAGAATTAAAAAATTTTTTTAATTTAAAATATTTACATACGATTTTATAATAGTTTCATCATTTAATTTCTTGGGATATTATATTTTAACTTAGATTTTATAAATATACATTTTGAATGACCTTGGTTATTGGGTTATTCACCCAGTACTCACTATGTACTGGTTACACTATACGGAATATTATGTCCACCAAACGATATGCATATCCTATTATATCCGGTATTATACATTACAATATTCATGAATTAATATAGAGCACTTCACCCTACGCTCCCATATACACGAGTCAACCATTAGCTAAGGGCGACTAAACATATACTATCGATCCATTATCAAGCCACACTAACACGTTTTCTAAGTACTTATGTATGTTGAGATAGTAGCAATGTGTATTACAATTATATTATTTATATCAAAATTTTATTATAGGAAATGAAATATAATTATAATAATAATATAAATGTAGATAATAAAAAAATGATATAAATATCAGTGAGACATATAATATATGTCAATGTATGTCATACTTATAAGGACATTATCGATATATAACTATACTTATCGTTCGATTAAATTCATAACATTTAGTAAATATAATATATTTACAAACGTTTACACTATACACTTGTAATAGTGTACAGTATAAATTTTACACTAAAGGATATATTCTTTTCCCCTCTATATTACTTTTTACTTTATTAACTTTTCGTTATTCATTATTTCCATTTAACAGTCAATATGATATTAGCATACGTTTTATCACATGCTTCATTATTCTTCGACACTACGTTTTCATCCCGTGGAAGTCTAATATTAATTAGCTTCTTTTGCAAGTATAGTTTGAAGCGGGTACTAATTGTATACCGATAGTGAACCGATTGTATAAAGGTCTAGTTTTTAAAAGTAGCAAAGACATGAAGATAGATATTGATTTGAAAAATGTAATTAGATTTTGATGATATTTTGTGGAATACGAATCCAATTCCATATAGGTGAATTTAGTCTTTAATGCTGTAATGGAAAATTTGACCTATTTGAATACTTTTGATCATCTATTTTCATATAATACTGGGATATGCCAGTTATAATCATACACTTCATTGATTGACCAGTGCCGTAATTATCTTCTCTCGTATTCAGTTCGGTATCTTTGGATGGTTATAGAACGTAAATAAACATCCTGATTTTCAATTAAATTCGAATTTCTGTTTCATTCCTCGAATTTACCAATCCGGTATATAATGTATATCATTGTTGTTAGTGATCCAGATGTATCTTAATAAAATCTACTCGCGGGGAGCAACCATCTTAGAAATTCCTCTTATCAGCAGTACATTAATATAAATTCAAATTGTATAGATTATTTGACTGGTTTTACAGCAAACAATCCAGATGATTTAAATATTTATATTACATACTGATATAAAAAATATATTCAATTAATATTGAAACATTTATTAATTTAGATTAATTGAAGTGTGCAGCTTAACGAGTATAGATTATAGAACCAGTATAGATTAAACATTTCTGTATAGTCTCTACACAGGCATTCGAACAAATAATCCAAGTAATGTAATGACCGCATTGAATAGTTTTATATAAACGCATTATAGTATTTGCGAATGCCTAACATTTCGTTTATGAAGATATGGTTTACTTTTCTGAGGCTTATAACAGTTACGACTTAACGTAGCGCCTTTCACAAAGTAACATGTTCGCAACACCGCAGTGTTCTAATGCGTCGCGCCAACGACTGGCTGAAGAGGAGGCCGGGAGTAACGGTGCGAACCTGCGAATCTATCGAGGTCAAAGGTCGACTGGACGGCTACGTCGACAGCGAAAAGGGCAGCTACTACGAACCGGACCACGCTAAACGACGTAATCGCAATATCTACATCCGGGCACTCAGGTAACCTGTTACCGCATCTCCATATAGTTTATTATAAATATATTTTCCATATACTCTATTAAGATATATATTTCCCATATACTCTATTAAGATAGATAGTCTTAATATAATCTATTAAGGTATATAGTTCCCATATACTATATTAAGATATATATAGTCTTAATATAATCTATTAAGATATATAGTCTTAATATAATCTATTAAGATATATAATCCCCATATAATCTATTAAGATATATAGTTTCCATATACTATATTAAGATCGATAGTCATAATATAATCTATTAAGATATATAGTTCCCATATACTCTATTAAGATATATAGTTCCCATATACTCTATTAAGATATATAGTCTTAATATAATCTATTAAGATATATAGTCTTAATATAATCTATTAAGATATATAATCTCCATATTAATATATATATAGCCGCTATACCCTATTGAGTTTTCAATATTAATTTATAATATTGATTGACAGTAGAATTAGAGAATTCTTATAATCCACACAAATATAAATTACTCAAACGAAATACGTGAAACTTTATACTTTATAATGAAATATGCTCCAAAATACAGGGTATTTGAATTCTCAACATATCCATTTATTATATATATATCCCAGTTGTATATATATATATATAATTATCCTTAAGTTATATATATATATATATATATATATATATATATATATATATATATATATATATATATATATAATTTAATACATAATAAACGATACAATGCATTTTCAATAATATAATTTTTTATTTTTATTAATATAATAATGTTGATCAATAGTAACTTAGCATGTTAATTACAAAAATATTATATACATGAATATATATATATATATATATATATATATATATATATATATTTATATAAATATACATATACATATTTATTTATGTATATATTTTTCAATTACAAATTTAATATTTCTTAAAAAGTTTTAATATGTTAATATGTTTAATATGTATTAGTTGTATCTCCTTGTTTAATTCAAAAATATCATTGAACTATTTTCTTTATAATTTTTACAATTTTTAATATTATTTAAAATTTCATTTAACTAATTTTACTTCATTATTGGTATAACTAAATTATTATTGTGGTGTTTATTCTTATTCCATTTTCTTATTACATAACTTACATAATGTATATACATTAAAATTAATTTGTCATATGTTAATGTTAAAAAACCTATGTTAATATATTAATCTAGTTTTAGTATAATTTAATTGTTTTCATTTTTCACTAAAACTGTTGTATATTTTCCAATATAAGATATAATAGTCGTATAAACTTATACCACAAGATTAACATATTTGAATGGATATTTATTTCTTATCTTATTTTGAAATACTAATACAAGAATTTATATTTAATTTTTTTTTAAGATAATTAAAAGTTTTTATTAGAAGTTTTTCTTATCACTGTGTTAGGAGATTTCAAATTAATATATCATTCTGTATACATATTGATCTGTATACATATGTGAATATATATATATTCACTGATCCTCCGTAGATAGGTATTTGTCTATACAATGAATTCATTTAATATGCATTAAGATCGTTTCATTATATACAGGAATGTATTAACTTATTAATTATAAGTTATCTTGTATACTTATAATTATACACCGTAATGTGGAAACATATCGCATCGCAACGAACTATTCGCGAGTAGAACATTGCTCTTAATCACGATGATGACCCCTGACCT
Organism: Osedax frankpressi; assembly: GCA_964035775.1. Taxonomy (NCBI): domain Eukaryota; kingdom Metazoa; phylum Annelida; class Polychaeta; order Sabellida; family Siboglinidae; genus Osedax; species Osedax frankpressi. The sequence goes on from OZ038313.1 coordinate 34,677,611, forward strand.
TACTCACGAGGATGATCCCTGACCCGATTAGCGACAATTGCGCTGCTCGAATAGTAATCTCTTACACACGTTTGCACATGTGTCTGGTGTTCAACATAACTGAGTGTATAGGAATTACTTATTAATTATGGAAAATTCGGCACCGGCCACAAAGTATTGAGTTGGTCATTGTCACGCAGGAAATGGCGGAGAGATATGTTTCGTGCAATATATTATTGAAATATGAACTGGTCAATAACAATATGCTCCGTATAATTTATCACGAATGTCACAAATTTATGTAAACAGTTATTACGCATTATTATACGCCTTATATTTCACGTTACATAATATATACTGTGGTATGATATACACTCTAGTGTATAAGCATAATGCTATTGGTATATGAATAATATACAATACGGTAAACACCGACGACAATTCATTAGCTAAATGCCTACGAATCAACTTGCAAACCCATAGCTCTGCCTATCCGTTATTGTTATTGAAGCTATATTATATAACTTATTATAGCAAGTGATTACTAAGTATGTTAGATACAACTAATACAAATATACTTGTGAGCTACGTGTATGTGTGGATATTAGTTGGAAGAACTTTATTATCAGACTGATGCATTCATAGACATCATATAGACATTGGCTTAGCTACCTAGGTGATTATAGTTCAATTGTTATACTATTTGTACATTATGTACATACACACACACACACACATACACACACATATACACATACACACACGAACGCACACACACACACACATATATATATATATATATATATATATATATATATGTGTGCATATATATGTTGCAATTGCGCATGTAATAACCTGAAAATCATCTTTACAAAAGAGGCGGTTGAAGGTTCTATTTATGTTTATGAATCTGTTCTGCTTACGTATTTCATATTCTATTTTTGTTATTTTACTTCTTTAATTGTAATTATATAATCATATACATACATATATTTTTTAAGCAATATATATATACTTAAATAACAAAAAGTATCACCTAGTGACTTGCTCTATGCTAAACAATGTCGGGTGATTTTATGCATATATAGTGATTCAACCAATTTATATAGTTCTGAAAACAAGAGACTCTATTTTATTATATTGTATCCAAAATGAACCTATAATTATATCAACTTCTAAAAATCCACAACTTGTATCGCATGGAATATTGTAATAGAGAAATAATCACATTCCAATAAAATAAAATATTAGGATTCCTCAAATTATTTATAAAATTCCTTAGAAACGTTATATAATATCATGATGTCTGAACAAATTAAACAGTTATATAACACTCATTATAAAGTTTATAAATTCAAGGCGATTCCGTTCATATAAAACATAAAACATAAATACTATAAATTAGCAGGTACTTCTCATAAATATAGTTGTAATATCAAATAGCGTATGATATATTATTAATGATATTGTTTCCTCTGATTTCTAATAAAATATAGAGATCAAACATCTAAATACAAGTACCTTTAAATTGCTTATTTAAATATTCATCCAGTTTTACATACGTGTTTAATTATTAAAATAATACACCATATTAAACCACGTACTATAATATATATATATATATATATATATATATATATATATATATATGTGTGTGTGTGTGTATATATATACATCATTAAATAATATATGCAAATAATGACATAGATCGCCCTTAGAAAGTTTAATTTAAAAATACTTTTGAGAAATAAAATGACATACATAAATCATGGACGAACTTTGAACAAGACAAGATAATACACCCCGCATATCGTGTGCATTATTAATTCCAACATCGTCTCCGCGGCTGAGAAATATTCTATCTACCAGACGTCTACATCCCTTGCCATCCGTCATTGTCATCTCCTGGCATACGGCTTGAAATTAAATTAGAAAGCGATGTCGAGTGTATTAAACATATATGACGGGAGTAGTAATACATAACTCCCGGGTAGTTCTAGCAGTGGAGATCTCCCGGGTAATGCTAGCGTCAACAACTTCTAACTTCGATGGTAATAATTCCCACGTAATACTAAACAACAAACACAATCGCTTACTAATATATTGTAATTAATAAGAGCTTATATATAGTCTAAGAGCTTCCGAGTAATACTTATCTGTAGGAGATCAGGTTCTCCATGTTAATGGATTCTAAGATAAATAGCTTATCGTTTAGTAGTTGATGAAAATGGTGACTGGCCAAAATGTGTCGACGATTTTTATTATTACTAAAGCTTTTATAACTCGAGTAAACTCATGTTTATAATACTTGTTTATATATTATGTTAATCCCGTTAATGATGCCGGAATTAAACAACTTACGTACTAGTAGAACAAATAGACTCACTCTCCCCAAATGCTGATGAACACTCTGGAACATTTAAATAAGGCGATATCGACATTTCATACACATACATACGACCAGACATGTAGCTACTTAACTACCTCGCACTAACACCCATTAATCCCCACAATGGCAGACTGTGGTTACTACCAAGTGCGCCGACTCCACCGGCCCCCTCCCCTATTGGCGAGGTCGTAGCGCCCAGATTGAGAAGGTCACGACGGGGTCACTATAATCCACAACAGATCGGCTACATTAACGTAGTGCCCTCGCGGTCCAAACAAGGCGCATTCGAGAGTTTCGGCAACACTGTTGAGAAATTCAATAAACACCTCGACGCGAATCCGATTCCAGGTTTACGTGATATTTTTTGGCTCCGATAAAACCACATGAGAAAAATAGACGTTTTAAATATATATATATATATATATATCTTATTTACATTATATACACTCTAATGTATATGTTGAACATATAACTGCATACATATGTAGGCATTTTCCGTAACAATTCTTCCTTAGTATAATATCAAAATATGAATCTATAAGATACATTTAATATTTAATTCGGTATATATTTATTTAAAGCAGATGATATAATAAATTTTAAAAGTCATCACGTACGCACAGGTCACGTATTGAATATCGAATCTCAAGAGGTGAAGTTCCACGACTGGGGTCAAGGTCGTATTGATCCCGATGAATCATGTTGGGTGGAAAACGTCAAGTCTAACGTATGCTACCTGGTCGTCATTCGGCTATTCTTCCAAGTCGGGGAGAGTCGCCAGGAACAGATAGGTTGGCGAAGAGTAGGGGATTAGTTGTCCGAAGTTAATTAGACGGAGTTGGCGTTGTCTTCACTCTCGTGGAACATGTTATTTACCATGGAAGTAATGCATTTCAAACATAGATTTGAATTGGAATTACTCAGATAAATTATTCACAATACAAATATAGATACAATGAAAATAGTGAAAATAATTCAATCAAAATTGTAAATACACTTTTATAATTAAATGCATCTTTATAATATGTCATGAATCATAACTTGTGATATATTACTATATTATTAAATAATATTATATAATACTATTATATATTGCTATTTATGTATTACATATTACTTATATATAACATTTACAATACTATATATAGTATATATATATATATATATATATATATTTAGTATATATATACAAAGTTAAATATTAAGATACATATATGTTTACTAGAAAGTTACAAATTATATGACGATAAGGTTCAATTAATTTTTAGGAACATTTCACAGATGAATAACAATCCTGTAGGCTTTCCATTTTCGCATACACAAAATATATATCTTGGACTATTCTTTATTTCCTATTGTACATTTGTATATTCTAACTGGACCAAACGTTATATATATAAAATATACTTTATATATAATCACTATATATTATCATACTAAATGTTATTAGTACATATACTTTTCTCTCATATTTGTTCTAGATTTTAATTTCAAATATCTATTATAATTTTAAATAATTATTTCGCATTCATGACCATATTATTTTAAGATAAATGGAAAGCAATTTAATTTCATATTTAAAATCGGATATAAATCAAAAAAGTTTATTATTTATATAACTTCCCAACTCACAAATTACATTCACAAATAAAAAATATCTTATAAAATATATTAACTTTAGACTAATGTTTTTGAATACATCTCAATAGTTAAATATATATTACAAATAGAAGTATTTTATTATTATAAATATCTAATATAATCAGAAATTACTAAATAAGGATTAGCTACTAATTATTTTTAATAACTAATTATTTCAATTTTGAAATTAACACAATAATTGTAATTATTTATAAATTTCATACTAATAATAGATATATTTAACCTAATTAGTAACCATCGTAACGTTTATATGTAAAAAATTTTAACTAAAATGATGATCATTTTCTAGTTTTAAAATACGATAAAAAATAGTTATATAAAATAATATATTACCTATTTCTTTTATTAATTTTTAAATATTGAATTGGTGTAAAACAATGATAAATAGGTTTATATATTCATTTTCAGAAACATTAAAAAATTTCCTTTTATCGTAATTTTATAGAATACTTGTATCTTAACATTTCATCCATATATTTTAATATGATAAGTTATCAATAGATTATCATAATATTATAATTTATATGCTCAGAAAAGTTCATAAACCATTATGTAAGTTTTCGAAAGTTGTCAGCGTTTAAAATTTGTTATTTTTTAATATTCTGAATATAAGCCTCTAAGATTTTATATTATATATTGGTTAATAAATAAGATTATTATCGTTTACGACTTATTTACCAAATAATATATTATAATTGTGTAGCGTCATAACGCGGTATATTTATAACTGTAACCTTTTCAACAAAGTATTTTCTTTTTCGACTGACTTTTGGTTTAGGTTCTAAGATAAATAATTAAAATCCATTTAATTCACCTTCCTTTATTAACAGAACAAGTCTTTTAAAAACGTTTAGCTTACTTTATAAATTTCACAGTACCCTTTAACATTTAGAGTGTACTTTTAAAAATGCTGTTTATTTTAAGCTATGCCCTTGTCTTCTTTGACACATATTTCTAGTGGATCTATAGTTTCTATAAAATCCATCTAGTTTTATAACCGTAACCGAACTACATGTTATAACAATACGATACAGTAGTTTGATGTACAATTCTAAACGCGCTAAATGATCAAACACATTAATGGTAGTTATCCCCTTTTCCTTTTGGTATAGGATGCGCCGATTTTGTGCCTCTGTGCAAAGAAGTCGGATCTCAATTCGCGAACGCCAGTTTCGAGTCTTTCGAGGAAGTTGCGAGTAAATCGCGTGCCTGGATCTCGGAACAGTGTTGCATCCGCATCACCAACGTGCAGTCGATCGACTACAAGCTGTTACACGCCACATGTTATAACATCTGTACTCCCAAGAGGCAGATCTCGATTTTACACCAAAGCTGATATAAATAGTCAATAATAGCGTTAATATATTAATACACTATAATATACACTATCATATAGACTCTATTACAATTTATATTATTGTTCATAACAATGGATGAGTTTACCTATAATGAATTCTTTATCGAGGCCAAATACAATCTCGCTATTATATTCATATTTATAGAAAGTATTTATATCTTCAATTACACATAAATTCACTTATATTTCTTTCACACCCATTAACATAACTGCTGGTATCATTAATTTATGTAGTTCTAAAGTTGTACTTAGTTTTTTTTAATTATTATTATACGTCCTGGTTTCAGCTATAGCGGTAGTAGATACACAACGATCGTTTTTCGTCGAATCTGGTAGGGAAACTACGAGCTACATTCGTATCATACGAGTTTGTTATGTAAGAGGTAAGTTACATCACTTCGTAAATCGATTAATTCAATAATACCACGGAGAAATATCGAGGTGTAGGAACATTTAAACGATTTCAATAGCTTTAATGAATCTTATGAAATAGACACTTTTCATGATGTCATTGTATAATTACTACGTAATAATTATAATGTTAATAAATTACTAAATAGATTTGTTATTTCGTAAATATTATTTTCTATGTGTATTATAATGTAATCTAGTATAATTATAATACAATGTAACATATTTGTTATTAGTAATGTTTCTGCATTATTACATAACATCTTATAATTAAATATCATATATAATATATCAATACAAATATATTTACATTTGTATTGAACTAGTGCTGCAATTTTACTAACTATCTAAAGCAACATAATGTATAGACTTTCATGTTAGGAGTAGAGGAGTTTGAAAGCCGCAAGTGTGACGTTAACCTCACGTATGCCACTTTCACACCGTTTCTATTGAGTTCCGGCGGAATTATCGGTATACCGTTGTTTCAAACAGTGCCGGATACAGTGAAACGATTGCAAGTCTGGCTCGGCGAAATAGATCCAGGTAATGCATTTCTTATAACTTATAATAAATAAATGCTACATTTATAACCTCTTATATCTTATACCATTTCTATATGTAAATATATATATATATATAATATTATTTCTTTTTATTTGTGAAAACATAGATTAATTTAATTTTCTTATTTAGAAAAATATATATTGTTTAAACAATTTATAATATTAACATGTCCTGTTTTGTGGTATTTGTTATTTTAAAATTTGAACTATTATAAATATAATCATAGCATAAATTTAATCATCTGAAAAAAATGTATATCAAGTTAAATCATCTGAAAATGATGAGATATTCCCCTCCACGAGTTACAGAGATCAGCGTGCTATCTGTGGAAACGGTTGCCATGCGTATGTGTAGCGGCAATAGCAACGGACTCGCCGAGGTCACTCATACCTGGAATCGCGCCGAGGTCAGCGAATACTGGATCATGAGCATTCGGGTATTTCTGAGCGGCGAATTCGACATTTCTCCGGAAGATATGTTCAGCGAAACCTCTTCGAACGTCGAGACTTCGTGCCAATGCGTAATCGCGTAATATTGTATTGTCTAGCCTCCGGGTGTTTATTTATTGTTTTCTACTTCGTCTACACGTGTTATATAAATATGAGTGTCTGGTCCGAAGATATTGACCACTCCGAGGTACTTTAAGTTTCTACGAGTAAGAGCTGCTGATAACTATGTTAATTTATATATTTAATTATTTAAATTCTAAATTTAATATATTGTATATATTCTTTATAATTAACCGACTTATGTATATATAAATAGGTAAATTATATATATATATATAATTTATATATCATATATATAAATATATAACACAAAATTATACATCATTTGAATTTGTTATAAGAAAAATAACTGCCATTAGCATATTGCAAATTTTTTATAAAACTGTATTTACATATTTAATAAAATCTTAAAAATGATGCTAAACATTTATTTTAATTTCTAAGTTATATAATTAGTAATATAAACCTTATAACTATAATATTATACTTGAATAATAAAACATTGATTAATAATGATTAAATGAAGATTATATAGAGTACGATTGTTTCAATTGTGTCCATGTTGGGCCATGTGACGAGCAAAACTGTTGAGAGTTGATTTAGTTAAGCATTAATGGAATTATTGCGAGTGGTTGGAAGGAGTGCATCTCGCTTGAAACTAGTCTAACTTGTTATTGCATTCCGCCAACAGATCCCATCTTACGGAACTTGAATAGGCAAGTTTATATAGAACCTTGAAATGAAATTTCAATTAACGCAGATTGGTGAATCTTGCGAGCATATTCGTAAAGGCAAAGTACATTGGAACCTAAAGTACTAACCATGAATACGAGTAAGTGTAGAATTAGGAAATAAAAGAAGCTCATTGATCGTGCAGTTCTACTACTCATTATCAATCTCCCCTGTGGTACGATGTATATGTTACATAATGGAACAGATAGCTATTCATGGCGGGTTTAGTTCAACGTAAGCAAATCTGTTAAACCATGCTGAGCATAATTCTTTCGTAGGTTCGTAGGTCGGAATATTTTCTGGCTTTTTCTTTTCGTGAAAAAGAAGTAAATGGGTCCAATTTGGTTTCATATTCTTTCTTGTATCTTTCTTCCGTATTTTCTCCTTCAATATCTCTTGTTTTTTTCTTAAAATTATAATTAAAAATTGTAAAAATAAATACTATATAATAAGTCCTTACATTATTTATAGTCGGTGTTTTAAAACCTTGCTCGGGTAACTTTGTAAAAATTTGATTTTTTCAAATAATTTAACATTGTCCGTTCTTAATTTGTCCATTTCATTTGTCAATACTTGGATTTGTTGTTTTTGAGCAACATGTTCCTGAAATAAATACGATTAAACTATACAAATATGTGTATATATGTATTTACTATACATATACGTATACGTATACATCTGTAATGTTTGAGCAGCGATACTCTATTCTATATTATAATATTCTATAAAAATGATATCAATTCATTAAATTGTATTTAAATCGAGTACGTAACTACGGCGACGGACCTCGCAAAGTAACTACCAACCACTTGCATCTGTTTGGCGCGGTCGTGAAGGCGTTCCCGTTGGCTGATCACGATTGGCAGCAGGCAATCCGCTGGGGATTGCATTTCTGCGAGGGAGAGTTTGCGGTAATGCTGGGGACGCGGGGGACGCTGGGGACGTGGGGGAAGAGGGAGATGTGGAGGACATGGGAGATTCGGGGGACGCGAGAGACGTGGGGGACGAAGGGGACGCTGGGGACATGGGGAAGAGGGAGATGTGGGAGACGAACGGGACGCTGGGGACGTGGGAGATGTGGGGGACGCGGGGGACGTGGGAGATGTGGGGGACGCGGGGGACGTGGGAGATGTGGGGACGTGGGAGACGAGAGGGACGCGGGGGACGCACTGCTAAGAGACGACGTCGGGGTGAGACCAATAACCTTGTATATCTTCTTTAAGCACTTCGGCGATTTGTGAACTAGATTCACCCTGTGTTGCGGAGCGAATATTTGGGGTTTAGGGAACGACGGGTGAGGAAACGGGAGAGGGAATAGAGTAGGGGATAGAGTGGAAGACGGTGTGGGAGAGGGATACTGAGTGGGAAGTGAGAGGGACATGAAAGGAGGAGAGAGAGGAAGAGATAAGCGTTACCTCAGCATCAGGACGGAACAACGTGGACACCGCATTGACCCTTCTCAAGTCTTCCTCCAACTGAGTGATCAAATTCTTTTGATCTTCAGTTACGTTGTAAGCTTCGGTGTACTGAACTTCGAGATTCTCGTATTGATCTATTATTAGCAGGCAATCGACATGATTAGTCATTAATATCGTAATCATAATTCATAATTCATAATTCTACCATAAGCCGTCCATTATTCCGCGAATTTATCGGATATTCATGTATTTTAATAACGTTTATTGAAGTCATTGCTATTAATATAGGGTACCAGCAATCACAATAAGTGAATCTCTCGGCTATTTTTAGCTCCGATGAACGCGCAACGAAATTTCTAAAGCAGAATCGACGTCCCGATTAGACTCGACCGTTCCAATGTCCAGGGATATAATTCCCGGCATATCTCCTGCTACGTACGCCAACGAGGTGCCTTGGCTTCCTACTCCAGTTCATAGGAACGCGCAACGCTATCTACTAGGTAACGTTTTTAGCGCCAATTATTATGTCGTTGTTCCCGAGACCGACATCTTCAATTAATCAACGTCCTTGGAAATATTCACGGAATGTTAAACGTCTCCTCGGTGATCTAACATACTTACATCTTAAGATGGGAATTAGTAATTACGTTAAATTGACTACACATGAATTTCATAAATTTGGATTATGGCAAACTTTATAATTATCATTATTCAATAAACAAAATAAAGAATATATTTGCATGAAAAACTATATATAAGGAAAATAAAAACAGTCAAAATCATAACATAGAATAGTAAATATTTCTAAGAATATTATATACATTAAAAAGCATACTAAATATCAGCATTTGCTAGGATAATAATTGTAGAGGATATTTTGTATTTTTTTGTTATAATTATATATTTAATTAATATTTAAAATATTTTTCAGTTTATGAAGATACAGATAAGACATGATTTTGAATTTTATTAAAAATAATACTTTTTTATACTTTATTTAGTAAATGTGGATTTTTTTGAATTGGTTGAAATTAATATATGTATTAATTTATTCATTCTTATTTAATTATTATTTCTATTATTGTATAATAAAATATAATATAATATTACATGGGATATTTCCAATATGGTATTCTATATAAGATGTATTTTTACTAAATAATATTATGATTTAATTATATTATATAGCCAATATATATGTAATATGTAATATATAATATATTTATATGATAATTATATGTATGTATATATATATATATAATATGAATATTGTATCTAAAGAATAATTAATAAAAATGATATATTTATTAAAAATAATAAAATTATTACTCTGGTCACAACCAGTAAAGGTATTCAAATTGTAGTTTAGCAGTTAGAGGGGAGAAACAATGTACTTGAACGGGTACTGGTCTTCGGACCGTTGAACGCTTTTTACATCACGAAATGTTCGTAAAAATATAAAACTCCTCACTAGTTGTTAATGACTTCACTTGCTCTGCGAAACTTGCCAATCAAATAAAATACCATCAATAGAATGACTCGATAAAATCGTTAAATTGCTTATAAAAATACGAAACATATACATATATATATATATATATATATATATTAAATATATAATTAATAATAAAGGCAATCACATAAAAATATATTAAATATTAAAATATAATAAGGTGTAGAGTATTAAACATAAAGAGTTAACAATGGTATTGCAAAAGTATGACTGACCGGGGCGTCGAGCCCCAGACGTCGGGCCCCAGACGTCGGGCCCCAGACGTCGAGCCCCAGACGTCGGGCCCCAGACGTTGGGCCCTGACGTCGATGATAATGCGAATGTTGTTGAACGCGTCGTTAGTGAACGTATGATAACAAAGACTAGTGACTGTGAATTAGTATTGCTGGTAACATGGTAAGACTGGTAACGTGGTAAGTCTGGCGACTCCTCGGCGGGGGGGGGGGGGCGTGGCTAGCGGGGGCGCGGTAATGGGCGTGGTTAAGTGTGGCGGCGTGCGTCGACGACGCGCCGAATAAGACGTGGGCGTTGAACGCGTTGGCGTGGCGTGGAGTGATTCGTGGAGTGATTCGTAGGCATAGCGTATGGGGTAAACGTCTAGGAGTCAAAGGTTATAGGGGGCGTGGTCACGTAGGCGTGCTATAATAGACTAGTCACCCTACCTCGGGATATGTACAAAAATAAAGTATGTAAATATATAGCAGTATTGCACCTTTCAACGTATTCAAATCGGATTAGAAATATAGAAGGACAAGTCGAATGTGTAACAAGGTCACTTAGAGCGAAAGAGAGAGAAAAAGAGTGAGATAGAGAGTGAGATAGAGAGATAGAGATAGATATAGATAGAGAGAGAGAGAGAGAGAGAGAGAGAGAGATAGAAATAGAAACTGACGCATATTGATATAGAAATAGATGGCAGCACTCTCAGAAGATTAGTTAATTACACATTATAAAAACAACTGGATTTCAATATTAGGAGGTCGTCGGTTCGGCTTTTATTCGAATTTGCTCGGGGGTTAAAGGTCACCTCTTCTAGACTTCGGGCGACGAGGTTAAGAGGTCGTGAGCAGGCCGCGCGACTGTTCACGACCGTCTTGCTCGCCGATGCCGAGGCGATCGTCGACGAGTTCGTCGAGTTCGGGTTCGAGGTCGTAGGCGCGTTGGGGTCGCGCCTTCTTTCGACGGTTCACGCGGTCCTCGCAGACCACCGGAACCGCCGGAGTGGGGCTGACGTCGGCGTCGGCGTCCGACGAGTCGACGGCTTCGAAACGCGGGAACATCCAGACCGCCGACGACGACGCCGACGCCGAAGCCGACGACGCCGACTTCGCTTCCTCGGCGTTGGAGTCGGTGCTGTTGTTGTCGGAGGCGTTGTCGTGCGTCGGCGACGACGGCGACGACGACGAGCCATTTCCGGTTCCGGCGGCGGCGCCCGAGAACGAGAACGGCGGCGGCGGCGGCAACGACATCGAAGGCGGAGTTACGGAGACGCCGGAGGGAGTGGCGGACGGCGAGCGATGTTGTTGTTGTTTCGCGCGCATCCGGTGGTTGTGAAACCAGTTGACGACGGTCTTCGGGTGAACCTGAAGAGGAGGAGGAAGAGGAGGGTGTTAGGGCGATGTTTGGCCAATGGATAGAGATGGATCTCGCCGGTGAGTGAGTATAAGCATATTAAGTAATATAGGGAGATACAAAAGAGCATCATTATAATATTATAATTATAAATATAGCGCAGAGGATTACGAATTGAAAGCGATCTTCGAAAAATATCGAAGAAAGAATAAATAAAGTTGCTTAAGAAATGAAGATTGAGACGACTATAATCCGAAAACGAGAAAGAATCCTAAAATAAACGCTGGTGAAACTGAAACCTTTAACGTGTTGGCCAGTTGGTCGATGTGCAGTTGGTTCGGGTAGGGTTCCAGAGAGTAGGCGTCGTGGAGGGCGTCCTTTTGCGAACGCGTGAAGAACACTCGAGCCTTTTTTGCAGCCGAAGGGCAATCTCCGATATCGAGTCCGCCGGGGTAATCCGAAGTCGAGGAAGTCGTCGAAGTCGTGGATTTCAAAATCGATGTATTCGTCGGACGAAAACGTTTCACTGTGGTGAAAATTTAATTATTGTAAACATTTTATATGTAAATTCCATACGAAATATTGCAAACTCGATACATTACATTATATATTAACATTATATATATTACATTATTAGCAGAATTTGGTTATCTGATCATATCTGGTTAGGATAAGAGTTAATTAATTTTACTAAATTATGATCAATTCTAATGACAATGCAAATTATTACTTCGGTGGTAAGAACTAAAGTAATTAGTAATAAAATCACCTTCGAACTGCGTTCAATTTGAATATATAATTATATAGAGAAGAACAATACATAGACAACTAAATAGATACACACTTTTGCGTTCTGTTTGGCTATTTCGCAACGATTCGATGTTGTTATCGACGTCCTGAAGCCAAGTCTGCATCTTGACGAAGGGTTCGCGACCTTTGATGGACAGAACTCGCCACGGTTTCGGTTTGCTGAGCAGTTCGCTGACGGATCCTTGCGATAGACCCAACACGACTTCGCCGAACAGCTTCTGACCGAGGTTGTGGTACTGCAGAAGTTCCTTGACCCCTCCGGTGATTTGCAGCGTGTCCAACACGGGGGAATGGCACCGCGGGGGAGTGGTCATCGGAGTGGTCAAAGGCGTGCCGGGAAGAGATGGCGTTTTGACTTGAGAGGATTCCAACATCAACATAGGTGAAACTGTAATGGAAAGTTGTTTGTTTACAGGCGATTTGTGCTATTTCTATTGTAAAAACTAAATATACCTAAACTATTTTACCAAGGAATTATTTATAGTAAATTATAGAGTAATTTATGGTAAATATATAAATATAAATTATGTATATTTTAGCAATCGATTGTATAAATGCTACATAATAATTAAACTATCTCCAATCATTGAATCTATAATATTATTTTTATTTATAATATTAGTCTAATATATGATATTATTTTAATCTTTGATATTTGCCTAATTTATAATATTAATTCTTCTATGATTATAGCATAAACTAATACTTTGTCTACTATATCGTATTATTAAAATATAAGATATTAAACTAATTAGTGATATTATTATAATCTTATATATAATCTATAAGATTAGTTTAATCTATGATATTATCCTAATCTACGATATTAGATTTTACAATATTATTGTAATTTAAGGTATTATTCTAATAAAGATATTATATAAATCTATGTTATTAGCATAATCTATAATAGTAGATATATGATATTGACATAATCTATACTAATCTATAATATTATCCTCATGCTATTTTTACATCCTATGATTTTAGTCTAATATATCGTATAATACTAATCTAAGTCTGAATATTAGCCCGTTTATTATGACAAACTTGTAACTTTTTTTCATAAACCCACTAATTAGTGTACGGCTAATTAGCGTATAGCTAATTAGTGTATGTATAATTAGTGTATGGCTAATTAGCGTATAGCTAATTAGTGTATGTATAATTAGCGTATGTCTAATTAGCGCATAGATTCTATATTTGATAAATGAGCTAATTACGGTTATTCACCGGCGGAGTGATTATGCAATCAACAATAATAGCAAACCCGTAGCGGTCAGATTCTCTTCCTTGACCCGGCAGAGCGGAGCAGTCGGCGAGATCACCGCCATCGCGTTGAAGTTGTGTTTCACGGCGGCGACAACGGATTGCACGGCAACGCTGGCCATGGTCGCCTGGGTTCGTAATAAAGGGCGAATAAAACTAGATGCGAATAAAACTTGACTCTATTACGTAGTGTTTAGATGTCGGGTAGCAAATGAAAGCATATTTTACGAAGACCAACGTAACTAATGTTGTTCTTTCGTGAATATAAATAAAAGTAAATGCTTATCGCTCTCAAGTTGATGTTGTCGAGGATTAATATAATCAGTAGTTTTGCTAAACCCAGTTACAGTCGAAAACCTGTGGTTCTCGAATACAATAAAGGCAACCATAGACAACTCGACCCGCGAATCTTAATAATTCCACTAATTACCGAAACTCCACAAACCTGATCGATCCGTCGCATCATGGCGGAATTGGAATCGCTCAGATCCTTGCCGTCCTTCAGACCTCCGGCGCGGTTGGCGTGGTGGTGGTTGGAGGACGAGGAAGAGGAGGAGGCGGAGGAGGCGGATAGGACGGCCGACCCTCCGTGGTGGTTCTTGTATTGTTTGGCGATCAGCGAAACCACAGCGTCCGCGTCGTCCACGAAGAGCTGCATTCGTACAAAGGGTTCGCGACCTGCCGAGGTCAAAGTTTAGCGAGTCGTGGTTTTGAAAGGCGAGCGCGTGATGTACGTCGTGGCTCGAATGCGTTGCAGTTACGCGATTGAGAATTACAATTTCGTAATTATCACTTTAGGAAAATAGATAATTCAACTTACAATTTTTATGAAACAATCCAGTAGTTGTTAATACCTCAAATGATTTAAAAAAACTCTTACAAAGAATTCAAAACTCTTAGAAATTAGCAACATATATATATATATATATATATAAATATATATATATATATATCTGATCATGATCCATATTTAAAGGTATCGAATAAATAGTTCATCTCGAATAAAACATTACACCTATTGTCCATAAACGGGTTCAAGAGTTCATTACATATCACGTTACTCCATGTGATATCCCGCGATAACTGTAATAGACGTACCTTTCATGGTGAGCAAGTTCCAGGGTTTGGGTCGGGCGAGAAGATCGCTCACGGAGCCTTGAGATAAACCCAACACCGATTCACCGAAGAGCCTTTGACTTATCGAGTACTGGGAGAGGGCATCCTGAGACGCGAGCAGTCAAGAATTACAATATAAAGATATTAAGTGGATGGCGGAGCCAACCGTAAAATATAAGAAACTGTTTTAAATATTATCAATAGACGGAAAGTAATTTTTTAAAAATTATTTAATTTTTTGCTTAAGTTAATAAAACACTGCAATTATTGCAGTAATCGATTGAATAGATTTTGTAATGTTGAATAGTTAACGAGAATCTAAATAAGAGCGGATTGCAACTTGCAGCGTTACCTTGATTCGGGTTACGAGAACTTCCGTGTCGATGTCGTTGCAGCGATCGAAATGTTCGGGTCTCAGAGAGGGCAGCACCGTGCGCACAGTACCGGTGGCTCCGGCGGCGGCGGCGGTGGCCGTCGACGTCGACGAGGAGGAGCAGACTGTCCTCGCGCTGACCGGAGTGAGAGCGGTCAGCGCCGTCGAATTCGCGATGGTCTGCATGCGTTCGAGCGGAGAGAGGGCGGCGTTATCGTCTCCCGCCGTCGAAGCCTCGGTGCTCGAGGACAGAGGACGTCGAGGGTTCGGTTGCAGGGCGGTGAAAGCGCTGGCGGCGTGTCGAGGTTCGTCGTGCGAATTCGCGTTTCCTGTCGGAACGTAATAATTATAGAATATAGGCGCTTATGTAATTGTATATAAACTAGATATTCCAGCGAAATAATGAATACAGAAAGTCTTTCGGTAACTAATTTAGAGAATTCGTAATCGCCAACCTCCGTTCGACGACTGTCCGTTGTCGTTGCAACCGCTGACCGGCACTTTCATGCTAAGGTCTTGCGGCTCTTCGTGGCCGACGTGAGTCGGAAACACGGCGGCCGCCATCAACGAAGGCATATCGACGACGGGTTGCCGTGGCAACGGCGGCAACAGCAGACGCCCGCCATTGGATGCAATGGCGGCGGCTACGGCGGCGGCGGCTGCTGCTGCTGCGGCGGAAGTCGACGACGGGGAAGCGGACGACAGGTCGAGGGAACTGGCAGCCGAACCACACGACGACAACGGATATCCGGACGGAGAGATCTCCTGCTTGAAGCGATCGATGAGCAGTTTGTTCTGTTCGGCGTCCTGGCGGCGGCGGAGGTTCGGGATGAACGCACGCGAGAAGAGGCAACGAGGCGAAGTCGAACGCGAATGCGAACCGCAACGAACCTGGGATAGTTTCGTCAATTCTTCTCGGTAGATTCTGTTGACGATGTCGTTGTTCAAGTGTTGACAATCCGTTCTGGGTTTTCGACCACGATTCGTCTGAAAGATTGAAATGGAAGATTGAAATAATGAGAGTTTACCGTCAATGGGAGGTTTACGATATGGGAAAGCGACGATGAGATGTTGATAACAATGAAGAGGCAATAACAATGAGATGATTATAATGCGCAAACCGTTATAGTGTCGGAGATTAGAGAATGAGGAGAATTCTCAAGAATATTCGATGTGGGTTCTTTCTGCGAATAGATTTGGAGTAGATTTAATCAACTAAATTAACATAATTACAGTATTTTAATAAATAAAAACAATTATTATTATTGATTATTGTATATTAATAATAAATTATAATTATAATTTAAATAAGTTATGAGATTTATAAAAAATGTAAAATTATATTTCTAAACTTCATGAATAATTAATAAATAAAAGCCAATAAATAACTAATCTAACAAAGCTTGTACACAACATATATACTATTTGGGAGTTTACTATATTGGAGTTTACTATATGGGAGTTTACTATATGGGAGTTTACTATATGGGAGTTTACTATATGAGAGTTTACTATATGGGGGTTTACTATATGGGAGTTTACTATAGGGAGTTTACTATATGGAAGTTTATTATATGGGAGTTTACTATATGGAAGTTTACTATATGGGATTTACTATATGGGAGATTACTGTTTGGGAGTTTACTATATGGGAGTTTACTATATGGGAGTTTACTATATGGGAGTTTACTGTATGGGATTTACTATGGGGGAGTTAACTATATGGGAGTTTACTATATGGGAGTTTACTATATGGGAGTTAACTATATGGGAGTTTACTATAGGGGAGTTAACTATATGGGAGTTTACTATATGGGAGTTTACTATATGGGAGTGTACTACATGGGATTTTACTATAGGGGAGTTAACTATATGGGAGTTTACTATATGGGAGTTTACTATATGGGAGTTTACTATAGGGGAGTTAACTATATGGGAGTTTACTATATGGGAGTTTACTACATGGGATTTATCTATATGGGAGTTAACTATATGGGAGTTTACTATATGGGAGTTTACTACATGGGATTTTACTATATGGGAGTTAACTATATGGATGTTTACTATATGGGCGTTTACTATATGGAAGTTTACTATATGGAAGTTTACTATATGGGAGTTTACTATATGGGAGTTTACTATATGGGAGTTAACTATATGGGAGTTTACTATATGGGAGTTTACTATATGGGAGTTTACTATAGGGGAGTTTACTATATGGGAGTTTATTATATGGGAGTTTACTGTATGGGAGTTTACTATATGGGAGTTTATTATATGGGAGTTTACTATATGGGAGTTAACTATATGGGAGTTTACTATATGGGATTTTACTATATGGGAGTTAACTATATGGGAGTTTACTATATGGGAGTTTACTATATATGAGTTTACTATAGGGGAGTTAACTATATGGGAGTTTACTATATGGGAGTTTATTATATGGGAGTTTACTATATGGGAGTTAACTATATGGGAGTTTACTATATGGGAGTTTACTATATGGGAGTTTACTATAGGGGAGTTAACTATATGGGAGTTTACTATATGGGAGTTTACTATATGGGAGTTTACTACATGGGATTTTACTATATGGGAGTTAACTATATGGGAGTTTACTATATGGGAGTTTACTATATGGGAGTTTACTATATGGGAGTTTACTATATGGGAGTTTACTATATGGGAATTTACTACATGGGATTTTACTATATGTGAGTTAACTATATGGGAGTTTACTATATGGGAGTTTACTACATGGGAGTTAACTATATGGGAGTTTACTATATGGGAGTTAACTATATGGGAGTTTACTATATGGAAGTTTACTATATGGGAGTTTACTATATGGGAGTTTACTATATGGGAGTTAACTTATGGGAGTTTACTATATGGGAGTTTACTATATGGGTGTTTACTATATGGGAGTTTACTATATGGAAGTTTACTATATGGGAGTTTACTATATGGGAGTTAACTATATGGGAGTTTACTATATGGGAGTTTACTATATGGGAGTTTACTATAGGGGAGTTTACTATATGGGAGTTTACTATATGGAAGTTTACTATATGGGAGTTTACTATATGGGAGTTTACTATGTGGGAGTTTACTATATGGGAGTTTACTATATGGGAGTTTACTATATGGGAGTTTACTATATGGGAGTTTACTATAGGGGAGTTTACTATATGGGAGTTTACTATATGGGAGTTTACTATATGGGAATTTACTACATGGGATTTTACTATATGGGAGTTAACTATATGGGAGTTTACTATATGGGAGTTTACTACATGGGAGTTAACTATATGGGAGTTTACTATATGGGAGTTAACTATATGGGAGTTTACTATATGGAAGTTTACTATATGGGAGTTTACTATATGGGAGTTTACTATATGGGAGTTAACTTATGGGAGTTTACTATATGGGAGTTTACTATATGGGTGTTTACTATATGGGAGTTTACTATATGGAAGTTTACTATATGGGAGTTTACTATATGGGAGTTAACTATATGGGAGTTTACTATATGGGAGTTTACTATATGGGAGTTTACTATAGGGGAGTTTACTATATGGGAGTTTACTATATGGGAGTTTACTATATGGGAGTTTACTATATGGGAGTTTACTATGTGGGAGTTTACTATATGGGAGTTTACTATATGGGAGTTTACTACATGGGAGTTAACTATATGGGAGTTTACTATATGGGAGTTTACTATATGGGAGTTTACTATGTGGGAGTTAACTATATGGGAGTTTACTATATGGAAGTTTACTATATGGGAGTTTACTATATGGGAGTTTACTATATGGGAGTTAACTTATGGGAGTTTACTATATGGGAGTTTACTATATGGGAGTTTACTATATGGGAGTTTACTATGTGGGAGTTTACTATATGGGAGTTTACTATATGGGAGTTTACTACATGGGAGTTAACTATATGGGAGTTTACTATATGGGAGTTTACTATATGGGAGTTTACTATGTGGGAGTTTACTATATGGGAGTTTACTATATGGGAGTTTACTATATGGGAGTTTACTATATGGGAGTTTACTATATGGGAGTTTACTATAGGGGAGTTTATTATATGGGAGTTTATTATATGGAAGTTTATTATATGGGAGCTACAGCACCCCGGAGCCCCGAGCAAACCTTAATGCTGGTACAGCTCATGGCGGCCTGAGCATCGGAGAGTATTTTGTTAATGCGTTCGTCCGTTCCGGTGGAATCTTTGTTCTTCGGGATCGCCGCCACGTGGTGACCTAGTGGGGAACAGAGAGTGTTTATCGAGCTATTTCGCTACGAGGTCGACCTCGTCGAACCGACGTAGACCGCATGACCTCGACTGACCTTTGCGGGGCGAGTAGGCGCGCAGAGCCGTTACGTTTGACTCCTGGGACGCCCACGACGCCATCTTGCGGTAGCTGTCGCGACCCTTCTCGGTCAACTTGTCCCAGTGTTTCGGTTTGCTGAGCAGTTCGCTGATGGTTCCCTGCGACAGGCCCAACACGTACTTGGCGAACACGCGTTGACCGATGTTGTTGGCGGCGAGGAGTTCGCGGACTCGCGTCGCGATGAACGCCGTGTCGAGCTGCGCCAACGAACTTATCAGCGGCGGCATCAGCGGAGGGGGCGGGGCGTGAGGAGGGGGCGTGTCCGGTCCTGTATTACACGACAACGCCGTCGACTGTTGTTGTTGTTGTTGTTGTTGTTGTTGCTGTTGTTGTTGTTGTTGATGTTGTTGTGGACGCGACGGCTGAGTGTCGACTGTCGGTGAATATTGACTGGCGAGCTCTCGGCCGATAACGTTGGCAAATGTCAGCGTCGACGACGTTTCGTCGGTCGGCGAGGCTTCGTCGTTTGTCGAGGTTTCGACGGCGGCGACGACGACTGGCGGCGGGGGGCGGGCCGCGCGCACACCTGGACAGAATGGCGGTGGTCATGTGACACGTGACGACCACGTGGCACACATCGCATGCACACACCACCACGCAGCGACGCCGATTTCAATAAAAAACACTTCCAGAAAAACTGCGCAATATATGCGATATCATATGATAATTAATATAAGTATTAATTCTATGGTATATAATAATATATAATATATATCTATAATAATATATAATAAGATATAATAATATATAATAAGATATAAGTTAATATATAATATAATATAATATAATATAATATATATATATAAATATTATAATGTATGATATTTGATAAAATATAATATTATATTAATAATATAATATCTTTATAATTTAGAGTATAAATTTGTAATCAAATAATTAGATATATATATATAAATATATATATATAAATATATAAATATATAAATATATATATATATATATATTTATCATTATAATAAAAATAATATTGATATGTAAATTAACTTTTCCCAATTGGATTAAATTAATACAATTATATTTATTTGCATGTCTGTATTCATTTATTATACAATTGTGCAATACACATTGTTTGAGTTTTTTATTAATTTATTTATAGACACAGATTATATAATTCAGTTATTAATTACGTTTGAAATCATGTCAACCAATAAATTAATTTTAATTCACATCGATGTCATATCTTTTCCATCTAGATCTAAATTTACGAACGCATATAAACAAAGGCTAGCGAATAGGCTAAATGAATGGGATGAAAATTCTAATGTCAGATTATAGATACGAATACCAAGCAACCGCCATCGAACAAAGTAAAAGTAGAACCAATTTAACCAAAACTAGGAAAATGAAATCAAATGAAAAACAAAACGCAAAACACGATTCGCGTGTGTGTGGTGTGCGGTGTGCGACGTGTGGTGTGCGGAGTGTAGGGTGTGATGATGTGCACGGGTGAGATGCGGGTTAGCAAGCTGCGGGTGTAAGCATGTTCGCCGTACGATGACTAACCGGTCAATTGGCCGTTGGCGAGTTTCAGTCGAGTATTGTCGGTTTGAAGTGTACGATTTTTAGACATCAGTAAAGAATCCAGAGTTTTCTTGTTGGTTTGGGTTTCATCTAAATTGTCGTGGTCTTCGTTTGCGGAATCGTTTGAGAACTCCAAAGATTTCAAAACTCTGCGATGATAATAGAGATGAAAGATAGGAAAGGTTTGAATGTCAGGAAAGCCGTGACAGTGACAAACAAAGTGTAAAGATAATAACTTACGCAACTTATAAAAGGTAATAAATAGAAGTTAATTTCAAAATGATGAAGGTGAAGTTATTTACATCTTTATTTTTAACAACTTAAGTTTGATTGTTAATTCAATTGTTCCCATTTACACTCTTAACTATTCCCATTTACACTCCTAACTATTCCCATTTACACTCTTAACTCTTCCCATTTACACCCTTAACTATTCCCATTTACACTCTTAACTATTCCCATTTACACTCTTAACTATTCCCATTTACACTCTTAACTCTTCCCATTTACACCCTTAACTATTCCCATTTACACTCTTAACTATTCCCATTTACACTCCTAACTATTCCCATTTACACCCTTAACTATTCCCATTTACACCCTTAACTATTCCCATTTACACTCCTAACTATTCCCATTTACACTCTTAACTATTCCCATTTACACTCTTAACTATTCCCATTTATACCCTTAACTATTCCCATTTACACCCTTAACTATTCCCATTTACACTCCTAACTATTCCCATTTACACTCCTAACTATTCCCATTTACATTCTTAACTATTCCCATTTACACTCTTAACTATTCCCATTTATACCCTTAACTATTCCCATTTACACTCCTAACTATTCCCATTTACACTCTTAACTATTCCCATTTACACTCTTAACTATTCCCATTTACACTCTTAACTATTCCCATTTACACCCTTAACTATTCCCATTTACACCCTTAACTATTCCCATTTACACCCTTAACTATTCCCATTTACACTCTTAACTATTCCAATTTACACCCTTAACTATTCCAATTTACACTCCTAACTATTCCCATTTACACTCCTAACTATTCCCATTTACACTCCTAACTATTCCCATTTACACTCCTAACTATTCCCATTTACATTCTTAACTATTCCCATTTACACTCTTAACTATTCCTATTTACACTCTTAACTATTCCCATTTACACTCTTAACTATTCCCATTTACACTCTTAACTATTCCCATTTACACCCTTAACTATTCCCATTTACACCCTTAACTATTCCCATTTACACCCTTAACTATTCCCATTTACACCATTAACTATTCCCATTTTCACTCTTAACTATTCCCATTTACACTCCTAACTATTCCCATTTACACTCTTAACTATTCCCATTTACATTCTTAACTATTCCCATTTACACCCTTAACTATTCCCATTTACACTCCTAACTATTCCCATTTACACCCTTAACTATTCCCATTTACACCCTTAACTATTCCCATTTACACTCTTAACTATTCCCATTTACACCCTTAACTATTCCCATTTACACTCCTAACTATTCCCATTTACACTCCTAACTATTCCCATTTACATTTTTAACTATTCCCATTTACACTCTTAACTATTCCTATTTACACCCTTAACTATATCCATTCACACTCTTAACTATTCCCATTTACACCCTTAACTATTCCCATTTACACCCTTAACTATTCCCATTTACACTCTTAACTATTCCCATTTACACTCCTAACTATTCCCATTTACACCCTTAAATATTCACATTTACACCCTTAACTATTCCCATTTACACCATTAACTATTCCCATTTACACCCTTAACTATTCCCATTTACACTCCTAACTATTCCCATTTACACCCTTAACTATTCCCATTTACACTCCTAACTATTCCCATTTACACTCCTAACTATTCCCATTTACACTCTTAACTATTCCCATTTACACTACAGCGTAACTACAGCGGTGTAAACCTCAACTCGCGTTTCAGTTCGGCGTAATCGGCGTAGGTGTCGTTTTCGCTCTTCAGTCGTTCGTTGTCGAGGTGGGCATCTCGCAAGCGCTCCTCGAGGACATCGACTGACCTCGAGTGTTGCTGTCGAACGCGTGAAGCTTCGGCGTGCAGTCGTTGAAGCTCGTCGACTAGCCGTCCCAACTGTAGGGGGCGCCGTGCGTTTAATTAACCGTTGGCCGCTATTAAATGTAATTTGCGTAGTTTTGACGGTTTGCGTATTTTGAAATGAAATTAACCAAATACCAATAGAAAGTAATTCAATAATAACAATATTGAATATATACATTATAAGATGTAAATATAAACTTCTATATGAAATGTGTTTCTATAATTAGTATTTTTCTAACGGCTTAAAACATTAATAAGTCTCTAAATTAATGAACGAGTTAGATTTAGACTGGTGATGGGACTATTTTATAAATAATATCTATAAAAGGTATATCCACTCTATAAAAGGTATATCCACTCTATAAAAGGAATATACACTCTATAAAAGGTATATCCACTCTATAAAAGGAATATACACTCTATAAAAGGAATATACACTCTATAAAAGGTATATCCACTCTATAAAAGGTATATCCACTCTATAAAAGGAATATACACTCTATAAAAGGAATATACACTCTATAAAAGGTATATCCACTCTATAAAAGGTATATCCACTCTATAAAAGGAATATACACTCTATAAAAGGTATATACACTCTATAAAAGGTATATCCACTCTATAAAGGAATATACACTCTATAAAAGGTATATACACTTTATAAGTAGTATATACACTTTATAAAAGGTATATCCACTCTATAAAAGGAATATACACTCTATAAAAGGTATATCCACTCTATAAAAGGTATATCCACTCTATAAAAGGAATATACACTCTATAAAAGGTATATCCACTCTATAAAAGGAATATACACTCTATAAAAGGAATATACACTCTATAAAAGGTATATCCACTCTATAAAAGGAATATACACTCTATAAAAGGTTTATACACTCTATAAAAGGAATATACACTCTATAAAAGGTTTATACACTCTATAAAAGGTATATGCACTTTATAAGTAGTATATACACTCTATAAACGGTATATCCACTCTATAAAAGTAATATACACTCTATAAAAGGTTTATACACTCTATAAAAGGTATATCCACTCTATAAAAGGTATATCCACTCTATAAAAGGAATATACACTCTATAAAAGGTATATCCACTCTATAAAAGGAATATACACTCTATAAAAGGAATATACACTCTATAAAAGGTATATCCACTCTATAAAAGGTATATCCACTCTATAAAAGGAATATACACTCTATAAAAGGAATATACACTCTATAAAAGGTATATCCACTCTATAAAAGGTATATCCACTCTATAAAAGGAATATACACTCTATAAAAGGTATATACACTCTATAAAAGGTATATCCACTCTATAAAGGAATATACACTCTATAAAAGGTATATACACTTTATAAGTAGTATATACACTTTATAAAAGGTATATCCACTCTATAAAAGGAATATACACTCTATAAAAGGTATATCCACTCTATAAAAGGTATATCCACTCTATAAAAGGAATATACACTCTATAAAAGGTATATCCACTCTATAAAAGGAATATACACTCTATAAAAGGAATATACACTCTATAAAAGGTATATCCACTCTATAAAAGGAATATACACTCTATAAAAGGTTTATACACTCTATAAAAGGAATATACACTCTATAAAAGGTTTATACACTCTATAAAAGGTATATGCACTTTATAAGTAGTATATACACTCTATAAACGGTATATCCACTCTATAAAAGTAATATACACTCTATAAAAGGTTTATACACTCTATAAAAGGTATATGCACTTTATAAATAGTATATACACTCTATAAAAGGTATATCCACTCTATAAAAGGAATATAAACTCTATAAAAGGTATATACACTTTATAAAAGGTATATACACTTTATAAGTAGTATATACACTTTATAAAAGGTATATCCACTCTATAAAAGGTATATACACTTTATAAAAGGTATATACACTTTATAAGTAGTATATACACTTTATAAAAGGTATATCCACTCTATAAAAGGTATATACACTCTATAAGTGGTATATACACTCTATAAGTAGTATATACACTCTATACTATCTCCGTACACGAAATCGACGCCGAAGATGATTTTATTGATGCGAATAGGAAGTATTTGATTTACAATTCAGGGGCCGTAAAAAGTGGTTCCGTCGGGTGATTTACGCGGACCTCGCTCGCAGCCCGCGCCTATAAATCACGGCCACGTACCTCTTGTTCTTTGCTGGACAGCTGGGCACGTAGTTCGCCGACGTCGTCCTCGCGTGGTGAACCGGAGAGGCCAAAATCGACGTCGTCGTCGTCTTCCTCCTCGGCGGCCTTGCGCGATTTGTTCCCGGAGTTCTCGGTGAGTTTCGATTTCAGTAGTTGGTTTTCGCGTTCCATCGACGCGGTTTTCTGTGGGGAGGAGTTAGAGGGAGGAGGTGATACGTCCGCCGACCGAACGACACTCCGATGGAAATGGGAACGCGATATATCTGGTACGATTTTGAAAATTGAAAAATTTCGAAAAACCTACTGAAAATTCGAATGCAAATATTTCTGTTTAGAGTAGAGAAATATCGAGACTGAACTTAAGTTGGGAAATAAACGATAACAAAATGTCGACCCCTCGAGGATAAGAGTTTAAAATTGTTTAAAAGTGCTTAATCATTCTCTTATCGTAGATAGATTTGCGGGAACAAATTGAAGATAAATAAAAAGAACAACAGATTTGCTTATTCACGTTTCTAGCAATCAATCTAAAAAATGTTACCAGTTGTTATATAATTCTCTCGCATTAATGGGGATGCCATATTGCTACGTGCCGTAATAATCGTGATAAACAGCTCTGAAATCACAAAGAGATAACAAAGTAATATATCAAGAAAGGCATAATAAATATCAATGAATCGAATGAATATCGAAAGGTTATGTATGCATTAGAATTTAGATGAAATTAACGATTCAGAGAGAATTAGAAATGAAATGACTCATAGCGTAAATAAATAATATTTTGGTTCAATAATGACCTCGTTGGCGATATCAACGTCGTTTATGACCAAATCAATTTCGTCAACTTTAGCTTGTATGTTCTGATCGAATTGAGACTTTAGATTAAATAGTTCTCCTTGTAGTTTCTCCATAGCTGCAAGTAAGGATGCGTTGGAATATTGTAACAATTACATAATGAATATATAAAGGGCATCTATTTAATGGCATAGCAATAACTTATTATTATGCAATATCAAATATATTATATCGCATAGTCTAAGTATAAATATCACTAATTGTATTTATAAATTTGTTTCATAGTAAAATCATTTTGTATAATATACATTCATATTTATGCAGTCTATCTTATAAGCCGCATAGCAGCTTTTGTTTAAATTGATGAATCTGGAATTAGAACGAGAGATAAAACAGTGTCAATGAGTCACGGCGTCTAAAACCGAAAAGTATGAATCACTAAAACACAAATGGGAGCATATTGTTATAAATCGTTAAATTTCCACAAGATAGTCAAACTGTAATAAATAAAAATGAAACGCAGATGAAACCCAATACCCTGTTTTTAGACTATATTGTGTGGGGCATGTCATATATACACCGAAAGAGCATTACATATCTCAAATGAAATAATATACTTCTGTGGGCTATACTGAAAGTTTTTATTTCCATATATTTCTCATGGCATAAGAATTATCAAGATAGAGAGTGATAGAAAAATTAAAAGAGAAGGATAGTGAGAGAGGGATGGGGAGAGAGAGAGGTAGAGAGAGAGGGAGAGTGAGAAGGAGAGGGGGAAGAAGAGGGTAAGGGAGAGAGAGAGGTAGAGTGAGAGGGAGAGTGAGAAGGAGAGGGGGAAGAAGAGGGTAAGGATGAGGGAGAGGGAGAGGGTGAGGGAGAGGGAGAGGGAGAAGGAGAAGGGGAAGAAGAGGGTAAGGATGAGAGAGAGGGAGAGGGAGAGGGGGAAGAAGAGGGTAAGGATGAGGGAGAGGGAGAGGGATAGGGAGGGGGAGAGGTGAGGGAGAGGGTAAGGATGAGGGAGAGGGAGAGGGAGAGTGAGAAGGAGAGGGGGAAGAAGAGGGTAAGGGTGAGGGAGATATTAAAACCTTTATCCAGAGCAGTGACTCTGCGTTCACTATCGCCTAGTTGCTTAATTAAAGATAATTCTCTCTCCTTCTGAGTGTGTTGCTTCTCTCCATTTGCACGTTCAAGATCTCGTCGGATTTCATGTAATCGATTCTACAATCGGTGGACAGGATAATGCGTTATGTGGAGATTTTATAAAAACAAATTACGTGAAACAAGTTAATTATATAAGAGTTTTTGTTTTACAAACGTTGATTTCAGATTCGAGATGCCCTTCATTGTGAGCTAGCTTTTCCTTGAGATTTTTAATTGTAACTTCTATAAAATAAAATATGTCTTTGTTATACGCTTTGTTATATAATACCTAAATAATAGTACTAATTAGCAAATCGTCATGGCGATTAAAAAAGTACTAGCTACGTATCAAGTTAATCTATTTATAACTATGTAGTAAAGTTGTCAAACTAATTCAAAGTTCTGTTTATAGGAAATAATAAAACTATAATAATATTATAATGTTATAAATATATTATTAATACGAAACTCATTTCAATAATAATCTCTGAAATTTTATTTTCTATATTTAGATCATAAATAACAATTTTATTATTAAATCACCATTAACTACTATACCCTTAATTGGCATGACGGTGTATTTATACTCGCTTAATCGCTGGCAAAGGGTAGATGATTAAAGAGCCGCGAAAACTGATCGCAACTATAAATCGATTAACTACGACACAAAAGAGAACGCAGTTGCGGCTACCTTGATTTTTGACGTCCGCAAACTCTTGATGATATTCAGCCAAAGTCTCGCGGAGTTGAACGTTTTCCTGTTCCTTATCGTTGATCTTCTGAGATCGTTCTCGGGCCAACACAAAATTCTCAATCAACGGAAATGGATCTGCGAAATCGGATCTCATTCAACCTCGTTGTAACTGAGTTGTAACTACGTTGTAACTACGTTGTAACTACGTTGTAACTACGTTGTAACTACGTTGTAACTACTTTGTAACTACGTTGTAACTGAGTTGTAACTACGTTGTAACTACGTTGTAACTACGTTGTAACTACGTTGTAACTGAGTTGTAACTGAGTTGTAACTGAGTTGTAACTAAGTTGTAACTACGTTGTAACTGAGTTGTAACTACGTTGTAACTACGTTGTAACTACGTTGTAACTACGTTGTAACTACGTTGTAACTGAGTTGTAACTGAGTTGTAACTAAGTTGTAACTGAGTTGTAACTGAGTTGTAACTAAGTTGTAACTACGTTGTAACTGAGTTGTAACTGAGTTGTAACTAAGTTGTAACTGAGTTGTAACTGAGTTGTAACTGAGTTGTAACTGAGTTGTAACTGAGTTGTAACTGAGTTGTAACTGAGTTGTAACTGAGTTGTAACTACGTTGTAACTACGTTGTAACTACGTTGTAACTGAGTTGTAACTGAGTTGTAACTAAGTTGTAACTGAGTTGTAACTGAGTTGTAACTAAGTTGTAACTGAGTTGTAACTGAGTTGTAACTGAGTTGTAACTACGTTGTAACTACGTTGTAACTGAGTTGTAACTACGTTGTAACTACGTTGTAACTGAGTTGTAACTGAGTTGTAACTGAGTTGTAACTGAGTTGTAACTAAGTTGTAACTACGTTGTAACTACGTTGTAACTACGTTGTAACTGAGTTGTAACTACGTTGTAACTGAGTTGTAACTGAGTTGTAACTGAGTTGTAACTAAGTTGTAACTGAGTTGTAACTGAGTTGTAACTGAGTTGTAACTACGTTGTAACTACGTTGTAACTACGTTGTAACTACGTTGTAACTGAGTTGTAACTGAGTTGTAACTACGTTGTAACTGAGTTGTAACTACGTTGTAACTGAGTTGTAACTACGTTGTAACTGAGTTGTAACTGAGTTGTAACTGAGTTGTAACTGAGTTGTAACTGAGTTGTAACTAAGTTGTAACTGAGTTGTAACTGAGTTGTAACTGAGTTGTAACTACGTTGTAACTGAGTTGTAACTGAGTTGTAACTGAGTTGTAACTGAGTTGTAACTACGTTGTAACTGAGTTGTAACTGAGTTGTAACTGAGTTGTAACTGAGTTGTAACTACGTTGTAACTACGTTGTAACTGAGTTGTAACTGAGTTGTAACTACGTTGTAACTGAGTTGTAACTACGTTGTAACTGAGTTGTAACTACGTTGTAACTACGTTGTAACTGAGTTGTAACTACGTTGTAACTACGTTGTAACTACGTTGTAACTACGTTGTAACTGAGTTGTAACTACGTTGTAACTACGTTGTAACTGAGTTGTAACTGAGTTGTAACTACGTTGTAACTGAGTTGTAACTACGTTGTAACTGAGTTGTAACTGAGTTGTAACTACGTTGTAACTGAGTTGTAACTACGTTGTAACTGAGTTGTAACTACGTTGTAACTACGTTGTAACTGAGTTGTAACTACGTTGTAACTACGTTGTAACTACGTTGTAACTGAGTTGTAACTACGTTGTAACTACGTTGTAACTACGTTGTAACTACGTTGTAACTACGTTGTAACTGAGTTGTAACTACGTTGTAACTACGTTGTAACTACGTTGTAACTGAGTTGTAACTGAGTTGTAACTACGTTGTAACTGAGTTATAACTACGTTGTAACTGAGTTGTAACTACGTTGTAACTACGTTGTAACTACGTTGTAACTACGTTGTAACTGAGTTGTAACTACGTTGTAACTACGTTGTAACTACGTTGTAACTACGTTGTAACTGAGTTGTAACTGAGTTGTAACTGAGTTGTAACTAAGTTGTAACTGAGTTGTAACTACGTTGTAACTACGTTGTAACTACGTTGTAACTATGTTGTAACTGAGTTGTAACTGAGTTGTAACTGAGTTGTAACTACGTTGTAACTACGTTGTAACTACGTTGTAACTACGTTGTAACTGAGTTGTAACTGAGTTGTAACTGTGTTGTAACTGAGTTGTAACTACGTTGTAACTACATTGTAACTACGTTGTAACTGAGTTGTAACTGAGTTGTAACTAAGTTGTAACTGAGTTGTAACTACGTTGTAACTACGTTGTAACTACGTTGTAACTGAGTTGTAACTGAGTTGTAACTAAGTTGTAACTGAGTTGTAACTACGTTGTAACTAAGTTGTAACTACGTTGTAACTGAGTTGTAACTGAGTTGTAACTGAGTTGTAACTAAGTTGTAACTGAGTTGTAACTACGTTGTAACTACATTGTAACTACGTTGTAACTGAGTTGTAACTGAGTTGTAACTAAGTTGTAACTGAGTTGTAACTACGTTGTAACTAAGTTGTAACTACGTTGTAACTGAGTTGTAACTGAGTTGTAACTGAGTTGTAACTGAGTTGTAACTGAGTTGTAACTGAGTTGTAACTACGTTGTAACTATGTTGTAACTGAGTTGTAACTGAGTTGTAACTGAGTTGTAACTGAGTTGTAACTGAGTTGTAACTAAGTTGTAACTACGTTGTAACTACGTTGTAACTACGTTGTAACTACGTTGTAACTACGTTGTAACTACGTTGTAACTGAGTTGTAACTGAGTTGTAACTGAGTTGTAACTACGTTGTAACTAAGTTGTAACTACGTTGTAACTACGTTGTAACTACATTGTAACTGAGTTGTAACTACGTTGTAACTGAGTTGTAACTACGTTGTAACTACGTTGTAACTACGTTGTAACTGAGTTGTAACTGAGTTGTAACTACGTTGTAACTACGTTGTAACTGAGTTGTAACTACGTTGTAACTGAGTTGTAACTACGTTGTAACTACGTTGTAACTGAGTTGTAACTACGTTGTAACTGAGTTGTAACTGAGTTGTAACTACGTTGTAACTACGTTGTAACTACGTTGTAACTACGTTGTAACTGAGTTGTAACTACGTTGTAACTACGTTGTAACTGAGTTGTAACTACGTTGTAACTACATTGTAACTACGTTGTAACTGAGTTGTAACTGCATGGTAACTACGTTGTAACTACGTTGTAACTATGTTGTAACTGAGTTGTAACTGAGTTGTAACTGAGTTGTAACTGAGTTGTAACTGAGTTGTAACTACGTTGTAACTACGTTGTAACTACGTTGTAACTACGTTGTAACTAAGTTGTAACTGAGTTGTAACTGTGTTGTAACTGAGTTGTAACTACGTTGTAACTACATTGTAACTACGTTGTAACTGAGTTGTAACTGAGTTGTAACTAAGTTGTAACTGAGTTGTAACTACGTTGTAACTACGTTGTAACTACGTTGTAACTACGTTGTAACTGAGTTGTAACTGAGTTGTAACTGAGTTGTAACTGAGTTGTAACTGAGTTGTAACTAAGTTGTAACTACGTTGTAACTACGTTGTAACTACGTTGTAACTACGTTGTAACTACGTTGTAACTACGTTGTAACTGAGTTGTAACTGAGTTGTAACTACGTTGTAACTAAGTTGTAACTACGTTGTAACTACGTTGTAACTACATTGTAACTGAGTTGTAACTACGTTGTAACTGAGTTGTAACTACGTTGTAACTACGTTGTAACTGAGTTGTAACTACGTTGTAACTACATTGTAACTACGTTGTAACTGAGTTGTAACTGCATGGTAACTATGTTGTAAACGTGTTACATCGTGGCCAACTACAGTGGGATCGGTGTATTCACTCGCAGCGTATAAATCCGGCCCCGCTGTTTATGTACCATGGCCGTGGCCGCGAACTAATCACAACAATCGAAATGAACTGAATTGTCCACCCCTCGCAACGTGCCCCCAACTCAGGAATACAGACGGATGAACGGACATACGGAGTAGCTGTATCTACTTATCTATAATATACCTTTATCTATAATATACCTTTATCTATAATATACCTTTATCTATAATGTAACTTTATCTATAATATACCTTTATCTATAATAAACCTTATCTCAATATGTGGCATAGTGTATTTTGTTTACAAATTCACGTGATTATTTGTTCGCTCATCATTAATTTAGATTTTAATAATATCTGAGATTCATTTTAATTCTACAAATTTTAAATGTACTTGATTTTATCTATTTTCTATATAATAAATTATCTTGCCATCAATTGTATGTATTTATATAAATATAATATTTGCAGATTTTTGTATACGTTAACAAAAATCAATTTATAATAATTCCTATTAACAAATATTGAAGAAATTGTATCGATTATTTCCGTCTACAGAAAAGATGTACCATGATAAAAGAAATTCAGATAAAGTCTTTAATAATTGTTCTACTAGACCTATGTCCTACTAGACCTATGTCCTACTAGACCTATGTCCTACTAGACCTATGTCCCACTAGACCTATGTCCTACTAAACCTTTGTCCTACTAGACCTATGTCCTACTAGA
>OZ038313.1:34718351-34719619 GCA_964035775.1 Osedax frankpressi
TTATAAAGTTTTTTTAGAGTGACATAATAAGGGTGATTTTCAAAGTATTTGCAATAATTCATTTTTAAAACAAGATTAAATATGATGTAATGGATTAATAATATAAGTTAATACTTTTTTTTTATTATTTATCTACCTTGAAGTTCTAGAAATAATTTCATTGCTGGTATCTAATATTTCTTTTTTAGTTATATGATTAAAATATCAAGAATTAATAAATATTTATATATTTTGTTATTTTTAAATTGTATTATTATTATTTACATATTTATAATTAGTAGTTAAAATGGTGTCATAATTTGATATAGATATATTATTAGTGTTTATATAATTATCATTATTAATTAATATATTTTTTTAGTTTTGTTTGAATTATAATTAGTTGTTAAATTAATATCATTTTGATGTTATATAATTAGTGGTTTTAAAAGTATCATTACTTATTGCAGAATTCAGATTAGTAATTAAAATATTTGTATTAATTGTTAAAATAGTATTATCGTGTTCAGTTTTGAATTATTATTATCAGTTCCATAATATTAATAAAACATTCTCCTATTTCGATCTCCTTATTGTAAGTTTTTTTAAAATTAAATTTGTTTAATTCACATATCACTGATTTTAACTATAGTTAATCTTTTTTATAATATCGTATTATGTAAGATTATACCTGTATTTATTTTATTTTGAAAATGGTTATATTATTATTTTTTTAATTTATACAAATTTATATACAAATTAATTTTCATTTAAAATGTTTTACTTTAATTTTATTTGTTGATGATATAATATTAATATTTTAAAAATTTGATAAATGTTAAGTCAATTTATAGAATTCTTAATTTAAATTGAATATCTATGAAATGGTTAAATATGTATGTTGTCAATTATTGATTCATAATGGTGAGCTATTCTAGTAAGTTGCATAATGTGATCGTGTTGTCCTAGTATTTATTTTCCATCAGTGGAATTGTCATATTATTGGTTTTATTAGTATATATGTTAATATATTGCACAAAATATAGTTTAAAATCAGTATTTAAAATATATATGCATAAAATCGATCGTAAATAAGTCTAAAAATATTTTATTATATTTATTTTTATTTTCAGTTTATCAATTTTGTCATATAAAGAAGATGATAAATTGTTTATTATACAACTAAACAATATTGAAACACCAGCACGATTATTATATTATAATTGATATTTTGAGTAATTTTCTATTTTGTTAACAAATATAGAAAGCAGAAGCATTTTGTTGTGGGA
>OZ038313.1:34719819-34747301 GCA_964035775.1 Osedax frankpressi
TAGTGAGTGGTAGTGAGTGGTAGTGAGTGGTAGTGAGTGGTAGTGAGTGGTAGTGAGTGGTAGTGAGTGGGAGTGAGTGGTAGTGAGTGGTAGTGAGTGGTAGTGAGTAGTAGTGAGTGGTAGTGAGTGGTAGTGACTGCTAGAAGTCAGCTGAGGTAGAGTGTTGAGGTAGGTAGTGAGTGGTAGTGAGTGGTAGTGAGTGGTAGTGAGTGGTAGTGAGTGGTAGTGAGTAGTAGTGAGTGGTAGTGAGTGGTAGTGACTGCTAGAAGTCAGCTGAGGTAGAGTGTTGAGGTAGGTAGTGAGTGGTAGTGAGTGGTAGTGAGTGGTAGTGAGTGGTATTGAGTGGTAGTGAGTGGTAGTGAGTGGTAGTGTGTGGTAGTGAGTGGTAGTGAGTGGTAGTGAGTGGTAGTGAGTGGTAATGAGTGGTATTGAGTGGTAGTGAGTGGTAGTGAGTGGTAGTGAGTGGTAGTGAGTAGTAGTGAGTGGTAGTGAGTGGTAGTGAGTGGTAGTGAGTGGTAGTGAGTGGTAGTGAGTGGTAGTGAGTGGTAGTGAGTAGTAGTGAGTGGTAGTGAGTGGTAGTGAGTGGTAGTGAGTGGTAGTGAGTGGTAGTGAGTAGTAGTGAGTGGTAGTGAGTGGTAGTGACTGCTAGAAGTCAGCTGAGGTAGAGTGTTGAGGTAGGTAGTGAGTGGTAGTGAGTGGTAGTGAGTGGTAGTGAGTGGTAGTGAGTGGTAGTGAGTGGTAGTGAGTGGTAGTGAGTAGTAGTGAGTGGTAGTGAGTGGTAGTGACTGCTAGAAGTCAGCTGAGGTAGAGTGTTGAGGTAGGTAGTGAGTGGTAGTGAGTGGTAGTGAGTGGTAGTGAGTGGTAGTGAGTGGTAGTGAGTGGTAGTGAGTGGTAGTGAGTGGTAGTGAGTGGTAGTGAGTGGTAGTGAGTGGTAGTGAGTGGTAGTGAGTAGTAGTGAGTGGTAGTGAGTGGTAGTGACTGCTAGAAGTCAGCTGAGGTAGAGTGTTGAGGTAGGTAGTGAGTGGTAGTGAGTAGTAGTGAGTGGTAGTGAGTGGTAGTGAGTGGTAGTGAGTGGTAGTGAGTAGTAGTGAGTAGTAGTGAGTAGTAGTGAGTGGTAGTGAGTGGTAGTGAGTGGTAGTGAGTGGTAGTGAGTGGTAGTGAGTGGTAGTGAGTGGTAGTGAGTGGTAGTGAGTGGTAGTGAGTGGTAGTGAGTGGTAGTGAGTAGTAGTGAGTGGTAGTGAGTGGTAGTGAGTGGTTGTGAGTAGTAGTGAGTGGTAGTGAGTGATAGTGAGTGGTAGTGAGTGGTAGTGAGTGGTAGTGAGTGGTAGTGAGTGGTAGTGAGTGGTAGTGAGTGGTAGTGAGTGGTAGTGAGTGGTAGTGAGTGGTAGTGAGTGGTAGTGAGTAGTAGTGAGTGGTAGTGAGTGGTAGTGAGTGGTTGTGAGTAGTAGTGAGTGGTAGTGAGTGATAGTGAGTGGTAGTGAGTGGTAGTGAGTGGTAGAAGTCAGCTGAGGTAGAGTGTTGAGGTAGGTAGTGAGTGGTAGTGAGTGGTAGTGAGTGGTAGTGAGTGGTAGTGAGTGGTAGTGAGTGGTAGTGAGTGGTAGTGAGTGGTAGTGAGTGGTAGTGAGTGGTAGTGAGTGGTAGTGAGTGGTAGTGAGTGGTAGTGAGTGGTAGTGAGTGGTAGTGAGTGGTAGTGAGTGGTAGTGAGTGGTAGTGAGTGGTAGTGAGTGGTAGTGAGTGGTAGTGAGTGGTAGTGAGTGGTAGTGAGTGGTAGTGAGTGGTAGTGAGTGGTAGTGAGTGCTAGAAGTCAGCTGAGGTAGAGTGTTGAGGTAGGTAGTGAGTGGTAGTGAGTGGTAGTGAGTGGTAGTGAGTGGTAGTGAGTGGTAGTGAGTGGTAGTGAGTGGTAGTGAGTGGTAGTGAGTGGTAGTGAGTGGTAGTGACTGCTAGAAGTCAGCTGAGGTAGAGTGTTGAGGTAGGTAGTGAGTGGTAGTGAGTGGTAGTGAGTGGTAGTGTGTGGTAGTGAGTGGTAGTGAGTGGTAGTGAGTGGTAGTGAGTGGTAGTGAGTGGTAGTGAGTGGTAGTGAGTGGTAGTGTGTGGTAGTGAGTGGTAGTGAGTGGTAGTGAGTGGTAGTGACTGCTAGAAGTCAGCTGAGGTAGAGTGTTGAGGTAGGTAGTGAGTGGTAGTGAGTAGTAGTGAGTAGTAGTGAGTGGTAGTGAGTGGTAGTGAGTGGTAGTGAGTGGTAGTGAGTGGTAGTGAGTGGTAGTGAGTGGTAGTGAGTGGTAGTGAGTGGTAGTGAGTGGTATTGAGTGGTATTGAGTGGTAGTGAGTGGTAGTGAGTGGTAGTGACTGCTAGAAGTCAGCTGAGGTAGAGTGTTGAGGTAGGTAGTGAGTGGTAGTGAGTAGTAGTGAGTAGTAGTGAGTGGTAGTGAGTGGTAGTGTGTGGTAGTGAGTGGTAGTGAGTGGTAGTGTGTGGTAGTGAGTGGTAGTGAGTGGTAGTGAGTGGTAGTGAGTGGTAGTGAGTGGTAGTGAGTGGTAGTGAGTGGTAGTGTGTGGTAGTGAGTGGTAGTGAGTGGTAGTGAGTGGTAGTGACTGCTAGAAGTCAGCTGAGGTAGAGTGTTGAGGTAGGTAGTGAGTGGTAGTGAGTGGTAGTGAGTGGTAGTGAGTGGTAGTGAGTGGTAGTGAGTGGTAGTGTGTGGTAGTGAGTGGTAGTGAGTGGTAGTGTGTGGTAGTGAGTGGTAGTGAGTGGTAGTGAGTGGTAGTGACTGCTAGAAGTCAGCTGAGGTAGAGTGTTGAGGTAGGTAGTGAGTGGTAGTGAGTGGTAGTGAGTGGTAGTGAGTGGTAGTGTGTGGTAGTGAGTGGTAGTGAGTGGTAGTGAGTGGTAGTGAGTGGTAGTGAGTGGTAGTGACTGCTAGAAGTCAGCTGAGGTAGAGTGTTGAGGTAGGTAGTGAGTGGTAGTGAGTAGTAGTGAGTAGTAGTGAGTGGTAGTGAGTGGTAGTGAGTGGTAGTGAGTGGTAGTGTGTGGTAGTGAGTAGTAGTGAGTGGTAGTGAGTGGTAGTGACTGCTAGAAGTCAGCTGAGGTAGAGTGTTGAGGTAGGTAGTGAGTGGTAGTGAGTGGTAGTGAGTGGTAGTGAGTGGTAGTGAGTGGTAGTGAGTGGTAGTGAGTGGTAGTGAGTGGTAGTGAGTGGTAGTGAGTAGTAGTGAGTGGTAGTGAGTGGTAGTGAGTGGTAGTGAGTGGTAGTGAGTGGTAGTGAGTGGTAGTGAGTGGTAGTGAGTGGTAGTGAGTGGTAGTGAGTGGTAGTGAGTAGTAGTGAGTGGTAGTGAGTGGTAGTGAGTAGTAGTGAGTGGTAGTGAGTGGTAGTGAGTGGTAGTGAGTGGTAGTGAGTGGTAGTGAGTAGTAGTGAGTGGTAGTGAGTGGTAGTGAGTGGTAGTGAGTGGTAGTGAGTGGTAGTGAGTGGTAGTGAGTGGTAGTGAGTGGTAGTGAGTGGTAGTGAGTGGTAGTGAGTGGTAGTGAGTGGTAGTGAGTGGTAGTGAGTGGCAGTGAGTGGTAGTGAGTGGTAGTGAGTGGTAGTGAGTGGTAGTGAATGGTAGTGACTGCTAGAAGTCAGCTGAGGTAGAGTGTTGAGGTAGGTAGTGAGTGGTAGTGAGTGGTAGTGAGTGGTAGTGAGTGGTAGTGAGTGGTAGTGAGTGGTAGTGAGTGGTAGTGAGTGGTAGTGAGTGGTAGTGAGTGGTAGTGAGTGGTAGTGAGTGGTAGTGAGTGGTAGTGAGTGGTAGTGAGTGGTAGTGAGTGGCAGTGAGTGGTAGTGAGTGGTAGTGAGTGGTAGTGAGTGGTAGTGAGTGGTAGTGTGTGGTAGTGAGTGGTAGTGAGTGTTAGTGAGTGGTAGTGTGTGGTAGTGAGTGGTAGTGAGTGGTAGTGAGTGGTAGTGAGTGGTAGTGAGTGGTAGTGAGTGGTAGTGAATGGTAGTGACTGCTAGAAGTCAGCTGAGGTAGAGTGTTGAGGTATGTAGTGAGTGTTAGTGAGTGGTAGTGTGTGGTAGTGAGTGGTAGTGAGTGGTAGTGAGTGGTAGTGAGTGGTAGTGAGTAGTAGTGAGTGGTAGTGAGTAGTAGTGAGTGGTAGTGAGTGGTAGTGAGTGGTAGTGAGTGGTAGTGAGTGGTAGTGAGTGGTAGTGAGTGGTAGTGAGTGGTAGTGAGTGGTAGTGAGTGGTAGTGAGTGGTAGTGAGTGGTAGTGAGTGGTAGTGAGTGGTAGTGAGTGGTAGTGAGTGGTAGTGAGTGGTAGTGAGTGGTAGTGAGTGGTAGTGAGTGGTATTGAGTGGTAGTGAGTGGTAGTGAGTGGTAGTGAGTGGTAGTGAGTGGTAGTGAGTGGTAGTGAGTGGTAGTGAGTGGTAGTGAGTGGTAGTGAGTGGTAGTGAGTGGTAGTGAGTGGTAGTGAGTGGTATTGAGTGGTAGTGAGTGGTAGTGAGTGGTAGTGAGTGGTAGTGAGTGGTAGTGAGTGGTAGTGAGTGGTAGTGAGTGGTAGTGAGTGGTAGTGAGTGGTAGTGAGTGGTAGTGAGTGGTAGTGAGTGGCAGTGAGTGGTAGTGAGTGGTAGTGAGTGGTAGTGAGTGGTAGTGAGTGGTAGTGAGTGGTAGTGAGTGGTAGTGAGTGGTAGTGACTGCTAGAAGTCAGCTGAGGTAGAGTGTTGAGGTAGGTAGTGAGTGGTAGTGAGTGGTAGTGAGTGGTAGTGAGTGATAGTGAGTGGTAGTGAGTGGTAGTGAGTGGTAGTGAGTGGTAGTGACTGCTAGAAGTCAGCTGAGGTAGAGTGTTGAGGTAGGTAGTGAGTGGTAGTGAGTGGTAGTGAGTGGTAGTGAGTGGTAGTGAGTGGTAGTGAGTGGTAGTGAGTGGTAGTGAGTGGTAGTGAGTGGTAGTGAGTGGTAGTGAGTGGTAGTGAGTGGTAGTGAGTGGTAGTGAGTGGTAGTGAGTGGTAGTGAGTGGTAGTGAGTAGTAGTGAGTGGTAGTGAGTGGTAGTGAGTAGTAGTGAGTGGTAGTGAGTGGTAGTGAGTGGTAGTGAGTGGTAGTGAGTGGTAGTGAGTAGTAGTGAGTGGTAGTGAGTGGTAGTGAGTGGGAGTGAGTGGTAGTGAGTGGTAGTGAGTGGTAGTGAGTGGTAGTGAGTGGTAGTGAGTGGTAGTGACTGCTAGAAGTCAGCTGAGGTAGAGTGTTGAGGTAGGTAGTGAGTGGTAGTGAGTGGTAGTGAGTGGTAGTGAGTGGTAGTGAGTGGTAGTGAGTGGTAGTGAGTGGTAGTGAGTGGTAGTGAGTGGTAGTGAGTGGTAGTGAGTGGTAGTGAGTGGTAGTGAGTGGTAGTGAGTGGTAGTGAGTGGTAGTGAGTGGTAGTGAGTAGTAGTGAGTGGTAGTGAGTGGTAGTGAGTAGTAGTGAGTGGTAGTGAGTGGTAGTGAGTGGTAGTGAGTGGTAGTGAGTGGTAGTGAGTAGTAGTGAGTGGTAGTGAGTGGTAGTGAGTGGTAGTGAGTGGTAGTGAGTGGTAGTGAGTGGTAGTGAGTGGTAGTGAGTGGTAGTGAGTGGTAGTGAGTGGTAGTGAGTGGCAGTGAGTGGTAGTGAGTGGTAGTGAGTGGTAGTGAGTGGTAGTGAGTGGTAGTGTGTGGTAGTGAGTGGTAGTGAGTGTTAGTGAGTGGTAGTGTGTGGTAGTGAGTGGTAGTGAGTGGTAGTGAGTGGTAGTGAGTGGTAGTGAGTGGTAGTGAGTGGTAGTGAATGGTAGTGACTGCTAGAAGTCAGCTGAGGTAGAGTGTTGAGGTAGGTAGTGAGTGGTAGTGAGTGGTAGTGAGTGGTAGTGAGTGGTAGTGAGTGGTAGTGAGTGGTAGTGAGTGGTAGTGAGTGGTAGTGAGTGGTAGTGAGTGGTAGTGAGTGGTAGTGAGTGGTAGTGACTGCTAGAAGTCAGCTGAGGTAGAGTGTTGAGGTATGTAGTGAGTGTTAGTGAGTGGTAGTGTGTGGTAGTGAGTGGTAGTGAGTGGTAGTGAGTGGTAGTGAGTGGTAGTGAGTAGTAGTGAGTGGTAGTGAGTAGTAGTGAGTGGTAGTGAGTGGTAGTGAGTGGTAGTGAGTGGTAGTGAGTGGTAGTGAGTGGTAGTGAGTGGTAGTGAGTGGTAGTGAGTGGTAGTGAGTGGTAGTGAGTGGTAGTGAGTGGTAGTGAGTGGTAGTGAGTGGTAGTGAGTGGTAGTGAGTGGTAGTGAGTGGTAGTGAGTGGTAGTGAGTGGTATTGAGTGGTAGTGAGTGGTAGTGAGTGGTAGTGAGTGGTAGTGAGTGGTAGTGAGTGGTAGTGAGTGGTAGTGAGTGGTAGTGAGTGGTAGTGAGTGGTAGTGAGTGGTAGTGAGTGGTAGTGAGTGGTATTGAGTGGTAGTGAGTGGTAGTGAGTGGTAGTGAGTGGTAGTGAGTGGTAGTGAGTGGTAGTGAGTGGTAGTGAGTGGTAGTGAGTGGTAGTGAGTGGTAGTGAGTGGTAGTGAGTGGTAGTGAGTGGCAGTGAGTGGTAGTGAGTGGTAGTGAGTGGTAGTGAGTGGTAGTGAGTGGTAGTGAGTGGTAGTGAGTGGTAGTGACTGCTAGAAGTCAGCTGAGGTAGAGTGTTGAGGTAGGTAGTGAGTGGTAGTGAGTGGTAGTGAGTGGTATTGAGTGGTAGTGAGTAGTAGTGAGTGGTAGTGAGTAGTAGTGAGTGGTAGTGAGTGGTAGTGAGTGGTAGTGAGTGGTAGTGAGTGGTAGTGAGTGGTAGTGAGTGGTAGTGAGTGGTAGTGAGTGGTAGTGAGTGGTAGTGAGTGGTATTGAGTGGTAGTGAGTGGTAGTGAGTGGTAGTGAGTGGTAGTGAGTGGTAGTGAGTGGTAGTGAGTGGTAGTGAGTGGTAGTGAGTGGTAGTGAGTGGTAGTGAGTGGTAGTGAGTGGTAGTGAGTGGCAGTGAGTGGTAGTGAGTGGTAGTGAGTGGTAGTGAGTGGTAGTGAGTGGTAGTGAGTGGTAGTGAGTGGTAGTGAGTGGTAGTGACTGCTAGAAGTCAGCTGAGGTAGAGTGTTGAGGTAGGTAGAATGTGGTAGTGAGAGGTAGTGAGTGGTAGTATTGATTAAGAATGCATCAAATGAAATAACATTATAACTAACTATAATAATTCCTTATAATTTCCAGCAATAGCAATAAAGAAATATAAAAATTCCTTAACCCTGTAATTAGAATTGTAACAACCGTCCCACTAACTATAAGAACTAGGGTTTTCTAATGTAATATTATATTCCTTCATAGGATCAACAAAGTCACAATATCGCTGTTTCTTGTTCCTGTAAATATGTAATTAGGTTTATTTTCATGGCACAGGGAATGAATATATTTGAAATCATTCGGGAACTAAAATAATTCACAGTGAATAGTTTTGTGGAATTTAATAAAAAGGAAAACAGATCACTTGTAATCGGATATCAAAATGTATGAAATTACTTTCGCCTCCGTTAACTTTATTTACAGCCTACTACCAACTCGGTGGTGTTCTCGATGAGATCTTTTTCACGATAGATAATCATATCGCCTTTAGACGAATTCTTATGCCTCCACATAGGCTGTAACGACATTGACTTTGGTTAGGGGAACTGCGTATAAAACTAAATGAAAAGGTAACTAAAGAAAAGGTAATAATACAAATTCATATTACTACGATTATTAATAATTATCGGTTATTAATATTTCTAATTAGTCGATCAATTCTAAAATTTTAATAATTTATAATGTACTTTATCAATTTATTAATTCACTTAAATATTAATCTACTATATAATTATTATCTTCTAGCTAATTATTACCCTCATGCTATCTAAACACTATCTAACCACTATCGCATTATCACATAACTGTCATAGTATTGTTCTTTAATGTCTATACACTATTTAACTAGCGAATACATTCTATTTATAATATAACGGCGTATCGGGTTAACGGAAAAACTGACCTCGACGTAAAAGGTGTCGCCACGAGTCGAAAACGTTGCGGTGAGCTCTCCGTTCTCGAAGTATGCTTGAACGTAGGAATGCTTCGGGTCATCTGGTATTCGATCAGTAATGGGGTAAGCCAAGGTGTTAGAGGGTAGAAGGGATTAGGGAATACAGATGCAGTGCATTCTCTATTCTAATAGTATGTAAGATTGGTTATTCTGTGGGGCGGTAGTGTGTTAAAAGATGTTAAGGAAATTGAGTTCAATGTTGTTAGGAATTAAGTTTGTTAGAACAGGGTCATTATATAATTGCGGGGTTTAAACGGGTATTTTTATTATTATAATTGCATAACATAATTGACGACCAAACCTTCAACTATTCCTTTTAATAACTCGTTTCGATAATCAAACTTCTCTTTACCATTTTTGCCAACCACAAAGACATTAAAATTTGAAGCGAGAATATCATCATTTCTATGCAAATCTAATTTGAACTTCCTGTTTGCGTCATATTGCGATATTAATATTTATGGTAAATGCTAATCACAACTTACTTACAAATGAAAACGTGACTACAAACTTGTTCTTTGTAGGAATAGAAATTTGGACACTTTCACTGGTATCACGTTTAACAACTTTTTTATAAATAATATCTGATGATGAAATGGTTTCGTATGACTTGAGGACCTCCTTTAATAGATCACCTGCCCATGTAATCATATTGAAAATAATTAGGATTAATCGTTAAAACTGAAATTATTCATTCTGCGATAAATTAAACAATGTAAATTATAATATATTATAATATATTATTGTATAATATAATATGATATAATAAAATATATTATAATATAATACTTACAAATATAGCAATTCTAATTAGATAATCTATAAAACTAGTAAAATTAGATACTTTATCATTTTATTTGCATTAAAATACTTAAACCAATCAATGTAAATTAATAATTACTTGCAAAAATTAAAATACAAATATGGTTATATACAACTTTATGTATACACACACATATATATATATATATATATATATATATATATTTATCATTAAGGACACATATGGTTAAATAAAAAAATATTAATAAAAATTTAATAAAATATATAAATATTAACAATAGTATAACATATTTCATCTAGCAATTCATTAGAATTTAGTTTAGATATACTTTATATATAATACTTTTCCAACGCTCCTATAATTTAAGAAGACCCCTAAATCAGGCGAATTTATTTTACACAATAATTGTTGATGGAAGAGGAATGTGGGTGTAACTTATTAGATTGTACCTAAAAGAGATTGCATAATTAAATACATAATTTAATCGGATAAGTGAAGTACACCTACATATTGAAGTGTATACTAATATAGTATACATTATAATTATTCTGGTCATTATTATCTTTAAATTGATATTATATAATACTATAATAAATTTAAACTTGTATGCTAATTAATCCAGCAAATAATGTAAAATGATCTTGTAGATATTACTTGGGTAGATGCTTGTTACTAGATATTGTATATACTGCTACTTTAGTATTAAGTACTCCGAATGGATGGTATGCTTAATAAAGTAAACTCATGTC
The DNA here is from genome assembly GCA_964035775.1 of Osedax frankpressi. NCBI lineage: Eukaryota > Metazoa > Annelida > Polychaeta > Sabellida > Siboglinidae > Osedax > Osedax frankpressi. Next base: position 34,729,355 of record OZ038313.1, read on the forward strand.
AACCCTAGTATTCCTTCCAGTAAATCACTATGTTCATAAATACTATATTAAATTACTTTTTATAAATTATATATAGATTATTTTGTAATTTATATAGTTTTTCAGATTATAAATTTTTTTTATTTTACTCTTGTAAACCTACTAAATCAATTTATGGTGAATTATGAATAATAATAATCAAAGGGAATAATATATAATTTAATATGTAATGACATAATATAAATAATAATCGTATACTTAATTAAAATAATGAAAATAATATATATATTATTATATATATATATATAAATATACATCATTACAATATGATTCATGGTGATTCATCGTTAACAACGATTCATTAAAACTTAGATTCAATAATTAATCAGTATAGTGAATACGTTATAAAATATTACTATCATTATAATATTCACTTATTAGTTGATATTTGAGTATTATTTTCTCACTAAAATAACAAATATTTATAATCTATAGTTAATCATATATTAAAAATAAAGTTTGGAATTTATAAATATTATAGTAGTTACAAATTTTAAATATTACCGGATTAAATTTATTTTTATGAATACAAACATTTTACTATTGATACTATACTTGTCAACATATAAATAGTATTCCATAATATCATATTTTGTATCAGGAAAGCTGATATATTATAAAATTGTATTATGGTACACAAAATATATAGAGATTAAGAATAGATTAAGAATATTTAAATTGCTATTATGATTATTGGTAAATAATAATATGAAAAAATTAAGTTATAGTTTTATTATTTTGAAAATTATTTATATATGTTATATATCTATGAATATGTATATCTATTAATATTAATACTAAAATTTAATACACCATTTTCTTAGACTTTAACTGTTAATGTACCAAAACAATTATCGGAATTCGATACTTCTGAAGTTTTTATAAATCCATGGAACAAGAAGATAAAGAGAAACGCGATTAAAAGACTGTATTACCATTTATACATATAAATTATTTATAAATAAATACCGTATTAATATAATTATACAAGTTTTAACTTACAAATAACGCTATTATGATAGCAGCCTATTAACATAAAAAAGGTTTCGGTTTAATTTTAGTTATAACAAACTCTGAAAACTAGTAATAAATCTTAATTTATAAATATAATGAATTTGTGCTGTTGTACATTTACATTTTTTATAAAATCAACCAACTGATAACAAATATATCAGCAAATACTTATATTCATCAATTCCATATCATTTTACTTTATCCGAAATTAGTTCTTCCTCGATTAATTATGGTAAATCTAACCAACTAAAACACCATATCTCTACACAAATAACTAATTATATGTTAATATGCCCATCGAATATCGAGTAAACTTAAAGAAAACTGTTTAATGTTGTGACACTGGAACATGCTATAATAATATATCAATTTATTTATTATACTGTTCGAAATTGGTTTAAATCATTATAGAATTAGATATATGCTCAATATATGCTTAAAATAGTAATTCACTTTCTACATTAAGGAGATATTACAAGTTGTAAAATGTACATCAATGATATTTGCGGAATTGTACATATTCTTTATAAATATACTACAAAACAATTACTATATTAATAATAAAACGTTGATGAAATACACAGAATAAAACAAAAACATGAACTGAAATTATAGTAATACCACTACACTTATTAACATCTGTAAAAGTACGAATTGTAATATGTAAGTAAACTAAATCCTATTATACATGAGGAGCATATATATACTCAATAGCCGCGACTACGTGTTACAAGCTACTTATTATTTCTCTTGTCAATTATAATTTCAACTTGCATTATTTATCGATGCGATTTCATAATAAAATAATGAACTTAATTTATGCAAACAGGGATAAGAAACGAGAATAAAATAGTATTTACTTCTGAAATAAATTGCTGGTTAATTATGAATAAACTTTATACGCGAGAACAAATCCGAGCTACTCATGCATCCCTCATGACCCATTTATTGTTTCCCACTAATTAAAATAGACTATCAAATAATTACACAGTGATCAAATAAGATGCATAGGAATAATTGTTAATAATTCATTTAATCTTAAATCGCATATTAATAATATTTCACAAAAATTAAACTGCCAAGTAATTAATATGCGTAAAATTAGAACATTTATTACCAAACTACGCACAACTCATACGTTCTTTAGATTTTATACAAATTGAATATTGCAGTTCTCTACTCTTCAGTTTACATTATTCTCTTGTAAAACTACACGATAGAATAATTAGATTAGACATACGAACAATTGTATTGCAATCTTTAATTAATCATTCCAGTAATTCGATGATCGCAATAACATTTAAAATCCTCCTTTCCAAAATCGTCCTGAATATTAATTACTTTGTATCATTCATAAAACATTATATATAAATTTTCCTAAATACTAACTAGCATTTATAAGTGGTCCTCAAATAATTAATATTAAACTAAGATCATCAACTTACAATTTTATATTCCACACTCACCTATCAGATTCATGCCATGAATCACGTTATTTTACTTGACCTGAGCCTATTATATGGAATAATCTTCATATTAATAATACATAATTCCTATTCTAAATTACTAAACATTCTATCTTAAGATAATAATTAGGACATGTTAATTTAATTACATATTTTTATTATATATTGTACCTTTATCTAATTTCCCTATAACATTTGTATTGTTAATGTAGTGTCCTATATCAAATATATGCGATTTCTTATTTATAATTTTGTTCTCCCGATACTTGTAATTTCTGATGGGACCAATTTGTCCATAACATAGGCATCCATATAGGCTGTACCGATATTGACTTTGGTTAGGGGGCTGCGCATAAAACTAAATGAAAAGGTAACTAAAGAAAAGGTAATAATACGAATTAATATTACTACGATCGGTTATAAATATTTCTAATTAGTCGATCAATTCTATAATTTGAATACTTCCTCATGTACGACGTACAGTGTACGTTATCCATAACTACTTTACTCTCAATATTCTATGAAATTTTTACTTATAATTTTAATAATTTAACATATACTTTATCTATAATTACTTAAACATTAATCTACTATATATAGTTATATATAATTATATATAATTATTATCTTCTAGTTAATTATTACGTTCATACTAGCTAAACACTATCTTACCACTATCGAATTATCATCTAACTCTTATAGTATTGTCCTTTAATGTCTATTCACTATTTAACTACCGAATACATTCTAATTATAATATAACGGCGTATCGGGTTAAATGAAAAACTGACCTCGATGTAAAAGGTGTTACCTTGTGTCGTAAATATGGTGGAGAGTTTTCTGCCCTCGAAATATACTTACACGTATGAATGACGTGGGTCATCTGGTATTCGATCAGTAATGGGGTGGTCAAGTAGTGGTAAGTCAATGTGCTAGAGGGTAGAAGGGATTAGGGAATACAGATGCAGTGCAGTCTCTATCCTAAAAGTATGTAAGAATGGTTAGTACGTGGGGCGGTAGTGTGTTTAAAGATGAGTTAAATGTTATTAGGAATTAAGGTTGGAACAGGGTTATTATAAAATTAATAATTAAATGAAAATGGAACTACTAACGTGTTCTCGGTAGGAATAGCATTTTGGAAATTTTCAATGTTATCACTTTTAACAATTTTTTATGAATGATGTCAGATGATGAAATTATTTCGTATAAATTGAGGACCTCCTTTAATATATCACCTGCTCATGCAATTATATTAAAAAATAATTATTAATAAGCGTTAACAATGAAATTATTCATTCTATGATAAACTATTAAACAATGTAAATTATTACGTAAATTACGCTTATTACTTTATATGCGATACCTTTCCAACGTTCCTATAATTTAGGAAACCCCTAAATCAGGCGAATTTATTTTACACAATAATTGTTGATGGAAGAGGAATGTGGGTGTGACTTATTAGATTGTACCTAAAAGAGATTGCATAATTAAATACATAATTTAATCGGATTTTAAACTACATATTAAAGTAAATACTATTTAGTATATATTAATATTATAATTAATCTTATACTTATTATCTTAAAATTGATATATAACACTATACATCATTTAATCTTTTATGCAAATTAATCCGGCTTTGATTGTAACTATAGTTACATACAATGTCTATATACATTATATATACTGCTACTTTAGTATTGTGTACTCTGAATGCATGATATGCTTAAAGTAATCTCTTGTCAACCCTAGTATTCCTTCCAGTAAATCACTATAGTGATTTACTGGAAGTAAAATCATACATGTGCATACATACTAATTAAATTACTTTTTATAAGTTATATATAAATTATATTATTATTATTTTATAATTTAAATAATGTATCAAACATTGTGTTGTTTTTTTTCGTAAACCTACTAAATCAATTTATGATGAATTATGAATAATAATAATCAAAGTGAATTTATATAATATATAATTTAATATGTTATGACATAATATAAATAAAAATCGTATACCTAATTAAAATAATGAAAATAATATATATAGAGGTACAATAAATTTTGTGTGAATATTATAATTCATTACACTTATCGATTCAATAATTAATTATAATTATTATAGCTAATACCCTAAAAATGGTTAACACGCTACAAAATATAATTAATATTATAATATACGCTTATTAGTTGATATTTGAGAATTATTTTCACACTATAATACAAATATTTATAATCTATAGTTTATAATAATATATTAAATATATATAAATATTATAGTATAATACATTTTAAATATTACCGGGTTCAGTTTATTTTTATGAATAAAAACATTTTGCTATTGATACTATACTTGTCAACATATAAACAGCATTACATAATATCATATTTTTTATATCAGGAATGCTGATATATTATAAAATTGTATTATGGTACAAAAAAAAATATATAGATTAAGAATAAATTAATAATATTTAAATTGCTATTTTGATTATTGGTAAATAATAATATGAAAAAATGAAGTTATAGTTTTATTATTTTGAAAATTATTTATATATGTTATATATCTATGAATATGTATATCTATTAATATTAATACTAAAATTTAATACAACATTTTCTTAGACTTTATCCGTTAATATACCAGACAAAAGTATCGGAATTCGATTTTTCTGAAGTTTTTATAAATCGATGAAATAATAATATAAAAAGAAACGCGATTAAAAAACTGTATTACCATTTATACATATAATTTTATTTAGATAGATATCGTATTAATATATTTAAATAATTTTAAACTTCCAGCCGACGCTATCATGATAGCATATTATTAAAACGAACAAAAGTGTCAGTATAATTATAGTTATTATAACAAACTCTGAACACATTACTAATAAATCCCAATTTATAATTATAATGAATTTTTACTATTGTACATTTACATTTTTTATAAGATCAACTAACTAATAAAAACTATATCAGCAAATATTTATTTTCATCAAATCCATATCATTTTACTTTTCCAAATCCATTATATATAAAATAATGACTTATCTAAACATTGCTAATTGTTCTTTATTAATTAATTATTTGTATATATACTCATAAAATACAATAACAGCTACAAATAATATAATTAATCTATCCGAAAATATCTTAATAATATATTAATTATGGTAAATCTACGATATGAAAACACCCAGTCTCTCGAGCTTTTATACACATAGATTATTGCAGTTCTCTACTATTCAGTTTACCTTTTTTTCTTGTAAAATCACTCAATAAAATAATTAGATCAGACATACGAAATTTGTATATTGACCTTTAATTAATCATTCCAGTATTTCGACGAGTGCAATAACACTTACATTCTCGCTTTCCTAATCGTCCTGCATATGACTACTTTGTATCATCAATAAAATGTTATACATTTCCTTACATTCTTACTATCATCTCTAAATCGTCCTAAAACACTTATCACATTATTACCATGAATCACGTTCGTTACTTGCTTATAATATATCGATAGTCAACATATAAGTACATATATGATATATCCACGGACTGTGAATATAGACTATCTATTTTCACAGAATATAGGTAGACCTATATAGAATACCTAATATTTATTTGTATTCTTTCATCATTACATTCAATAATTTATCTATATGAATGTATACATATAATGTATATGATTTATTATTAATATCCAATATATTATCATTTAAGATACTGTTCAATTATCAGTTATAATCTCAATCTATTACCAGTTATTATCCCGATCGTTTGGTATACCAAAGATTACCTAATATTGGGTTATATTGAATTCATCATTGCTTTTGTTAATATAAGCAATCATAAGTATGGCTTATCGTGTTATGTTTAATAGCAATTTCAGTAATTTCCGTATTAAACCTAGATAAATTACATTATGATATACAAACTTATTGCATTTATAAATCATATACGATTAATAATTATTACGTAAACATTAATATTCCGGCGAAATATATAGACTGTTAATATATATTATATTTACTCACATAATTATATATATATATAACAAATACCCTGGGGAAAGTAGGTAATTAATAGTAGTTGACGAGCAATCGAACCAACACTGATTGATCTTTAATTACAAAGAAACCTCACTAAATCCGAAGCATAAGATGTGAGGTATAATATCAAAATCAAGCTATAATATTAATCAACCCTTTGAGGTCTAACCAATTAGAATCATTTGCGCACACACACATACACACACATACACACACACACACACACACACACACACACACACACACACACACACACACACATATATATATATATATATATATATATATATATATATATATATATATATATATATATATATAAATACTGTATACAGTTACTGTATATAGTTACTGTATATAGTTACTGTATATAGTTACTGTATATAGTTACTGTATATAGTTACTGTATATAGTTACTGTATATAGTTACTGTATATAGTTACTGTATATAGTTACTGTATATAGTTACTGTATATAGTTACTGTATATAGTTACTGTATATAGTTACTGTATATAGTTACTGTATATAGTTACTGTATATAGTTACTGTATATAGTTACTGTATATAGTTACTGTATATAGTTACTGTATATAGTTACTGTATATAGTTACTGTATATAGTTACTGTATATAGTTACTGTATATAGTTACTGTATATAGTTACTGTATATAGTTACTGTATATAGTTACTGTATATAGTTACTGTATATAGTTACTGTATATAGTTACTGTATATAGTTACTGTATATAGTTACTGTATATAGTTACTGTATATAGTTACTGTATATAGTTACTGTATATAGTTACTGTATATAGTTACTGTATATAGTTACTGTATATAGTTACTGTATATAGTTACTGTATATAGTTACTGTATATAGTTACTGTATATAGTTACTGTATATAGTTACTGTATATAGTTACTGTATATAGTTACTGTATATAGTTACTGTATATAGTTACTGTATATAGTTACTGTATATAGTTACTGTATATAGTTACTGTATATAGTTACTGTATATAGTTACTGTATATAGTTACTGTATATAGTTACTGTATATAGTTACTGTATATAGTTACTGTATATAGTTACTGTATATAGTTACTGTATATAGTTACTGTATATAGTTACTGTATATAGTTACTGTATATAGTTACTGTATATAGTTACTGTATATAGTTACTGTATATAGTTACTGTATATAGTTACTGTATATAGTTACTGTATATAGTTACTGTATATAGTTACTGTATATAGTTACTGTATATAGTTACTGTATATAGTTACTGTATATAGTTACTGTATATAGTTACTGTATATAGTTACTGTATATAGTTACTGTATATAGTTACTGTATATAGTTACTGTATATAGTTACTGTATATAGTTACTGTATATAGTTACTGTATATAGTTACTGTATATAGTTACTGTATATAGTTACTGTATATAGTTACTGTATATAGTTACTGTATATAGTTACTGTATATAGTTACTGTATATAGTTACTGTATATAGTTACTGTATATAGTTACTGTATATAGTTACTGTATATAGTTACTGTATATAGTTACTGTATATAGTTACTGTATATAGTTACTGTATATAGTTACTGTATATAGTTACTGTATATAGTTACTGTATATAGTTACTACAACTATACTTACAGTATATACCTGGAAGAGTCACGTGCACAATTTATTTGATACGCTTTTATGAAATACGATTTTAAATAGATTTCCATTCAGCCATTTTAATTAGAGTGATAATTTAATTTATGCATAAATACATATGTTTTTAACTATTTACAGTAGATCATATTTATAAATAATAAATATTCTCTAATTTTACATCCGGGTATTAATATACCGTAAGCAAAATATGTTATTTATTTAAATCCATCTATTATACTATAGATTGCCTGTATAAACTGTTATTCCACGCGATTATGCAAGTGATTCGCGGATATGCGCTAGCTTTCAGCGTAAATATTAATGCATATCGCCTGTATCCGGTTACGGAAGCACAGTACTAGCTAGTACACGATCCAGATTATGTACTAGCTAGTACGCGGGCCAAACAGACTATTGTGTAATCCATTGATTACATCATACAATAATAACACCACTTCTCGCCGGTCTCGAGGTGTTACGAACGCGAAAACTTGCAAACATCGAGACATTTTAATAGCACGTTACGTAACCGTGCGATTACTCTTCCAACGTGCGGAGTCTCGCACACCCACACCTCACTCATACACACATACACACATACACACATACACACATACACACATACACACATATATACACGCAAGCACACATACACGCAAATAAACATACATACACATACACACAAGTATATATAAACACTCACCTCGCATACGTTTCCACGACCTATCCGCACCGTGTACAGTGTACGTGTACACTGTACACGTATACATGTACGTTGTACAGGTATATGATGTATACTATGCAGTGTATAGTATACATTACATACCGTACAGTGTATATTGTAAAATGTACACTGTGCAGTTTACTTTTTTAATATGCACACTACACTGTGAACTGTACAGTGTACATTGTGCAGTGCACAGTGTATAGTGTACACTCTACACTGTGCACTGTACAGTGTACACTGTGCAGTGCACAGTGTACACTATATACCGTGTACTGTATCCCTATACACTATACACTGTACAGTGTACACTATATAGTGTACACTGCACAATGTACAGTGTACACTATACACTGTACATTGTATCACTATACACTGTATAGTGTAGAGTGTACACTATATACCTTATACTCTATCACTATACAGCACGCTCGTTAACACCAAAAGTTGTACGACGTTCACTTCACTCAATACTGGGACTACTGGTTATCGTATCTCTTGTACAGTATAGCTCACACATAGGGGAATATTGTGTTAATATACACCACATGTGTAGGGAAATACACACACACACGCACACACACACATACACACACACACACACATATGTATAGTAAGATTTAGGTATTACAGGTTTAATATAAAATGGTTTAGTTTTGAAGTTTTAACTAATTCAGGTATAGTATATTTTATAGAAATAATTAAGCATCGAAAAGTACTTCGATGACCAAATAAAAGAAAATAATACGATGTGGTTGATACGACATATTCGATTTTGTATGTAACCATGGTTACCAATATATACTATATAACTGTATACGCCAATCGCATCGCATGCCAATGATGTCATTAATATTGCAGTACACTATATGCAGGCTATATGTTGTCTGATCTAAACGTATACTCTACAACGACACTCTATTTTTAGAGCTATTGTTACGGTTTCTTATCATCACAAAGGCAGGCGCATAAACTTAATTCGAATATTTACCGTATTACCGAATACGGCATTCGCGGTATTCGGCGTATTTCTTTGTGTAACTTTCGTTTGTTTAAACGCGGCGCGTTCTTGTAAAACTACCAGTGAAAGTTGTGTGTTTCGCGAATTAAACGCACATTTCACTGTATCCGCTATACTAATAGTTATGGTTCCGGTATACGTTAAGCACGCGGTGACCTTGGCAATATGTTAACACGCCTTCCTCCGATGTTATATAATGTCCATATATTACGCGTAGCCGTTGGGTCTTTATACGCTATATACGCCGTAGTATAGAGTTGTAGTAGAGTAACGTTGTGCTTCCGTTACTTCCGGTACGATTACACCTAGACTGGCAATTATAATATGAAATTGAATCCCGCCACTCGGACCACCGATTGCTCTTAGCTCTTGCCGGTCGTTGCAGGGAAGGTGTTTAATTGTTTGACCTTACAGAATTATGTTGACCAGTGCATTGATAACACTTCCAAACCTAACCGACATCATTTCCACTGAAAATAACAATTTTATATACGATGATATCATTCATGCTATATTTTCATTAACGCCGGATCTACAAGTGATATGGTCATATTTTGATATTCGTAGAAACTATAGTTGCTATAGCTACCGAACCAAATTCACCTTTATTATCTATTACAGCATAACACACAAATTAGTGTAATTATTATCGATTTCTATAAATTTCACACCTTTTCAATATAAATTCAATGTTATTACAATATTACTTCACTATAAGGAACTTTTATTATTTTCTCTAATTATGAATCATACTATATGCTATATAATGTAGTCTACTTTAAGGCAATTTATTATACTGATCAATCTTAAACATATATCTCCACTGCTGATCAATTATAACGAATTTTAATATCTCTTTACCTAACCAATTTTAATATAAACCATTCTTGACCACTCTTAGCCACAAGAATAAGAGGCTGTATCTAGTATAGCTTACCACCGCTGACCACTAATTACCACACGTATTCCCTATAATAAAAAGTATACAAAGAATCATAAACTTGAATTCGGAGCGGCGATCTAGGATCCGATATCTCGAGTACAGTACGACCACGCGTAAAGGCCTACCCGGTGACCAGTTGCAACTGACCATTCACTGACCACTAGCCGAACACTCCACAAACACTCGGTTAATCCGACTGCAACGCGCATTCTATAATTCGGCATTGCGTAGGCTGGCCACCCTGTTTATAGGACAAAGTTTACTTTTAATTATAGAATTCAATTAACTATCGCCACTAGATAACGCGGGCGATCTGCGTAGTATTGAAATTCGCCGTTCCACTCGTAGAAGTAACCCGATGAGGAAGAGCTGTTTCTAGAAATACGGAAACAGTCATAGCCGGAGCCTACGGTAATTACGTGCTCATCTTCGGGAAGTAGCAGCGCGAACCGGAAGTAATTTGCGAGTCTTGACCGCAAGTTTGTTTACGACGTGCCGACGGCTCGGCGGCGAAAGGGGCGTGGTTTTATCTCAGGGGGCGTGGTCTACAGCGGGCGCGTGTTGATCGATCGAAACGCCTGAAATCCAATCTAGAACCAGAGAAGACGGCGAACTTAACGGCCATTACGTAATGTGCATAGCGTACACGGCCGTTTAATACATTAAACGATAGGATACGCTATATATACCAGGTTCATATAACTGCAATAAACTATAACGTATTATTTACACTCTATATAGTCACTTTTAGGCCAGAATACTTTGTCATTATCAGTGACCGGTAAACCTTACATCCATCTATCCATTGAATTGAATTGAAGAGTTTATTTATATACGAAGCTAACTGTATGATATTTTCTTTTGCGTGTTAGGATACATCGAGTAATAATATTAATTATACATGTTTTAAGTGGAAGTATAATAGTAGTATTGTTAAGAAAGAGAAACGATTATAACACATATATGAATGGATATAATAATAAATATGAATTCTGAAATATAGGATAACATCGATAACATGGGTAAGACCTTCCAGGTAATTTCTTAAAAAATCCAATTTTTATTTTCCATAAGTGCCAGTTGAAAGATATTCTTGATATTATAACATACTAAGTATTATATATATATATATATATATATATATATATAGGACAATGGTATCGAATTTAATTCTAAATAAGTAATACATGATATTTTATATGCAGAGTAATTATGTCTAGCCAAATTATAACATCAATTTTGTTATAATTATGCTAATTATACTCTTATAGTTATGAGCTGTCTTTTTAAAATAAAACATTATTATTACAGCAATTCGTATGAATTTAGACTTACTTAAACTATAATATACTGTATAATATCTGAAATCATTTGGATATTTTTATATATAGAAATTTATTTTGTATTCTTTTATTTTCAAAAAATCTAAAATTTCATTTTACCGTATAGAATATGCGATGGTAATATTGGACCAGTAAAATATATGTATATAGAAATACTACCCCGTATTCTGTTTTACCATTGGACTACCTAGTATTATATTGGAGTATAGTCTACGTATATTTTCTATAGTAATTCTTAGTTGTTTCTTATTAATGTCCAATGGTAAGTTATTATTAAGTGCCCAGTTTCGTATTTCACTGGCACATCACATTCACAGTGAGTAAATGGCATTATCACCAAGTTGTAATGTTTAGTAAATGATAATGCATTCTGCATAAATAGTTAAGTTTTGTTTTCAAATTCATAAATAATAGAGTATAGTAGTACTAACTAAATAAAGAACATAGTCGATTATAATACTGAACATTGTAGAATACTCTGTTTCAATTTATATTCGTATGGTTTAATATTATTTATTCGTAGAGTATTGGTTATGTCGGTAATATAGAATTTAAATAAATCAAATCTATCTTCAAGTATTTCTATTAATATAGTTTGTGATACTTTATCAAATTCAACTCATCTGTATAATAATACAAGTCGCGTTTTAGTTCCTGCATCGAGAGTAGAATGAACACTTTTTGCAATTAGAAAATATATATTTTCTTTGTAAGGATTATTCATAAAGCGCCTTGATTTTGAGCATATCAACTATTATCATTTAAGTATACTTTAATTATAATAAATAAGTTCTCTGTTCAATATTCGTTCACATATTTTAGATAGGAAGATATTTTCTGAATTAGAGCGGTCGTTATTCAAAATATTAATATTTAGACGAGTTTTAATGAATTTGCTGAGAATTGTTTTATTATTTGTAATAATTGTATTAATTTATTTCCAAAAAATGCATATGTGATCAATAATAACTTTGCTGTATAATGTTTTTAGAAATTATATTTGTGTTTAGTCTATTAATGAGAGAATATATACTTTTTTTAAATTATTTCTACGTGAGTTCATTCCATATGAACCATATAGCTATACATACATCCATAAATACATCGAATTTAATTGGATATTTTATTTATAAGCAAGGTGGGATAATTATCTTTTGTATCGTCAAGAGAAATATATAAATTAGTTAAACTAATTAGTTAAACTAATTAGTGTTAGTTGGAAATAGAAATGGTAATAACAAAATAAGAATAAGTGTAATAATAATACATGAATTTCAAATTCATAGAAATAAATATGTTTAACTGCATTCATAAATGTTGTAATTGTATTGTATTTTCGCAACAATAACATCAATCCATCCAAACAAACACAATTCTATTCACCGACGAGAATTGTCATCTGTGTTTCGTTATAGTATGCAGGAAGCATGGGTATTTAGAATATAACACCAAGTAGGTCGTACTCTATACACGGAATAGCCTCCGGAATATCATTTCTGCCAAACATTGCAATATATTGATTTATACTATTAACAATCATCTGAAAGCTATCTCAAAGTTGTATTAAAGCCGTATATTAATATTATGAAATTTTTTAATATACGACAAATTCTTAGTAAATCAGGTTTTCATTTCAGATTTATTAAATTGTAATATGAAGATATTTCATAAAGATAAGTAATTCTGCAAATATGATCACTAACCATAAGATTGTGAGATAATATGTACATTATTTTGCTCTTTCGTATTTGAAATTTTAGTAAAATGAAAAGTCCCTTTGTGATAAATTTCTCGTAAATAGCAGCTGGGAATGTTATTATATCTATTGTTATGCATACAAATGGTAATGACCGTACAGATTGCGAATATAGTCTGTAGCATATGCCTTACTATTAATTAGTTGAAATAATAGCTACCCATCCATAAATCTATACATCCATCCTTTCACCAATACAGATATATTAATATATATATATATATATATATATATATATATATATATATATATATATATATATATATATAAGTATATTTAATAAATAAATATGATGTTTAATATTCAAATATCGATTATCATAAATAGAAATTCAATACACACATACATCGTTTACATATAGTGAGCGCACACGGCTTCACCGGTGCGGACAGCTTAATCCCGTGTGCGGTTCGTTGACCCGGGCGCACAATAGACTCGTTGATTAACGTGTAACGGCCCACCCGACCGATTAGCGTACGGTAGCGGTGCGATCCCTTTGTCCCGGTTGCGAAGAAAATAAGTAAGTGCCGGTCAAGTTACGCAATCATATGCCTTGATAATAATTAACTTGTGCCGGTGTGTCGTCAGAACTATAATAACACAATAGTATGTATATATTGTATATATATATATATATATATATATATATATATATATAAAATATTAACACACACACACCCACACACATATATATATATATATATATATATATATATATATATATATATATATACTAGATACTATAGACCCGGCGGTGCCCGGTATTCGATTGAATATGTTATGCAATCTTAATACATAGTTACATATATCGTATTTTTTTAATATGCAAATATATAAAATCTAGTTTATTTGGGACCCATTGATGTCCGATAATCGAAGTCATTTTAAAGGTAGTTTATAAATTACAAACATATAACTATTCGGGAACCGCTGATATCCGGTAATCGATGTCATTTATTGAATAAGTTTGGATACATATATATTTAATTTTATATATCGTAATATGCAAATACAAACATCGAGCTATCTTGTTCCCGTTGATGCCTGGTAATGTTATTTTAGAGATATTTATGAATTACAAAAACTAACTATCGTGGAACATGTTATACCTGTTTAGCGATGTTATTTGTTAAGTTAGATTAGATATATTTATAGTGTATGCATTATATTAAACCCATAATCAAATTCAAAATATAATTAAAGCATTTTTCATACAAATTATAGATATATTTATAGTTAATTATATAATTATAGTTCTCATTGAAACTAATATTATTTACATTTAACGGTATATTTAACAATAGCATTTCTGGTTTAGTTATAATTGATGTATTAGTTTTCAATATTTCTATTATAAGTAATACTATTTATATTTAACGAGATAGTTTGCTGTCGAATTTGTCGTTTAGTTATAGTTGATGTATTTGTTTTCAATATTCCTATAATTACAATATTAATATTTACATTATACGTGATATTAGCCGTACACATTAAAGTATAATAATCATTTATAGTTAGCGGTATTGTAATCATTTATAATTATCAGTACGATTAGAGCGGTATCATTATGATATATTAAGCATGACGTGTTTTATTTTATTGTGAATAATACTATCGGTGGATGGATTGATGGATGTATGGATGAATGGGTGGATGGATGGATGGATGGATGGATGGATGGATGTATAGATGTATGGATGAATGGGTGGATGTATGGATGGATGGATGGATGTATAGATGAATGAGTGGATGGATGGATGGGTGGATGTATGGATGAATGGGTGGATGGATGGATGTATGGTTGCATGGGTGGATGGCTGGATGGCTCGATCACATATGTATCTGCCCTAATGTCAGAGTCCTCTAACTGATTTGATTTTATCACTTACTTCACTTATGATATTATTTTACTCTCCTTAAAACACAAATGAGAACATATCTATTTGTTATTTTGTGTATAAATAAACTTTTCAATATAATTCAATTCAATGGATGGATGGATTGAAGGATGGATGGATGAATGGATGAATGGATTGATGGATACCCGCCGATTAAGATCTAGTAACAGTCTGCTACTATCAAATCAAAAATTTAATCTTGATACCTATGGTAAAAGAAGATTTAATGTTTCAGCGCCAGTTTTATGGAACAACCTTCCTCTACATTTGCGAAGATGTAATTCCATCAAAAATTTTAAGAAGGCCGTTAAAAATCATCTACTATGCTTAACATGAGATATTGGATTGATCTTGTGCGGATGTTCTATGACTACTCCGATCACATATGTATCTTCCCGAATGTCAGAGTCCTCTATCTGATTCTATCTGATTTTATTTTATCATTTAATATTATTGTACTCTCTTTAAAACACAAATGAGAACATATTTATTTGTTATTTTGTGTATAAATAAACTTTTCAATTCAATTCAATTCAATGGATGTATGGATGAATGGATTGATAGATCGATGGATTGATGGATTGATGGATGTATGTATGGATGAATGTATGGATGTATGGATGGATGGATGGATGGATGGATGGATGGATGGATGGATGGATGGATGGATGGATGGATGGATGGATGGATGGATGGATGGATGGATAGATGGATGGATGGATGGATGGATGGATGAACACAATATAGTATGAACACACACATATATATATATATATATATATATATATATATATATATATATATATATATACATATATATATATATATATATATCTAAAGTTGAATATTAAATAATATGTCATATATTATTAACATCTATTACTAAAACATCTCTTTAATAGTCGTGCTTTATGGTATCCTAAAGGAAAAACGGATGATATCATAACGGAAAAAACAGTTAATACACTTCCGAGTTGCAAGAACACAATGGATGTATTATACAGAACACAGTGAACTACTCTCAGAGTTAAATCAGGTTTATTTTACTCGTTATTCTACTAAGTAATAGTAATCATTAGTTAGAAGTAGATTTTCCTTTCCGTAATATATCTATTGAATTATGCCATGAATTTAATTATCATAAAGTGCGTCTTATACGAGTATATATATATGCTGTATGTAGATAGTCATGAGACTTCTGCCGTAATAGATTAAGATGAATTAATATTTTAACATTTTTTAGACTATAATGTTTCGTATTCTATGTTTATAAAATAATATCAACGCGTTTGCGCTATTAACACGATGTCGTACATCCTCGCATAGCCGTTATTCTAACTTATGATATGTGTTATTACTGGCATTAATTTTGAAATGAAACTGTCTTGCAGATTACATGCAATCACTATCAGGCAAAGACTCTTATGACCCATTGTTAATAGATTTCACCTTCGTACAAAAATCGATATAAACTCCATTATAATCTATGCAAACCAATTCGTGATATACTAACTATGTTGTATATATTTCAGTGTGATTAAATAAGAGAATGCACATGGTTATATATATATATATATATATATATATATATATATATCATTAGTATATACTCTATAGAATATATTATATACTCGATATTTACTTTCACAAAAAAACTAATAACCTATACATTATAAATGGCATATCACCTGCTACATTCTGCATATATTGAGATATAATGAATTTCAAAACACCTTGAATTGTAACTAATCTAATTTCTCCGCTATTTAAATATATACACTTATACCTGAAATATATATATATATATATATATATATATATATATATATATATATATATATATATATATATATATATATAGATATATATATATATCATATATATAAATATATATAAATATATATATATATATACATATATATATATATATATATATATATATATATCATATATATATATATATCATATATATATATTTATATATATATATATATATATATATATATATATAT
>OZ038313.1:34747501-34852501 GCA_964035775.1 Osedax frankpressi
GAAATACCACGTTCCAATGCAAATATGTATATTATAAATCTACATCCTATATAAATACAATAGTAGCCCCAGCTATTTATTACCCATTTGTTTGTAATTAACCATAGTGATTAATTGACCCAACCTGGATAATCACAATACTTGCTTTAAATGTATAGTATATAAACCTTTATATTAGAGCCTTTAGAGAAAGCGTATCGATTTTTACTTGAACTTTTTATTAGTATTAACTTATAATTTCAATAACCTTTATTAAGTTAATAACATCATATTTATATCATATAATTTGGTAATGAAGCTGATCTGTTTTCATTTTTTAAATGCAAATTAACATAAAGTTTAAAGATAATGCTACATTACATATATTTGTATATATAAATCTTATACAATCATAGATAGATATTCTATTTTAACTATGATATCTATGTATCCAATATTCTCTCATATTCTATGAAATATTTGATCCAAGAAATATTTGATCTACTCCTTAATATTTAATATTTATCAGATATAATGAATTATTTTAAATAATAATTATAAACAGTATAATAAATGTAGTTATCCAGTCCATATTATGGATAATATACAGAAAACCGTGTTAAATTCTAAGAAATATTAGATTTAATATTATAATTATTTTATTTATATTTTAAATCGCAAACAGTACTGAATTATACATAAACCATATGTGTTTGTATATCATTTCACATATGTATTATTTATAAATATAATACAAATTTAATTATAGTATAAAAATTCTTATAATTTAATTTATTATAATTTAATAAATAAAACATATATTCCAGAAAAAATATATATATATATATATTAATATATATATATATATATATATATATATACATATATATATATATATATACATATATATACATATATATATATATATATATATATATATAATTAAATTACTTTGACTCATTCATTTTGTTAGCTTTGACAGCTAACAAAATCAAGGGTATTTATTAAATACTATTATTACTATTGTGATTTATATATATTAAATGATATTTAATAATCAAGGAAAAAACGCCACTATAAATTACTATATACCCACTGCGTGTACACTGTACAGTGTACACTGTACAGTGTACACTGTAAACTGTACAGTAACATATTATTCTAAATAATATTTCTCTATGGATAATTTCCACTAAATTAGTATTTATTAATGATATTCAATCAATGGTAATATTAATATATTAAATATCATAAATATATTATAAATATAAAATTTAATTTTACTTGATATATGAAATATATATTGTCACATAATAATTGTATATTATTTTATTGCAGAACATATGTAATATATAATAAATTGATATTATATAATATGATTGGAAATGATATTGTGATATCGTCTATATGTAACTTAATATACATTTTTCTAATATTTTTTAATAATAAATGTAATTATATACGCATTTTTTTTATAACATAAACATTATAAATTATACTGAATTTTATATAAGATAATTTTTTTATTTTTGAAGAGGATGTTTTAAGATGTATTATACTCTTGTGTATTGTAATTATAGCTCCTGCTTAATAATTCATTAATATGACAACATTTATAGATGTTTTTTTTATTTTCAGCCTCCTAGGATTTAATTGAATTAATTCAATTGTTTGCTAAATAAAAGAACATTTCCTTGGACAGTTTATTAATTATTCGTGATTTTTTTTTATTTATATTTATAACAAATTACATATGTGATACATCATATGATATACATATGTGATACATCATATGATATACATATATGATACATCATATGATATACATATGTGATACATCATATGATATACATGTTGATCATATGATACATCATATGTTGATCATATGATACATCGTATGTTATACATGTTGATCATATGGTGTATCATATGATATAAATGTTGTAATCACATTATATATTGCTTTTCATTTTAAAAATTATATTTCACATCAATTTTATATATTATTTCTTATAATTAGATTACATTACATTATAGTAAATATATTACATTATTTCTAAAATAATCAAGTTTGCTGTGTTTTTAATTAATATATATATATATATATATATATATATATATATATTTGTATATATATATATATATATTTGTATTATTTAACATTTATATAATATAATTTATATTCACATTAACTTTATAAACTATTTAAAAGTAGAGTTTAGTTTGGAAAATATCGTATCTTACTAAAACTAACCAAGCTGGTTCTTGGGTAATTCAAAAAGTACAGTCGACTTCTTATTTATATATCACGAATTTTCTCGGTACGTGTTTTAAAACGTTGTGCGTGCGTCGTGAGTTTCTAGGCCACGCCCTTTTCTTAATAGTGTAATATCGTCCGGTGCTCTATAAATACCTTATGAGTATCCTTCGAAAACGGATTAAGGTGTCGGATATTCATGAACATACAAATATACGTATCCTTATAATATAAGATCATATATCTTACATATTTCAATTACCCTTTTTTTATTGTTAGTCATATATCAAGTCATAATAGATATATCTGCAAGCCATTGTCATTGTATATAATTAAATCCATGTAATATTATAAGATTCAGAAACTGTGTATATTATCCATTGTATATTATCCATAATATGTGTGAATTTACTGATAAATGCACACATAATACAAGAATATAAGATTTGAATTCCTCAGCTATATATTAATGATATCAAATGGGTTTTTTGAAAAAGACCTTATTTTATATGAGACATGCATACGATCTTGATATTTAAAGCTATTCACGATATGTATATTTATATGTATATATAATTGTCTCTGTAAACAACAAATAAATATATATATTTAAATTTGTCTATATGCTAGTCTAATATGATATATGGAATTTAGTAAAGATACATTCTACATTGTATATTATAGTAATAAATAATATACACACTAAATTTGTTTTTTCAATCCAATTCAATCCAAGAAACCAAATGATGTAAAATCTATTATAATCTAAAAATCTATTATAAAAACTTATATTTTTTTGAAAATTAAATATATTTTTACTTTTAGATAACACAAAAAACTAAAGATATTTTTTAGAAAGAAACCTGATAATATAAAAACATTATACCCTGATTTGTTTTAATCTATCATATATGTACTTTGAATTAGATATATATATATACTATATATAATTTACATACATTTTGTATATCTTGTATTTTATAAATAAAGTCATGATATCTTATAGAGTTATACAGTAACCTGTGAATAAAGGTGATAGGTTGATTTTACTACCTCGAGTGAGTCCGAGGCAATTCGAAATTATCGAATGTATACATATATTGATCTCCCATATATTTATCTACCCAGGAATTCCTTAATTCATTCATTGGTGCGAAAGTAAATTAATATTTAAAAGTTTTATATTACTATTTATAAGTTGACTGGATCTATTTAAGCACCCTTGTAATATACTGGGTATTTAACCTTTAGTATTTAACCTTATTCTTTAATATTATGTCATTAAATGTTTTACCAATCTTCCTCATAGATTATGTATTATATATAAATTTAAATATATAAATAAGAAATAATAATTTCATCGGAGATTCTATAAATATAATAATTTATCTTATAAATGTTATTATTATGCTGGTTAAATATTATGCTTTTTTATATATTTAAAGTATATAATAAATTTACAATTGTTAATGTTTCTAATTCTAAAGTTACATATTATATATCATTTTAAAGATAATAAATTATATTCAAACAATTTTCAACAAACATTTTTCGTGTAAAAATTAAAAATAAACTTTATTCCCTTCAGTTAAATATCAATTCATGTTCAAATATCAATTTGTCAGGGGCATCTCTATTTATAATTTGTATAGTGAATTTATGTATAATATTTATTTTATTGTAAAGATGAGTATTTTTATGAATACATATAAATTGTCATATGTTCAAATTAGCGGTTTACAATTATATCAGCTATGTGAACATTACACAATGTAATAGGTATGTCTGCATGCAAACCAAGAACTGAGGAGCTGTGCAGCCATTTCTGTTACTGCATCTGTGAAGTCGGCCTTATCGCACGAATACAAATCTGAACTCAAGGATAACGAGGTTCTATTCCGTAACCACTTCCTTAAATTATACATTTCAGTTTTTTATCTCTAATAAAATATTTGTTTTAAAATCTATAATTTTAAATTTATTAATTTCTCAATTCTTCTTTCTCCAGGAGCTCCAATTGATGATACTCTCACCCTTGGAAACGCTATCCAAGTCATCATATATTGATATAAGGCCTCAACTTCTGGAGTGTATATTTCAGGTTCAATTTAATTATTTGTCGATAATTATTTGTATATATTTTTATGATATAATCATTTGTAAAAACTATCAACTATTAAATTTATTAATCGATGTAACCTAACTTATAATAAATATACCTTGCAGATTTTGCACACAAACTCTGAAACTCTGAGATTTGGATGGCCTTTACTATTAGATGCCATTGGACAGATTTCCAATGAACAAAGGTTATAATAATATCAATGTTGTGCTTTAATAATATTATTTAATTTTATCATAACTACAAATTAAATTAATATTGAAGTAAAAATCGAAATTAATGTAATTAAATTATTAGGTTTTGAATATTTGCTTTTTGGAACTTAACTGCAAATTAAAATAAATATAAGCTAACACTTATTGCCTTCATGTGTATATTGGATCAATAAGAAAATGTGACAAAATAACCATTTGTATGTCAAATGTATTATATTTATTTTAACTAATTGCATACACATTTTTAATTGTTTTTATAATTAGCCGTTCTCGTCACTAGCGAGTCCATGATTCGCAATGCCTTCCAGAGCCTTCAACTCGTGGTCACCGATTTCCTGTCAATCATGCCCACGCAATGCCTTTTCTCGCTGGTGGACGTCGCAGGCGGTTTTGGCAAGCAGACCCGCGAATTGAACATTAGTTTAACTTCTATTGGGTTGCTGGTCAGTGCCGAGTCTGTCCAATATAGTTTTTTGTACATTTTTATAAATTTAAAATTATTTAGAATTTCAAAAATTTTAGTATCCATTTAAGGTCGACAATTTATATTTAATACAGTCGTACAATTTATGCATAATATTTTCAGTGGAATGTCAGCGATTATTTCTCTCAAAACGTCGAGAGCATTGCCACCGGGATGAAAAATGGTTAGTGAAACTCTTAAATCATTCTCTATTAAAGTCAGTTAAAATAATAAAATCTGAATAGTTTTGATAAATATTCAAAATGTCCATGATATCATATTAAATGCAAGAATTAATACATTAATTGACATATAAATAATAATAAATTGTTATAACAGAATAGAATATATTTTTCATTTTCATTATACCATTACAAATTTATTGTATATAATTTTTTAAACATTGATTTTTTGATCATATAACATTGATTTACTTATTCTGAATACTTTGGTTCATATTTACTTAATATATAATCCCTTGTAATACTAGACCACTAGACATACCATATGATTAATACTTATGCAATAAATTGGATTTCAAATTAAAAGAACTAATTAATAAATATCCATTAGTTGCATAAATAGAATTATCCAAATTATAAACGAAAAATAGATTAATGTAAATATTATTAATGTGTGTACGATTACTAGATAAATCATTTTTATACGACACTAATGTTATGTAACGTTACATAGTCCGTTATTGATTTATATTGCATAATATTTACATAATTGTTAATCGGCAACGTTGTTTGCAGACTACAACAACTACGCAGATAACCCATCCCCTAAATTCCTCTTTATGAACTGACCCGGGATAAAATGCGCTGCCCGGTCTTTTCCTTACGCTCATCGCACTCGCCTCCAGCAGACCTAAGCATCGACCAGCTGTGGATGTCCGTGTTCGGGTGCCTGGGCGAGTTGTGCGTCGATTACCGGCCGGCCGTACGCAAGAGCGCCGGTCAAACGTTGTTTTCCATGGTCACCACGCACGGCACTCTCCTGCAGCCCACCACTTGGCCCGACGTCCTCTGGAAGGTTGACGCTGCTGGCGTCAACGGAGAATCATTAAAACTCTAAATGGGATACCGATTAAGATTCGCACTAGGATGCTAATTAAGTATCTGTGTATTTATCTAGGACTATAGATTGGAATATAACTATAACTATAATTTAACTTTGAACCTAACTAATACTATAGATATATAACTAGGACATTAACTAAGTATCTAACTAGTATTTTAACCAGAATTATAACTATGACTCTACTTAATACTCTAAATAGGACAATAAATATTACACTAACTAGGATTTTAACTAAGACTCTAACTAGAACAATAGCTAGGAGTATAAGTAGGACACTAACTAGAACTCTAACTACTACTTAAACTAGTATTTTAACTAGAACTATAACTAGGACTCTACTTAAGACTCTAAATAGGACAATAGCTAGGAGTATAAGTAGGACACTAACTAGAACTCTAACTACTACTTAAACTAGTATTTTAACTAGAACTATAACTAGGACTCTAACTAAGACTCTAATTAGGACTCTATCTTGGACTCTAACTATGACAAACTAGGATACTTATTACTAGGACTATAGCTAGGACTATAACAAGATTCTAGATAGGACTATAACTAGGACTCTAACTAGGATTAAAACTAGGACTTAAACTAGGACTATAGCTATGATTATAATTTAACTAGGTTCTAAATAAAACTATAGATAGAACTATAACTAGAATTTAAACAATTATTTTAACTAGGACTATAACTAAGAGTATATATAAGAGTCTAACTTGAATCTAACTAGGATTATAACTTAGCAATAAACTAGGATTTAAACTAGAACTTGAACTAGGACTAAAACTAAAACTATGACTATTACTATAAGTTAACTAGGATTCTAAATAAAACTAGCTAGAACTATAACTAAAATTTAAACTATGATTTTATCTAGGACTCTAACTAGGACTATAAATAGGTGTCTAACTAGGATTCTAACTAAAATTATCTACAATTCTAACCAGGAATATAGCTATAACTCTAAATATGACTCTAATTAAGACTATAACTATGACTATAACTAGGATTCTAACTAGGACTATAACTAGGACTATAACTAGGACTATAACTAGGACTATAACTAGGACTATAACTAGGACTATAACTAGGACTATAACTAGGATTATAACTAGGACTATAACTAGGACTATAACTAGGACTATAACTAGGATTATAACTAGGACTATAACTAGGACTATAACTAGGACTATAACTAGGACTATAACTAGGACTATAACTAGGACTATAACTAGGATTATAACTAGGACTATAACTAGGACTATAACTAGGACTATAACTAGGACTATAACTAGAACTATAACTAGGACTATAACTAGGATTATAACTAGGACTATAACTAGGATAATAACTAGGATTATAACTAGGATTATAACTAGGACTATAACTAGGACTATAACTAGGACTAAACTAGGACTATAACTAGGATTATAACTAGGACTATAACTACGACTATAACTACGACTATAACTACGACTATAACTAGGATTATAACTAGGACTATAACTCTAAATATGACTCTAATTAAGACTATAACTATGACTATAACTATGACTATAACTAGGATTCTAACTAGGACTATAACTAGGACTATAACTAGGACTATAACTAGGACTATAACTAGGACTATAACTAGGACTATAACTAGGACTATAACTAGGACTATAACTAGGACTATAACTAGGACTATAACTAGGACTATAACTAGGACTATAACTAGGACTATAACTACGACTATAACTAGGATTATAACTAGGACTATAACTCTAAATATGACTCTAATTAAGACTATAACTATGACTATAACTAGGACTATAACTAGGACTATAACTAGGACTATAACTAGGACTATAACTAGGACTATAACTAGGACTATAACTAGGACTATAACTAGGATTCTAGGGCTTAAACTAAAATTTTAAATTGGAGACTAACTAAGATTTTATCTAGGACTCTAACTAGGATTTAAACTAAGAGTATAGCTAGGACTATAGACGATTACTAAGACTATAACTAGAATTTAACTTTGACTCTAACTAAGACATTAGATATAACATGATCTTAAACTAGAATCTAATTAGGAAAATCTGATTTTATCAATGTATTTAGAACAACTAATATTTAGAACAACTAATATTTAGAACTATGTCTTTAACTAGGACTTCAACATTGATTATAACTGGGATTAATATAAACTAGGACTTTAACTATATCATTGAATTGAGAACGCTAATATATGATAACAAATCTAAATTATAAACAGATTCATTTACAAATATCCACAACTTGATGAACAATAACCAAAAATATGAGAAAATATCCCATTATGACTAAGAGTATAACTAAGATTAGAACTAGGACTATAACTAGGATTATAACTAGGATTATAACTAGGATTATAACTAGGACTCTATCTTGGACTCTAACTATGACAAACTAGGATACTTATTACTAGGACTATAGCTAGGGCCCATTCCGCAACAAATCATGCGACTAATCTCTTGTCCCGACGCCAGGTTCTGTTTCCTTTACTAGACGACGTGCAGAGGCTATCGCAGGAAGCGTCGGAAACGCGATCGCTCGGCTGCGTCGACACGTCGTCGATTCTGATTCACCATTCTCGCGACAACCCCCGCAAACAGTGGGCCGAGACCCTGGTGCTGGCGTTGGCGGGTGTCGCGCGGGTTTTCTACTCGCGACGCCGCGATATCATCTCGTTAGGTTCGCGGGGTCCACGTTTTCCTGGCGTTTCTTAACCGCTGGGAGGCTATGTGTTGCCAAGGCGATACGTATCCGCTTACTTTAGAACAATGGGACTTTATAGATGCTGTACAATAATGAATAATTCAGTCCGTAATAATAAATTTGATGTATTATATAATTAAACTTACTTTTCAATATTGAAATGAATTTTGTGAAAATTAATATTTGAATAATTAATGAGATTGAATATAAAATACGAATGCACTTTAATGTCTTTGATAGAGTGAGAACGTCTTAAACCATGTTTTTAAATTCACATCCGAACAGATCATTTCGCATCCGCATGGAATAAACTTTTGGAGTTCATCCAGCTGATGGCGTTGTCGAAAAACAGCGAAGTATCTCTTTCGGCGTTGAAGAGCTTCCAGGTTCGGCGTTACGTAATGTTATAGTTTATTAAAAACACTTACAAATTATAACAATGTATTTGTGCCAGGGTCCGTCCGTTATTGATTTCATTTTGATTTCCTTCATTATATAACCTTATCTCTTTATTTGCCGTCTAGGAGATACTGTCTCCGGCCGGAGCTCCGGATAAGCAAATAACTACTGCCGACAAAGGATTGAATATAAAACTAACAATGTCACCTTCTGCCGAAGCCGGTTATTATTTTATTATTAAATATTACGGTTATATTTATTTATATAAAGCTAATTTATAGAATAGCGAAATTTGATATATTTATATTCACATAAACTTATATTTCAATGCGTTTACATTCGATAACGTTTATTAATACAATTGTTCTCGATATACCTGAACGTTATTACCGCTGACCAACAAACTAATACCACCCGACATCCGATGACCTATTAATGCATTCGATGTAATTAAACTGCCGCCGATGACCTCGTCGATTGCCCTACCCTCGTTTCAGTGGACGCGAAGGCTTCGCATACGGCCACCACTACCCAGCCACGAAGCTCGACGCTTCCCCTCGACGCCTCCCTACAGCGGCCGGAGTCTCCGGCGCCGACCAATTGCATCAGCGACGACCCGGCCCGCGAGGCCACCCTGTGGTCAGCGGCCTGGAAAGTCTGGCTACACATCGGTCAGTCGATATGTAGTTGAATTTGTTCAATTTCACTTTTACTTTTCGATACAAATTTAATGTGTCGGAATGTTTTGCAATTTCTCTTGGAAAGAAAAAATTCTCATTGAACGAAAATGTCAATGAGTTGAATAAGGTCACTGTCGAATAATTGACCTATGAAATGTTATCAGTTATTGATTTCTGTATTAAATTCAAAGTATATATGTATGTATATATATGTATATATATGTATATATGTATATATATATGTATATATGTATATATGTATATATGTATATATATATATATAAAATGTCATTATTTTATCAGCTATTTGAATCTATTGTAAACACTATACTAGATATATTCCACTCAGTAAGAGATTCCATTGTCTTCATTCTATTTGATTCCGCAGGCACAACCGTCACAAAGATTTCAACTGAGAACGATCATTTCATCCCTTCGCAGTCCTATCTGACAGCCTTGATGTCCATTTTCCCGTCCATGTATTATCAGGTGAACGAATTAAAACATAAACTCTGCTTAATCTCTTCTAATCTCTTATCGCATTATTGAAGTATTGAATCTATCATCATTGTTAACTCCTATTTCCCGTATTGCTATTATTAATTATAATCAATGTTATCTTGAGTAATAAGGGGAGATTGCAGTGGGAGATTGCAGTGGGAGATTGCAGTGGGAGGTCACAGTGGGAGGTCACATCAATATTTACATTGTAGACATTTGTACAACTAGATCAAATGAAACTAACGATTCAATTTTTTAAATATTACCAAAATATTTGACCTACTATGCAAATATTTAGTCTTTTACAATAGTAATAATTTAAAGTTATGTATCATCTCCTAAACTTTACTAAATAAAATCTATATCTTTTGTGTATTAATTCGGCGATTTATTGAATTATATGAAGATATAAAGTTATTTATCGACATATATTTGATAAACGAGCTTTTTTTATCAATAAATAAATTATTATTGCCTTCAAGTACAAATTATTGGAGTACCTCTTAAATTGAACAAACCACCTAATTTATAATATTAGTAATTCAATGAAAATAATTATTCGCAGAAAATGCGCTTTACAAATTATGCACTTTTATAATTTATATTTATTTTTCACACAGTAAAAATAAAAAGGTTTATGAAAAGTTTATTTGAATACATGTTGAAGGTACATATTAAGAAAGTTGTTCGTAGACCAATTCTGCATCATTAACTAGTAAAATTACTGGTTACCGCTAAAATTACTTGTGTACCTATAATAAAAATATAATCAGCATTTATAATGATTGTATTATAAATTCCATGTATTTAATATATTTATATATCTACTATATTGATATATAACAATTGCTAACATTACATTGTTATGAATATGTGATGGTCAGCATATCACCAATATGTAATTAGTGTTTATATATTAGTCATATCATAATAATATATTTAAAATTTTTATAAATAATTTGAAAAATTCAAAAAATACAAAGGAACCGCTTTATCTGAAATGTTTTATTGTTTGTAGGTAATGCATGATAATAATAATATTATATTCAAATATAGATAATTTGGTTTTTCAAATTTAAATACGTAATTTAAATGATATATATATTGTAAAATGCACGACAGAATATAATAATATTTATATAAAATATGAAATTTATGTCATTTATATTTTTTTTTTTATCTTAAATTTCACATTCATAATATTTACATTTTTTATACAAAATCATTAAAATATTACAAAATTAAATTGACAATAGCAGTCCCCCCTTGCAACCCCATACAATTCTCAATTTCATTCCCTTCATTACCTATTATCAACCCCTCGCGTCTACCATAAACTCTATCTAGACATTTATCTCACCGAATGCATTACCGCGGCACGAAGGTTAAGGTGAAATTCGACGAGCGCGACCTCTCCCAGTTATCCGAGGTTCTGCAGAGGTCGTTGTGCGTACCCGTATCAGCCGACAACTGCTCTACGTACGGAGTGCCGGCTTCGGGCGACTGCCTGTTGACTCACCTGCAGACGACGATCCTCGCCGCCCTCAAGGCCATCCACCAGGTCCGCGATTCTCCGTTGCCCGCGTATCCATAGCGATACAACATCCGAACTCTACGCCCCGATATCAATTTCCCGCTTAAACTTCGTCTGACTTCGATGGCAATTAATTGGCGCCTATATTTAGTGAATCCGCGATTTCGATGGCAATTAATTGGCGCCTATATTTAGTGAATCCGCGATTTCGAAATCGATTTCCAATTCGATAAAAATGCCGACAGGAAGTGGCAATTGCAGCTCCGCACATTCAGTCGATGTACACCGACGTGTTTGCCATGTTGCTCAGCTATGTCAAGTACTCGGTGTACCCACCGAAAGTAAAGTACTTCAGCGATCCCTTGCCGAATACCAAGAGTCAATCTCAGGTAACTTTCTGTATTTTGCACTCATTTATTATTTATGTTTATAAATAGAAATATTCTCGAAGAGAGTTATAAGATATTTTATCAATTACTCAATTTCTCAATTCCTAAGTATGTTCCTAATTACTCAATTCCTCAATTCCTAATTACTCAATTCCTAATTACTCAATTCCTAATTACTCAATTCCTAATTACTCAATTCCTAATTACTCAATTCCTAATTACTCAATTCCTAATTACTCAATTCCTAATTACTCAATTCCTAATTACTCAATTCCTAAAGGCCACTTGGGTGTCTATGAACTATGTGCCGTTCGCCGAGGCTGTTATTATTCTGGTAGTCGACCTTTACAAGAAAACCGCAAACCATCGCGCCGTGATCAAAGGCAACGTCCTCGAAAGCATCGTCAAGGTAAGTTAAACAGTCTTTAGGCGTAAGTCTGCGTGTGTGTGTCCGCGTGTATGTGTCCGCGTGTATGTGTCCGCGTGTATGTGTCTGCGTGTATGTGTCCGCGTGTATGTGTCCGCGTGTATGTGTCCGCGCGTATGTAGACATACATGCAAGGCGAACTCAAACGCCGCTATAGTATTATTTAGTGCGGCTCCTTTCAACGCATGAATGCGTTTCTATTGAATCAACACTGGAACCCCACTACCTTTAATCTCCACCGGTATTTACGAATTATGTGCATTATGTTAATGAACAATGTTATACAATTGTGACAAGTACTACCATATCTACTCGACGGCTCTTTTAGTGAATGCATATTTGAGTTATTAATATTTGTAATATCTATATATAGATATACATTTTATTTAAATAAAATTTTTATTTTCAGATATCTATAACTTATATTAATTAGTTAATTGAACAAATCATTTTATTATATAATCTTCCTATGTAAGAATTTTAAACTACATATTTATGTTCGTTTAATATTTATAAATTAATTAAAAGGTTATCTAAATGATGAATATTTATTTTAATACTATATTTTGTTATCAAATTTTATGCTATTTTAATTTGATTTGATTATAATCATGAAATAATTTGTGTTAGTTTTAATTTATACACATTAATTTTTTATATATATTCTTTTTATGAAATAAAATTTGTATTCTAATTTATTTTCTACGATATTTATTATGGATTCAGTATTTGCATAGAGATCTCACCGGGTTGTCAGAAATGAATTATAAATATATACTCATTAAAAAATAACAAAGGTATACAACTTCACAAAATTATGCCTATGTTATAAAAATGATAAATAGTATCTAATTCACCGGGTGGGCAAAAATAAAAACAAATTCACGGGTTTTACAATTCAAAAGGCTTCGACCTCGTCGGATGGTTCGCAGCAGCGATTAGTACAGCATCACGCGTAGTTTGTCGATATCCGACTTCAACAACGACAACTCGGTCCTCAGCTGCAGGTTCTCCTGTTCGAGGCAAATCACTCGCATCGAGATCTGCTCCTCCTTGACTCGGCGAGCTTCTCGAGAACGTTTCGCCGAATCGTTGTTCTTTTGCCGTTTGTCCCAGTACTGGTCGTCTTTCCGCGCGGGGGCTACGCCGACGCCACCTAGCGGCCTCGACAGTCTTTTACTCGCAGTGCACGTCAACGACGTCGAACCGTTGCTTCCCGCCGACGAACTGCTGTCCTCGTCTTCGAGTTTCAGCAGTTGGCGTTGCTTCAGCGATTCCTCGACGGCGGCCGACGCCGCCGCCTGGTTGTGCAACAGCATCTGCTGGTGGTGGTAGTGGTGGTGGTGGTGCTGAGTTTGACCCACGTAGCTCGGGTACATGGCGTTCATGCAGTCGGCGGCGCCGTACGCCGCGGGGTCGATGGGTTTGGCGTGGACGGGTCCCAGCTGGGTCATGCCGAGGCTCGGGTAGCCATTGTAGACTGAGCCTCCGCCGCCGCCGCCGCCAGGTGGTGGAGGTGGTGCCGCGAATGACGTATAGAACGGGGAACTCGATACATTTGATGGTCGAGGATAGGTCTGTAAATTACATTGTGCTGACAATAGTCATTGAAGTGTTTATTTTATGTTATTTTATCTTTAGTTATCCAATAATATATTTGCGATAATATGTTTAACTAAATTATACAATTTTATTTTATAGAATTCATTCTAAATTTCGAATGGTATATAATAATATTTTGATATTAAATTGGAATTTTTATAATTAAAATTTGAAATTGCCCGAGAGGTCATTTCTAAACTAGATTATTATTACACATTGAATGTCCTTTCTTCACTACAAATAACCTTAAACGGTCGTTCTCCGGGTATGGGCAGTACTGATAGCACTCCACCGCCTCCTCCCCCTCCCTGTAGACCATTGGACGTGTCCAGCGTGACGTCGGAATACGCGCGCGATTCGCTTTGCACTGTCGCTACGTGTGTCGCTACTGGCGTCGCTATTGGCGTCGCTGCAGCGTTTCTATTCGGAAGCGATCGCGTTTCGACGATTACCGTATCATTGGGCACTGCGCATGTAGTACTGCAGTGCATACTTCTTTAGGGGGGACGCCCTGTGTGGATTATCATGTTACGTTTACTGTACTAGTACTAGTACTAGTACTAGTATTACTTTACTAGTACTAGTAGAAAAAGAGATAGAATCTTCTAGATATCTAGAGATCTAGTATCTTCTAGTATCTTCGATGACATTTAATATTTTCCAAATCATTTATGGAAATTTAATTTTTTGTATTCTATTTATTAAGATATCAACTTATTTTTTATACATATTTTTTTTATAAAATCTACATTTAATTATTTTTTAGGTAATCTCAATTAATTTGCATCAATAAATTTAACTTTCAATGATAATTTGAATATATTTTTGTCAATTATATTTCATATTTGATATATAAAACAACATTTATTTATTACTTTTTTAAAAGTAATTAATTAATTACATTTTTTTAATATTCTGTTATATAATGTTACTGTCTTTATTGATATAATAAAATCATAATGTTACATGTATTTTGTACACGTATATGTATTTGTTTAAAAATTTGATTATTATTGTAATTTAACACTACAAATTGGTTTATACCATTTACAAATCTAATATTTATATTAAAACTGAGCTATTTCAAAAATACTTTATACTAGCTAAATATTCACAAGTAAACATAAAATTAAACTGTTTATGATACAATAAACTGCATAATACAATACACTTTTTAAACATTACATTTTAATCATATTAAGTTCATAACAAAATCATAATTACTACTATGCATTGGATATAGGAATATTGACTTAATAAATAATTTAAAATGGTATTTATTTCAAATTATTTTGTACTTTATTAAATTAAACATTCAAATACATTCACTTCTAGATTATATAAAAATGTAACAACTTTATATTGACATAATTTACTAATATAATATAATTATTATATTATTACAATACATATTTATATACACAATCTTACATGGCATACACTATCGTACAGTGAATCATCAATAACACATACTATATATATATAAGTAATACGATGTAGAAAATGATATCGCATACTTCAATTGTATATCGATTATACAGGTGGATTTAATGCTTTCATACTAATGTATTATGTATTATATAATGTTTTACTCCGTATACTAATTACTCATGTAGAGTTGAATACTATTTATAGAATTGTATGTCCTCTAGAGGACAATAGCTATTTACCCCCGCAGTCGTTAATGGTTTAGTAGTGGATACCGAATGTTACATCTATTAAAGAGTACAATTACGTTGATATTACAGAGGCATTAATGGCAGACCGTTACCGTAGCCCGCGATTTTGTATCCAATACGAATATGATCTACATCGTATGGGTCATACAATTTGAATTGTTGATTTGGTGTGTTGATAATATTTGACATTCTAATTAAATATACTAATGTACGGATTAAATTACTAATGTTACTAGCAAAACACGTGCATTTAAATATATATACGTAATCTAAGTAATATGTAAGTCATACTAACATGTTGTAATTTTTAGACGCGTTTTTATATCTCTATATAAATTAGTTATCGATTATCCGCAGTATATTACGATACCGATAGTCCTTATAGTGGATGTAATACTAATGAAACGTTGTATCAATGTTAATATTTCCCTGGTAATGGGACTCGTAGATTTGATCGCGTAAAGAAGGCGTGGCTAAAACGGTAAAGGCACGCCCCTTATGTAATAATATATGAATGAATGCGCAATGACTGAATCTGCCAGCTAATTAGAATGCTATTGTGTGCTCAAATGGTCTACTATAGGAATACAATTTAGATGTAATAATATATAAATATATATAATAATATTTAATTATTTATACAATTCTTATAGTTTGTGATAGATATTAAAATTAAACATATACATACAGTGTATAATCGATATATACATATATATGTATATATATAATTAATTTAACATACTTAATTTACATATATATATATATTTATGTTAATTTATAAGAAATTATTCAGATTATTTTAATATTTTGTTATATACATTTAACATTATGTTAATATAAATTTCACATTGCGAAATACATTTTCCTTGAAAATAAATGAAATTATTTTATAAAAATGACAATATTTTCTCTATTACGTTATTATATTATGTATATGTATTAAAGTATTTGAATTTCAGCCTATATATGTATATTATTACTAATTGAGAATATACAAATATGTTTAAATTTTAAATTTTTATAATTACATATTTAAGTAATCGTAGTTGATACTACACCCCTCCTAAATAATAAAATTTCTATATTCGGTTATACAAGCCTTACGCATTGTGACGTAACATATTACGTAATCGGCCAAAGGTCAGGCTTAGCAAATAGTAAGCCATATCTAGCTGGATAAATTCAAAAATAGGTCAACCTACAGTGTGTTTAGCATGTATTATCGACCGTTACGTCATATGAGATTATCTAAATATGGTTTACAACATTATATAATTTCTTATTAATTCGTTACCGGAAAAATATATATTGTTCTATATTTGATAGTATTAATATATAATATATATGTACAGTTATTTATAAACTATAATATTATTATATTTATACTGAATTTAAATTATTTGTAAGGTATAAATACGGATATATTATACATAATGTGATATATTGTGCATACGCTGTGTACTATTGGTACAATGATATATCTCTAAAACTATTTAAAATAATTACTATAAATAATGTTTATATAAATGAATATTATTAATTGGCAAATTCACAATAATTTCAATATAAATGAAATAAATATTGCTGTATTATGTAATAAAAGCTAAATTGCATATGATTTGTTCTTTTTCCAACTTTTTTGTAATAATTTTATCTAAACTAATCTTCTATAGGTAAATTTCAGAAACATTATTATTTATATTCTACGTCAAATAACCGATTCTAGCTTTCACATATGAAAATCAATAATATATGATATGGTAGCACGTGTTATGTATGTCTGCCCATTACGATTATGTATACATATATAACGAAATAGTATTACATTGCGATAGTATTAATTAATAATATACTGGTTGGTTAAATCAAATATGTTGTATGTAAAATAGACTACATTTAAATGTAATAATAGTATTGAATATTTTAAAGCTAAACAAAGAACGCAATGATATAATATTTTTGTAATATCTTGTTTATTATAAAAAAATAATTGCCTAGTATATTTGTCAGGGTCCCTGAAAATACAAGTGATGGTGATATTTTTATACTTTGATTTGCTAAAAAAATTATAAAAATATAAAAGTATTAGATTCAAAAATTTAAATTGCCTTGATTATTTGATGGGATCAACAATGAAAAATGAAGTTTTGTAACTGTTTTGAAAAATGATTCGGTATACAAAAATAAATAAAATATAACATAAATTATGCAATACAAAAATGTGATTAACTTGATATTTTTCTAGTATATTTATTTGATATATTACGTACTAGTTACAAATAATTTCTTTATATGTAGATTTATTTATATTTTAAACTTATTTTGTAATAATTATATATATATGAATGGTTCATTGATTATGTAATTATGAATGGAAATTAGTACATGATCATAAATGTATACAACAAATAAACAAATATAACGTTGTGATTATATAACTTATGAATACATTTTACAATTTATATAATCAATTGTAATTAATTAGCGCCGTAATTTCCGTCGTAAGTTTTTTTTTAAATAAAATTAATCTTTAATAATAAGCTCCTACTACTTTTTATGACATGTTTATTTTTTAAATGTTTATCCTTTACATGTTAAACTTATAAGATACTACGAATGTCTAGAATAATATATAATATATATTCATTCTAAATATGGAATATATTATGTTGCATAATACATCGCAACAGAAATGTTATACATCTGTTATTCATATTCCACTGGAATAAGCTTATGCAATGTTATGTAAGAGTTGATTAGACCAGCTGGTCAGACAACTACATATATACAATATACACATATATATATATATATATATATATATATATATATCTATTATTATTTATAATTATTATATTTATTTTTAAGAAACTCGATTGCATTAGAATACAAACCTATTTCTTCTTTTAGTTGGCGTAATAGTAATTTGTATTTCTATGTAAACGAATCAAGTATTCAGATCGACGTTTTAAGAAGAAATGCTTATTTTTATGTTGTTTCGTTTAAAGAAAACTATTTATTAAAAGTAATGATTATCAGTGAAATTAATCTATTTAAATTCACTGAACATTAAAACATTAAAGTATAGTTTTCATACAAAAAGTATTTACATTACTATATTAATATATACATTTATTGATTCCAATTGAACACTATTTCTAGGCATATATAATGTGTATTTTGTTGAATATATAATTATTTTTTACAGGGATTCAATATATACTATATGTATATTAGTATTGTTTACAATCCATCTATATCCGAACAATTATATAATTCGTAAATCATTTATAAAATTATTGATATAAATTGAAAATATATTGTACATTCTATATATGTACCAAATGTATATTTTCAAAGTATATACAAATAATCAGTATTATCTAACTAATATACTAAACTATTTATTTTGTATTAGTTCTAATATATATATATATATATATATATATATATATATGTATACGTATTCGTATATTTTATAATTTCTTATTTCCCTGTAATCATTTGGTTGCATTTAATAGAAGTAAACTGTATATATGCCGACTCACCTAATAATGATTGCGTCATAGTTTTGCAACTTTGATCATTGGAATAGCGGGGGGTATTATTGTTATCAACCGTGCTGTAATTCATTTATAAACATTTTTACAAGTCAATACTCGCCCGATCACTTATACGTATAGCGTTATTTAGAATACACGTTCTACAAAGTATACAGTAAATCAAATATATCATTTAAAACGTAGACTTTTTTTTTTGAATACTATTCACTTATTTATGTTTACTATTACCAAGTCTATGGGTATTTATTTGTTTATTTATATCTGTATATGTATTGAAATATGTAATTTTTATGGATAAATAAGTTAAACTATACTTTATTCGATGGATAGAGAATACGTTATATAACCTACCAATTCCACTCATCGTACACGTCACCTGTCAATCACTACTACCGGTCTTTCTTACACTTCCAGCCCTAGCATTGCTGTCTACGTTGTACGGCGTACAGTCGCACCGCTTTTAATCTGTCGTATACTTTACGTGCACGTCGCGTACACTTCGCGTACAATCTTCAATGTACAATTTGCGTCTTGCTAAGCCTTCATCTGCTCTGAGAGTGTATATATATACCATAGTTTATAGTGCAGTTTTCTATATCGTGCTCCTTCTGCTACACGCAACACCCAACACCTGTGTCACACACTCACCGTCGAGAATTACGCAACGCTTACGTAATAGGTTAACCGCCGCTGCGGTTACGTCATGCTGTTGCGTCACCGCCGGTCGCCGAGGAGCGTGCGCGAGTGCGCGAGTGTGCGACCTGGACTCGTCACTAAACACTGGCCAGCCATCAACACGTGAAACCGGTCTCGGATCAGCCGATTAGACGAGGCTTTGTTAAGATTTCATTAGATGGAATTAGATTTAATTTCACATTGAATTTACGCGGTGGTCACTTTTTCTATATATGAGTCTTAATATAGAGTCTTAATGCAATGCAACCCTGCAATTATTATATAAATTGATAACTATAGAAGTATACTTCCGTGTATGTTTCATATAATATAACGGTGTATATTATATTAGATAGTATTAACAATCTAATATAATATACACGTTGGTGAATTTCATATTTGTTTTAAAATATATATATATTTATATATCTACATGAAATATTAATTAAAACATTAACAAATATTATATTTATAAGTAATATATTACCTATATTATTATATAATTATACATATTTGGATTTATAAAATTAATTAATATATGTATTTTTCACTATATTTTCTTACTTTTTTAATATAATGAAATATTGGTGTTATTTTATTATTATTGATTAAATTCATATTAACGAAACATACCAACATTTCTCTAGGTATAATTTCCATTTTATTAATTTACAAATTATATATTCTATAGAGTTTAACATATATATAATATATATATATATCTTTATATTTTATATATATCTTGGTCACCATACTTTTTCCTTATAATTCTTTCTTAAAGTTCTTTTTCAGTGTTATTCTTTTAAGATTATTTTTTTATAACATCTTTCAACTCAATAGTAAATACAGAAATTTTATATTTATAATATTTTTTGCTTTGTATTTAATTTAGATTTAATTTCTTTATAATTCTTTCTTAAAGTTTTTGTTTTCAATATTATTAGTTTAAGATTATTTATTTATTTTATCATATTGTATCATTTATTTCATCATTTATTAACTTATTAGTAAATACAGCAATGTAAGAATTTGGTAAAATCCTTTGAAAATATAAAATAATATAAAAGAAATTAAGAAGTTAACAAAATAAATAACTTTGATTGTTTGCTGTGATCCTGGAAATAATAATGAACATTTTGTTATTTCAATATATTTATAATATGATACAAAATGTATACAATTTAATTATAAAATCATACATATTCTATCAACGATTCATATCTCTAGTATTATTATTATATAATGAATGTAAACATACATTTTATTTGCATTTAAGATATATTATGTTTATTTTTATATAAGATATATTAGTACCTTATATGATTGTATGGTTATAAATTATTAAACTAGTACATTTTATTTAGGAGTTGACGTTGCCATTGAAAATCAAATACATGTGTCCAAGCCAAAGCACTTGGCTATTGGTTGTTCAGTCATTAATGACATGTCTTCAAGTCGGCCTTCCTGTTTCTCGACTTAATGGTTTGCTTAACTTTAAATTTTGTTATAAATTCATTTATTTACATTACAAAATATGAATTATTTTTACAATTTTCCTAATAGAATTTATTTTAAAACGTATCTGTAATTAGAAGTGAAATGTAATACTTATAAATATATACATAATAAATACCCATAATAGATATTTTAGTTACAATATGTAGATATAATATTCTATTAATTTACTAAATTTATATAATGAAGAGTTATGTAATGAGTAATATATTTTAATAGTATATAATAATTAACAAATTATTTATTATGTATGTTTGGTTTTTACATTGTTTCAATTTATACTTATGTTATATTACATATATATATATATTCATATACATGTATCTATATATCTATTCACACAATTAACTTTCTTCTCTAGAAAATGATTTCACTGGATTATGGCCTGTCTTAGGGGACACTATGGAAGATTATCTATTTAACTCTAGGTATCTTAACTAGATGATTTGTATTCTGTATTATTTTTGTATAATTACATGTTGCATAACCAATTTACATTTATATCAAATTTCAAATAGTAAACCTCCCAACAACCGTACGAACGAAGAGTGCGAGAGAGACGAAAACATGGATTTACAAGTTTTTACTAATAATTTAATGTACATATTAACTAATAGTTTCTTTAAAACACCGTACGCCAATATATTTGCATATGCGTTCAATATTTTGATTTCGTTCAGTTTGTTACATTGATAAAAGAGCAGTTGCTTCCGTTTTCTAAAAATTTGAATGAAGCGTTCATTGTACGCCTAGTGGACATACTGAATAAGGGTTCAATTCACTCGACAACTGGCATTGAGAGGTTCATAGGTAAGTAAAATTGGTATCTTCCGGAGCTATTTACCTTGAAAGTTTAATAGTTTGTATTTTCGCAAGCATTAGTGGTTATTTATAATAAATAAATGTTTAAACTCATTCTTTGTTACACATGTAATTACATTTATAGTATAAGTAGGTGATCAACATTTTTGATTTGTTATAGAGCCCTTGAAAATAAGGTATCATAACCAATTGAATAATAACTGCAAATACATGTAATCATTTAATCTTTAGCAATAATAAAATAGACATAGTAAGAAATTTTAAATGTAAACAAAATTGCAAATATCATAAACTAAAAGAGTTTCATAAATATTATGGGCTAGAATTAATATTTATATAACCACAAATATTGTCCAACACATGTTATATTCTAATTGCTCACTTAGAAAATTATCAAAATGATTAATAATTATATATTTCTTTAATTTTTAACATAATGTGATTTAAAGAAATGCTATAACTCTATAAGTTTGTTTGTTTAAATTGATTTCATAAATACACATTAACACGATTATCTATAGCCTCCTTACAATCTATGTTATCAAATCGCTAATACACTCTCACTAACAGCAGATGTTGAATCCAGTAGAAGTCTTCGCGAGCAATTTTCTCGTTCATGTTTTGAAACACTCTTGGAGTTTTCTTTTATAATGGTTCCAGGATCGCAGTACGAACAAGTTAATAATATTCTTTTTTCTAGGAGTACTGAAATACTGACGTTTAATTTTAAGTGATGTAATGATCCTTTCATTACATATAAATTTAGTTAAAAATGTTCACATATGTCTATTAATTGTGTTAATGCATTAGTTAATATGATAATACTTCTGCTAGATCACGATTTCATTGAATTATCAAATATATTCTCTCTATTGTATTCTCTCTATTGTACCTCTAGAATATGTATGCTAATTTCATTTGAT
The DNA here is from genome assembly GCA_964035775.1 of Osedax frankpressi. Taxonomy (NCBI): domain Eukaryota; kingdom Metazoa; phylum Annelida; class Polychaeta; order Sabellida; family Siboglinidae; genus Osedax; species Osedax frankpressi. The sequence goes on from OZ038313.1 coordinate 34,771,078, forward strand.
CTAGATAGCACTGATTATTGTAATCTAATTCATCGTTCTAATAGAATAGTGCTAATAGAAGGATGTATTTACATGTCAGTTATCTTAACTAAATCTGGACTAAACTGTGGTCCCTATTCTATAGCCACCTTATGAGCAGAATATGAAGTAGTCACCAACTTTCTTTTTTCACGATGTCAATATATATCCATTAAGTAAATTCAACAAAGATAATAATAAAACGTAATATCCAATATTTATTATTACGAATAAATAAGCATTATCCTATTAATAGAAGATAAGATAAAAGTAGTAACTGAATAGAATTGTTGAACTTATATCAGCTAAACACAAATTGACTTTTGTTGAAATATTTTATTAACATTTCTACTGATTGCATTTCTTCTACCTTTCATTTTTTTTATTAATTTATATTCTGCACTATCGAATATTACTGAAAATTATCCATTTTAATATAATTCCATGTTTGCAGTATTTAATAAAGTGTAAATATATCTTAAGATAAAGTTTAATATTATTAGTTTATATTTTTCATTTCATTCAATACTAAATTAAGAATACACTATAATTAATAATTCACTTATAAATAGCTAAGAATTTTAACGAGTTTTATATTTCTCACCAGAATTGTACCATTACGAAACTGGCGATAAATACTTTCATGGGTCGCTGTCGCCAAGTTATACAGCGGTTCATCGACGACGAACGACTCTCCGCTGACTGCCCGTTACCGAGGTTAAACCGTCTTCATGCGATTTCAACGCCGACCGTTCCCATGCACATTTATTACCAATTACTTCACTCGCATATTTGCAACAGGCCTCGGTTGACCGAAATGATTTTCGTGTTGAAAGCCGCCGACATCCTCGTTCAAACTTTAAAAAAGGCTCCAAAGCATAATGGTTAACGTAAACGCAGAACTACTTCATAATTTAGAATTCTATAATCATTGATGTAATTTGAGGTTAAAAATTCTTTTCATCTATATTTCAAAATTGCAGTCGACAAAGCGATGTGGGGAGATGTGATATCGCTGTACCCTTTATTAGTGAATTGCATTTCAACATCTTCTAAATTGATTATTCATCCAATCAACACTTTATTGCATCAATATTTTCAACTTCTACAACCCCCAACCTCTTTGTGACCATTTAATGTGAAAACTAATCTTATATAAAATTAACATATTGCAAGATGGTATAATTGTATTATTTAACTTGTAAAATTAAATAATGAATTTATAAAATTCAATATACCATATTTTGTTATCGATTAAATATGATTTTGTATTATGTTTATTTGAGTTAATATATAAACATATATTCAATAATAAATATATATATAAATAATATTAAAATAATAATAAAATAATATTAATGTAATATCAGTAGTATAGCAGTAATATGGTATTGTGTGCCGGAATGGAACCTTCATGTGACATTTTCTGTAATATTTACAAATATATCTAAAAGAATGAGATAATAATACAGCTTAATTACTTAATGATTAGTAATAATAGATGTTATTATTATATGCTATCATATGTTTTTTCTTTAATATTAAAAAATTTCATATTCTTAAATATGGGCGTATTAATCAATATCTGGCACCTGAATCTGCCATATAAATCAGGGCGTGGTTAAACAGATTCAAATTTATAAATATATTTCAATATTCGGAATAATATTATTACCAATACGATAAGAGATTAAATATGAAATCAAAAGAGATACAATATTTGTTAGAAAATAAAATATTCTCTAATAATATAACAAAAAAGCACATATTGTATATATATCGCTTTATAATCCTCGGTTGTCATGAACTATCTTTTATTTATTTTACTTATGCCGAAAGTAAAAACGTGCTTCATTAATTTACCATATTACTATGATACACTACCGAGGATATAATATGCACAACATATCTTGTCATGACTAGACAATTTATATAATTAAAACATATTAGTAATAAGTACTTCCATTATCTAAAAATCTACTCTATAGAGTAGTCGCTATAGCATTGTCAGCCGAGAACGACATCGCACATCTATTCTCAGTATACTGAGAATATATTTAAGAATTTAATGGTAGTAACTCTACAAAAAGTAGTATTTAAAGGTGTGTTCATAAATTCTAAATAGATTATGTATCCACTTTAAAATAGAAATTTAAATTATATATAAAATTAAAATGTATTATCTTTTTATATTTATTTATAATTTAAAAATTCAATATTTATATTTCTTTGATTGGCATGTTTATTTATTAACTATTTGACATATACTGCATCCCTATAAGAATTTATTTTGATCGGTATATTTAATGATAATATATGGATTAGTTATATTATTAGTTAAACATTTAATTTCAATAAAATAATTTACTCGTCTGTATTTTAATCATATTAAGTATTTTCTTATTGATTTGAAATTATTCAAAATTGATTTATTATTAAACCAAACTGTAAAATATCTCACTATATGTGTAAGTTCCATTCTGGGACACGACAATGGGGGTCAATTTTTCTATTAAACATAATATAAATAATTGTTTTTTTTTAGGTTCTATCTTTATTGATCATAATTTGTTTAGTTTCATAATTCACTTTTAATATTAAATTAATTATTCTAGCAAATTAAAATAATGTGTATATATAGACTATATTTACTAATATACAATATAGAAACTTGTAATTTAATTTCATCCTGTGAAAAATAGTTATATCTTCCTTTAAATTTATTGTTATTTACCTTCATAACCTCTTTGATGTAGTACCCTACTTCATTTAGAATATATACTAACTACTTAATTTAATATATTATATTTACTATATACTAGAACGAACAATATTTGATATACCCTATTAGTTATTATTAGTTAATTATTGTATCTGTATAATATAGTTAGAGACAAATATGAACTAATGATAAATGCTCCATTATCTTCAATTGGAGCATTTGATAAAACAGGGTATATGACCACATATTTATACACCGAATACGGTGATTACTGGCCCATGACAATAAGTTTATTTAATAATTAAATTGGTATAATTAAGATTAATTAATTTCATATTCATAAATATTTTGATATATAGATATTTAAATAATAGTATCTATGGTATATATCTATATATATATATATATATATCTAATTATGATGGACATGTAAACGTTCCATAAATACGCATGTGAAGGTATGTATAGTTGTGTAAAGTTATAAATAATTTAGTTTATTTATAATTCTATATATATATATATATATATATATATATATATATATATTGAAATATGATTATAATCTGAAGTGAAGATTGAAAGAAAGATATAAGTACAAATAATTATTATTTACAACAACTTTATTCACTAATACAATATTTATTGTTTTTAAAAAATATATATTATGTAATCTTTCTATGGTTATTAAAATTAATAAGATGCTAAAATAACATTAATTGATAAATAAAATGTTTCTTTGATTTATAAAAGCAATTATAATATTTTATTTATTTATCCATAAAAAATAATTAATGTTTTAATTTAGAAAGTTTTGTAATTATTCTAAATATTAACTGCAACATTATCAGACGTGTTTAAAAGATATTTAAAATAAAAATCAATAATACTAAAGCCGGAATGTGTATCGTAATCGTGCATAGGTAAATTAGTCATACACAGATAACAATAACAGGATGTTGGATATATCATGTATTGTGCTTAGTATATATATATATATATATATATATATATATGTTTATATATCGTATATATATGCGTGAAAAATATGCAAGACAAATATTATAATTCATTACTAGGATTTAAATCAATTATTGTTTATAATTAAATCAATAATAATCGATATATTAATTTAGATGTAGTTTCATTATTTTAAAAAATATTACGAATAAAGGTAAATATATGTATATACATACTTATTATGTACCTTTAGTTTAAAGATAATCTAAAGTTAAATATATTATATTTTCTATTATGTACGTAAATAAAACTAAATGTGTTACAATTAGATTGATTCAATAATTAGTATTTATTATTACAATGATATCTAGTATATATAACCACTATACCATTAATATATAGTATATATAATACGGTTACTAAATGTTTATTTTATAATTATTATGTGTGTATTTTAAAACATAATTACATATATTTCGTAATTTTGTTTTAAATATTTATTATGAGAAAATAAAACATTGTCAGTTTAATAATCAGTGTAATAATAAAGAGTAATTATTGGATCAATATTTTTGTAACACATCTATTTATTTACATATATGACATTATACATTATGTTTATATGAGTATATGATCGTTATTTAATAAAAACATAAGGACATTAATTCTCAATTAATATAATCTGTAACATCAATATCAATGTAATGAAAACAATAATTGATATTATTCCTAGTACTGTATTATACATAATAATCGTCTAATACATATTTCACACATCTATATATATGGCATGTTAACTTATATATATATATATATAATAACACAATAATATATACAACATCAGTGTCCTTGTTATCTATGTATGATTACTATAATGTAAATTGTTGATTTAGTATTGTTGAATTTTAAAATATCTATTAAACTCGCCTGCTAGATTTGCAATCTATAATTAAAATATTTATAAAACTTTATATATAAAAACTGTAAATATGTATTCATTTAAACCAGTATACTAATACGCATTTTATTAAATGTAATTATTAATCAAATATATATATTAGTGTTAGTTCAACTTATTAATTTTGATGGGTAATTTTGAATATAAATATATATTATATTTTTCTAAAAAAATAACCATAAAAGATTTACATTTTTAACCATAACTATAAATACAGTCTATCATTTAAAGCTATATTATCCTATATGCTAGCTCTCCTTATATTTCAAAATATCTTTTAGGCATATTTACCATTATCTCACTAGTATAATCTATATAATTTAAATGATTACTTCGTCGACGAGTATCACTCATATCAGTAGGATTTAAAGGTTTGTTTTTATTATAAATACGTCCGTTTGATTAAGTCCGTTTAAATACGGCCCTTGAATCCTAATAGTGTCGTATTGTGTATATATAAATTCAACGTACCTACTAAATCGTTCGTGATATATATCATATCATAATATAGATATAAACATTCATATTTAATATACATCGCTATCCTTACTTTAATATTATATGCAGATAGAGATTTAATTAAATCAATATTTTGACTATTCATACAAATATATAATTAATTTTATATGAATAATTTTGTCTATATTTATGTAATTTTTATTTGGGTAAAAATGGGAAAGCAGAAAACGAAATGGGTGTTGTCCCTATCGTATACGATGAATGATTATTTTCCCACTCGGTGACTGGTTGTGCGGAAATGATATTTGAATGATATTTAGTAAATGCCTAGTGGTCATCAATCCGCTGAGCAGTTGAACGAAAATCGATCAAGGGATACTATGTGTTCTATATCAATGACATAATACATCCGACCTAGGGAAAAGTTGACGAAAAATAGGTCTTGATCTATATTAATGACTTAAAAGTCTAAACATCTATATATTAATCATCATGAGCTTACCGTAATAAAAAGTTGAAAATATATGTGATGTGACCATTAACCAATATAGTAGATATATCTACTCCATCGCAGTGTAACATGGAAAAGAAGTGATATTTATCAATAACCGAATCGATTTCGATACAGTTGAGAAGAGCACAGGCGTATGACAATAGTCATAACTATATTCCAACTGCCTTGAAAATTGGTTGAAGAAATTCTTATTTAATAAATATTAAAACATACTAATTCGTTAATACCATACATATACTATATATTATAATATGCACGTGTATAAATAGTTTAAATTTAGAGTAAATCATATTATTATTATGCTATCACTATGTTCTTTAGTTGATATAGTTGAATAATATACAAATATACAACTACTATGACCATAAGGTATAAGTAATATTTAATAATTAATAATAATCTAAATAGAATATAATTGTATTTATGTAATAGATATATAATATATATATTTTGCGTTTTATTAATTGTATTGTAAAGGTAATTTAAATCCGCTTGTCCTCAATATTATTCAAAAACTGTAAACACACGTAAACCGCTCACTCGCAAAACTGAATCAATTGTTACATAACTAGTAAATAATATAAATATTATAAATATTTGTTATCCTAATCTCACACATTCCTCAAACTCTTCGAAAACTATTTTACATTTTATGATAAATACGCCAACATCTTATATACAACTCTTATACTATATATTATATATATATTTTAAAGTATATGTTTAAAGTATATGTTATTATCAATGTATTTGATCTAATGTCACTATATATATATATTTACTATGCGATAAATAGAATTAACTCAATAAACTTGAATCTATTTTTGAAATGATAAGTACATTTCGCTGATTTCCCAATATTATAATCTCACTATAGTTCTTAAACCCATTAATAAATTATTAACCCATTATAAATTATTAACTAATCTCTCTCAAATGTATCATAAAAAATGTATTATTATCTATCGTGATAATAAAAAAAAGGATTTTCGAATACAAATATTAACTCGACAGAAGTTATAAGAATATTTGGAACTTGCACAAAAGCTTGGTCCGTAACCATTCCTTATAAATATTCAAATTATATAATTTAATCAGATAAGTCTGCCGTCTCCCTCTCCCTCTTTACTTATCTGGAATAAAGATACCATGATGACAACATTTAATATGCTAAAATATCATATTGCAAGAATAGTTATATTAAATTATATTGTAAATATTTATTAGGATAATAACTATTTTATATTTAGATTATTAACACATAATAATGTATATATAGACCACATTTACTAATCTGGTAAACCATATAGAAATATATATTTAAATGTTTAAATCCCTGTGAAAAATAGTTATAAATAATAATTATTTGTACTTATATCTTTCTTTCAATCTTCACTTTCATAACCTATACTTCATATAGAATATATACTAACTAATTCATTTAATATATTATATTTACTATATACTATAACGAACAATATTTGATAAGCCCTATTAGATATTATTAGTTAATTATTGTATCTGTATAATATAGTTAGAGAAAATATGAACTAATGATAAATGCTCCATTATCTTCAATTTGAGCATTTGATAAAACAGGGTATATGACCACATATTTATACACCGAATACGGTGATTACTAACGAGTCATGGCCCACGACAATAAGTTCATTTAATAATTAAATTGGCATAATTAAGATTAATTAATTTCATATTCATAAATATTTTGATATATAGATATTTAAATAATAGTATATATGTTATATATATCTATATAATATATATATATATATATATATATATATATATATATATATATATATCTAATTATGATGGACACGTAAACGTTCCATAAATACGCATGTGAAGGTATGTATAGTTGTGTAAAGTTATAAATAATTTAGTTTATTTATAATTCTATATATATATATATATATATTGAAATATGGTTATAATCTAAAGTGAAGATTGAAAGAAAGATAGATATAAGTACAAATAATTATTATTTACAACAACTTTATTCACTAATACAATATTTATTGTTTTTAAAAAAGATTTATTATGTAATCTTTCTATGGTTATTAAAATTAATAAGATGCTAAAATAACATTAATTGATAAATAAAATGTTTCTTTGATTTATAAAAGCAATTATAATATTTTATTTATTTATCCATAAAAAATAATTAATGTTTCAATTTAGAAAGTTTTGTAATTATTCTAAATATTAACTGCAACATTATCAGACGTGTTTAAAAGATATTTAAAACAAAAATCTATAATACTAAAGCCGGAATGTGTATCGTAATCGTGCATAGGTAAATTAGTCATACACAGATAACAATAACAGGATGTTGGATATATCATGTATTGTGCTTAGTATATATATATATATATATATATATATATATATATATATATATATATGTTTACATATATGTGTGAAAAATATGCAAAACAAATATTATAATTCATTAATAGGATTTAAATCAATTATTGTTTATAATTAAATCAATATTAATTTAGATTTAGTTTCATTATTTTAAAAAATATTACGAATAAAGGTAAATATATGTATATACATACTTAGTATGTACCTTTAGTTTAAAGATAATCTAAAGTTAAATATATTATATTTTCTATTATGTACGTAAATAAAACTAAATGTGTTACAATTAGATTGATTCAATAATTATTATTTATTATTACAATGATATCTAGTATATATAACCACTATACCATTAATATATATTATATATAATATGGTTACTAAATGTTTATTTTATAATTATTATGTGTGTATTTTAAAACATAATTACATATATTTCGTAATTTTGTTTTAAATATTTATTATGAGAAAATAAAACATTGTCAGTTTAATAATCAGTGTAATAATAAAGAGTAATTATTGGATCAATATTTTTGTAACACATCTATTTATTTACATATATGACATTATACATTATGTTTATATGAGTATATGATCGTTATTTAATAAAAACATAAGGACATTAATTCTCAATTAATATAATCTGTAACATCAATATCAATGTAATGAAAACAATAATTGATATTATTCCTAGTACTGTATTATACATAATAATCGTCTAATACATATTTCACACATCTATATATATGGCATGTTAACTTATATATATATATATATATAATAACACAATAATATATACAACATCAGTGTCCTTGTTATCTATGTATGATTACTATAATGTAAATTGTTGATTTAGTATTGTTGAATTTTAAAATATCTATTAAACTCGCCTGCTAGATTTGCAATCTATAATTAAAATATTTATAAAACTTTATATATAAAAACTGTAAATATGTATTCATTTAAACCAGTATACTAATACGCATTTTATTAAATGTAATTATTAATCAAATATATATATTAGTGTTAGTTCAACTTATTAATTTTGATGGGTAATTTTGAATATAAATATATATTATATTTTTCTAAAAAAATAACCATAAAAGATTTACATTTTTAATCATAACTATAAATACAGTCTATCATTTAAAGCTATATTATCCTATATGCTAGCTCTCCTTATATTTCAAAATATCTTTTAGCCATATTTACCATTATCTCACTAGTATAATCTATATAATTTAAATGATTACTTCGTCGATGAGTATCACTCATATCAGTAGGATTTAAAGGTGTGTTTTTATTGTAAATACGTCCGTTTGATTAAGTCCGTTTAAATACGGCCCTTGAATCCTAATAGTGTCGTATTGTGTATATATAAATTCAACTTACCTACTAAATCGTTCGTGATATATATCATATCATAATATAGATATAAACATTCATATTTAATATACATCGCTATCCTTACTTTAATATTATATGCAGATAGAGATTTAATTAAATCAATATTTTGACTATTCATACAAATATATAATTAATTATATATGAATAATTTTTTTCTATATTTATGTAATTTTCTATTTGGGTAAAAATGGGAAAGCAGAAAACGAAATGGGTGTTGTCCCTATCGTATACGATGAATGATTATTTTCCCACTCGGTGACTGGTTGTGCGGAAATGATATTTGAATGATATTTAGTAAATGCCTAGTGGTCATCAATCCGCTGAGCAGTTGAACGAAAATCGATCAAGGGATACTATGTGTTCTATATCAATGACATAATACATCCGACCTAGGGAAAAGTTGACGAAAAATAGGTCTTGATCTATATTAATGACTTAAAAGTCTAAACATCTATATATTAATCATCATGAGCTTACCGTAATAAAAAGTTGAAAATATATGTGATGTGACCATTAACCAATATAGTAGATATATCTACTCCATCGCAGTGTAACATGGAAAAGAAGTGATATTTATCAATAACCGAATCGATTTCGATACAGTTGAGAAGAGCACAGGCGTATGACAATAGTCATAACTATATTCCAACTGCCTTGAAAATTGGTTGAAGAAATTCTTATTTAATAAATATTAAAACATACTAATTCGTTAATACCATACATATACTATATATTATAATATGCACGTGTATAAATAGTTTAAATTTAGATTAATTAAATTATCATTATGCATATCACTATGTTCCTTAGTTGAATAAGATACTAATATACAACTACTATGACCATAATGTATAAGTAATATTTAATAATTAATAATAATCGAAATAGAATATAATTGTATTTATGTAATAGATATATAATATATATATTTTGCGTTTTATTAATTGTATTGTAAAGGTAATTTAAATCCGCTTGTCCTCAATATTATTCAAAAACTGTAAACACGCGTAAACCGCTCACTTCCAAAACTGAATCAATTGTTACATAACTAGTCAATAATATAAATATTATAAATACTTGATATCCTAATCTCACGCATTCCTCAAACTCTTCGAAAACTATTTTACATTTTATGATAAATACGCCAACAACTTATATACAACTCTTATACTATATATTATATATATATATATGTTAAAGTATATGTTTAAAGTATATGTTATTATCAATGTATTTGATCTAATGTCACTATATATATTTACTATGCGATACATAGGATTAACTCAATAAACTTGAATCTATGTTTGAAATGATATTTTTGAATATATTTTTGAAAGTACATTTCGCTGATTTCCCAATATTATAATCTCACTATAGTTCTTAAACCCATTAATAAATTATTAACCCATTATAAATTATTAACTAATCTCTATCAAATGTATCATAAAAAATGTATTATTATCTATCGTGATAATAAAAAAAAAGGATTTTCGGATACAAATATTAACTCGACAGAAGTTCATATAGAATATATACTAACTAATTCATTTAATATATTATATTTACTATATACTAGAACGAACAATATTTGATAAGCCCTATTAGTTATTATTAGTTAATTATTGTATCTGTATAATATAGTTAGAGAAAATATGAACTAATGATAAATGCTCCATTATCTTCAATTTGAGCATTTGATAAAACAGTGTATATGACCACATATTTATACAATGAATACGGTGATTACTAACGAGTCATGGCCCACGACAATAAGTTTATTTAATAATTAAATTTGCATAATTAAGATTAATTAATTTCATATTCATAAATATTTTGATATATAGATATTTAAATAATAGTATCTATGATATATATATCTATATATATATATATATATATATATATATATATATATATATAATTATGATGGACACGTAAACGTTCCATAAATACGCATGTGAAGGTATATATAGTTGTGTAAAGTTATAAATAATTTAGTTTATTTATAATTCTATATATATATATATATATTGAAATATGGTTATAATCTAAAGTGAAGATTGAAAGAAAGATATAAGTACAAATAATTATTATTTACAACAACTTTATTCACTAATACAATATTTATTGTTTATAAAAAAAATATATTATGTAATCTTTCTATGGTTATTAAAATTAATAAGATGCTAAAATAACATTAATTGATAAATAAAATGTTTCTTTGATTTATAAAAGCAATTAATAATATTTTATTTATTTATCCATAAAAAATAATTAATGTTTTAATTTAGAAAATATTGTAATTATTCTAAATATTAACTGCAACATTATCAGACGTGTTTAAAAGATATTTAAAACAAAAATCAATAATACTAAAGCCGGAATGTGTATCGTAATCGTGCATAGGTAAATTAGTCATACACAGATAACAATAACAGGATGTTGGATATATCATGTATTGTGCTTAGTATATATATATATGTTTATATATCGTATATATATGCGTGAAAAATATGCAAGACAAATATTATAATTCATTACTAGGATTTAAATCAATTATTGTTTATAATTAAATCAATAATAATCGATATATTAATTTAGATGTAGTTTCATTATTTTTAAAAAATATTACGAATAAAGGTACATACTATATATGTATATACATACTTATTATGTACCTTTAGTTTAAAGATAATCTAAAGTTAAATATATTATATTTTCTATTATGTAAGTAAATAAAACTAAATGTGTTACAATTATATTGATTCAATAATTAGTATTTATTATTACAATTATATCTAGTATATATAACCACTATACCATTAATATATAGTATATATAATACGGTTACTAAATGTTTATTTTATAATTATTATGTGTGTATTTTAAAACATAATTACATATATTGCGTAAATTTGTTTTAAATATTTATTATGAGAAAATAAAACATTGTCAGTTTAATAATCAGTGTAATAATAAAGAGTAATTATTGGATCAATATTTTTATATCACATCTATTTATTTACATATATGACATTATACATTATGTTTATATGAGTATATGATCGTTATTTAATAAAAAAATAAGGACATTAATTCTCAATTAATATAATATGTAACATCGATATCAATTTAATGAAAACAATAATTGATATTATTCCTAGTACTGTATTATACATAATAATCGTCTAATACATATTTCACACATCTATATATATGGCATGTTAACTTATATATATATAATAACCACATAATATATACAAAATCAGTGTCCTTGTTATCTATGTATGATTACTATAATGTAAATTGTTGATTTAGTATTGTTGAATTTTAAAATATCTATTAAACTCGCCTGCTAGATTTGCAATCTATAATTAAAATATTTATAAAACTTTATAAATAAAAACTGTAAACATGTATTCATTTAAACCAGTATACTAATACGCATTTTATTAAATGTAATTATTAATCAAATATATATCTTAGTGTTATTTTTAATCAACTTATTAGTTTTGATGGGTAATTTTGAATATAAATATATATTATATTTTTCTAAAAAAATAACCATAAAAGATTTACATTTTTAATCATAACTATAAATACAGTCTATCATTTAAAGCTATATTATCCTATATGCTAGCTCTCCTTATATTTCAAAATATCTTTTAGCCATATTTACCATTATCTCACTAGTATAATCTATATAATTTAAATGATTACTTCGTCGATGAGTATCACTCATATCAGTAGGATTTAAAGGTGTGTTTTTATTGTAAATACGTCCGTTTGATTAAGTCCGTTTAAATACGGCCCTTGAATCCTAATAGTGTCGTATTGTGTATATATAAATTCAACTTACCTACTAAATCGTTCGTGATATATATCATATCATAATATAGATATAAACATTCATATTTAATATACATCGCTATCCTTACTTTAATATTATATGCAAATAGAGATTTAATTAAATCAATATTTTGACTATTCATACAAATATATAATTAATTATATATGAATAATTTTTTTCTATATTTATGTAATTTTCTATTTGGGTAAAAATGGGAAAGCAGAAAACGAAATGGGTGTTGTCCCTATCGTATACGATGAATGATTATTTTCCCACTCGGTGACTGGTTGTGCGGAAATGATATTTGAATGATATTTAGTAAATGCCTAGTGGTCATCAATCCGCTGAGCAGTTGAACGAAAATCGGACAAGGGATACTATGTATTCTATATCGATGACATAATACATCCGACCTAGGGAAAAGTTGACGAAAAATAGGTATTGATCTATATTAATGACTTAAAAGTCTAAACATCTATATATTAATCATCATGGGCTTACCATAATAAAAAGTTGAAAATATATGTGATGCGGTATCTACCATTAACCAATATAGTAGACATATCTACTCCATCGCAGTGTAACATGGAAAATATTTATCAATAACCGAATCGATTTCGATACAGTTGAGAAGAGCACAGGCGTATGACAATAGTCATAACTATATTCCAACTGCCTTGAAAATTGGTTGAAGAAATTCTTATTTAATAAATATTAAAACATACTAATTCGTTAATACCATACATATAATATATATTATAATATGCACGTGTATAAATAGTTTAAATTTAGAGTAAATCAAATTATCATTATGCTATCACTATGTTCCTTAGTCGAATAAGATACAAATATAAAACTACTATGACCATAAGGTATAAGTAATATTTAATAATAATCTAAATAGAATATAATTGTATTTATGTAATAGGTATATAATATATATATTTTGCGTTTTATTAATTGTATTGTAAAGGTAATTTAAATCCGCTAGTCCTCAATATTATTCAAAAACTGTAAACACACGTAAACCACTCACTTCCAAAACTGAATCAATTGTTACATAACTAGTTAATAATATAAATTTTATAAATACTTGATATCCTAATCTCACGAATTCCACAAACTCTTCGAAAACTACTCTACAAGTATGATCAAATTTTAAATAAAATATATAATATACTAGAATTAAAAATTTCATGGAAATAATATGACTCACTCTATTTTACATTTTATGATAAATACGCCAACATCTTATATACAACTCTTATATTATATATATTATATATATTATATATATATATATATATATATATATATATATATATGTTTAAGTATATGTTTAAACACATATCCATGTATTTTATCTAATGTAACTATATATATTTACTAAGCGATAAATAGAATTAACTCAATAAACTTGAATCTATTTTTGAAATGATTAGTACATTTCGCTGATTTCCCAATATTATAATCTCACTATATTTCTTAAACCCTACATTTGTTAATTTGTAAGAAATTACTTAAATATGTTTGCATAAAATAAGTCTAGTAATATTAATTAATAAAATGTAGATCAATAGTATCTCTTTTGACCTATTTTTAATTAAAACTCATTTTGAGATATATTTCTACTTATTTATTCATGTTAGATATACTGATATACCTGAGTAATGCAACTGAATACTAATAAACATTGGGATTAGTATAAATTGTATACGATGCGTAGTTTAACATACGAATTTATTTCTAATGCATATCAATATAGACTAACGTGTCTGCAATATCTACAACTATATTATATAACTATTATCAATACAATAGTTATAAAATATAGTTATTTCATACAGATTATATTTTAGTGATAATTTTAAAGGAAATAGTGCACTACATCTGAAAATCTTGATTATGATAAGTGAATAGATATACGTCTCCATATAAAACTACTCAACAATTTGAAGACTATTACTATTTTATGCGATATAAACATACATATTAATTAACCAAAAAAGTTCGTCCAAATAGATAATGTAGAATATTTATATAAATTATTAACTAATCTCTCTCAAATGTATCATAAAAAACTGTATTATTATCTTTCCTGATAATAACAAAAAAGGAAAATTCGAATACAAATATTAACTCGACAGAAGTTATAAGGATATTTGGAACTTGCACAAAAGCCTGGTCCGTAACCATTACTTATAAATATTCAAATTATATAATTTAATCAGATAAGTCTGCCGTCTCCATCTCCCTCTTTACCTCCCCGGAATAAAGTATACCATGATGACAAAATTTAATATGCTAAAATATCATATTGCAAGAATAGTTATATTAAATTATATTGTAAATATTTATTAGGATATTAACTATTTTATATTTAGATTATTAACACATAATAATGTATATATAGACCACATTTACTAATCTGGTAAACCATATAGATATATATATATTTAAATGTTTAAATCCCTGTGAAAAATAGTTATAAATAATAATTATTTGTACTTATATCTTTCTTTCAATCTTCACTTTCATAGCCTATACTTCATATAGAATATATACTAACTAATTCATTTAATATATTATATTTACGATATACTAGAACGAATAATATGTTATATACCCTATTAGTTATTATTAGTTAATTATTATATCTGTATAATATTCTTCTATTTCAGATAATATGATTTATTGATAATAAAGTTTAGATATATCTATATATATAACAGTTTATTTGAAGTAAGCAAGAGTTTAATTAGTTAATAAACATATTCAGTTATATATTCAAAAATCGTATGCGTACTCTATATAGCCACATGTAATGGAAATATAATTATTATTAGACTATGTACTATTATCATCTATTATTCTTTCGATTTACATTGTTGATATAGATACAAAATGTGTTGGAATATCGTTCAGTTGTAGATACTATATTTGAGCACCATTAATTCACCACAATTGTTATTATATTCTATAACATAATTATATCATAACGAAAATAATATTGAATATTATTTTTAAACATTTTATCTTAAATATAAGTGAAAGAATAAATTATATATATTATAATATAATAATAAAATACTATATATAGTAGTATATATACAATATTATAATATAATATGATTTAATTTCAAACATATTCCTATATTAATAATTATAAATGAACATTATACAATAACAATATATTTATTTCTTGGAATATATATATAGTATGTTTAATTAAAATCAGGATACAGAATATGATCTTCGATTATTTCTGACCAATTATGTGAGTTTGTTCCTATCCAATTCTTGCAAGTAAATGAATATGACCCGAATTTACGATGTTGTACGGTTATCTAAAAAAGTTTGGTTCCTAATAAATCATAATAACATAATTGATAGATTTATAATATATGCGTAATGATCGTACCAAAGTATAATAGAATTACACAAATGTTATGAAAATAAACAGTATATAGGTACCATCATATTTATAATTCAAATTTGTTTAGTTTAATCGTGAGTTTAACATATAAATATAAATTAAAATGTTCATAAATTAAGCAAATCTATTTTTTGCAGATGATATTTTATACAATATTTGTATGCATGGTATACACCGCAAATAAATATAATGCTATTAATATCAAATAAATAGAATAAAGTTAATACCTTTTCTATATTTAGAATATAGGGAGATCTTCCGTATAATTTCCAATCAAAGGTATTTTTAATTTTCAATTTATAAATTTCTCCAAGTATTGGTAGATAAATGTAATGTTTAAGAATATTTCCGTTCACATATAAATTACTTTTATTCATATGAAATACCTTTGAGTCCAAATATAGAAAGTTTGGCTTTTGAGAACACGTATTACATTTCCTATTTATTTAAATATGAATATGAATGCATTTATAATTAAAAATTATATTATAATATCACATTATAATCACACATTATATAATAACACATTATAACATATTACCATAATTACTATGATATAGGTAAATAGTCAATTTATAAGAACTAGACACTATATATTGTCATTTATGTGTATATAATGTATCCAATACAATGTTTCAAATGTACAATATATTGTTAAAAATGTATAGTTTTCAATTTATATTGTAATTGGTACCATTAAATACATATTGTAATGGCGAAAAAGAACAATACAACGTTTAAAACTGAAAGTTCTCGCTGGAATATTTAATATGGGACACGAGAAATCTGCAACAAAGTTAAATGCGATTAGTGCATGCTAATCGCATTTAAAAATATTGAAAAATGTATCAAAGTGATCCACCAATTGGGCATTAGTCATTTCCAGTAAAAATGAGTTATTATGAATATATATAAAATTTAATTTTTTTTTTAATTATGGCTTACACCATTCAAATTCATATATATATATATATATATATATATATATATTTATATATATATATATATATATATATATATATATGTGTGTGTGTGCGCGCGCGCGCGTGTGTGTGTATGTGTGTGTATGTGTGTGTATGTGTGCGTGTGCGTGTGTGTATGTGTGTGTGCATGTGTTAGTCAGTGAGTACGCACGTGCGACGCACGTCCGTACTCACGACGTGCGTCGTGCGTGCATACGTCATATGTACTCCGCACGGCATGCTTCGCACGTCGTACGTGTGATTTCGTTTGTATAAAATACACATTATACAAGTAATTATGTATGTTTATTTAATATGTATATTAATAATTCTATTAATATAAATAATACATAATCGACACTATATAACTATTATAGTAAAACGGGACATTTATAATTACATTTTAATATAATATATCAGAGTATGTAATAAAAATTTGACATTGCATATAGAATCTAAATTATATAATCTGATTTGGATAAATAAATGTATAAACAATTGTTTAATTAATTAATTAACCGAATTAATTAATTAATTAACCGAATTAATTAATTAATTAACCTAATAGGAAATATACATATATTATTGAATTATATAATATCTTATAATAATGTTTACAACTTACGTTATCCATTGGCAATCGTATTCAGTAACTAATTAACTAATAATGTATACCATATATACCATCAATATATATATATATATAAATATTGATATTCAAACATTCACTATTTATATTTTATATTTGGTTATAGCTTTATACTATTCTATTCATATCATACAATGTGGGTCCATATATTTAAAAAAAAACTTGCATACCCTATATAAAAATATTAGTAATACCCATTAATTTATATATTAAATTATTTTAAGTTTTTATATTCTATAAGTGTGCTACTATATATATATATATATATATATATTTATATAAATTATATATATTAAATATATTGCATATAATTAATAAAATGTGTATATTGGATATATAGTACATATATCTGTATATTCTGCCAACATATTGTAAATATACATAGTATATTGTATTCCTATGGGAATATATAGATTCAATATAATACTAATAAACAATAGTGTTGTGCTAACTCTTGAATTGTTCATTTATGATTCAATAGCAACGCTATACTCACGGTGTGCGACGCACGGAGTGCATAATCAAAATATTATTTTTTTGTAAGCCAGTATTAGTGTTTATATAAACTAGTGCAAAATTACTATTACATCATTATGTATAGGGGTATCAAAATAATAACCATTTCAGAATATCGAGGAAATTTAAAGGTTATTATATTTTATATAAATTATTTAGTGCGGTAAAATTTCAGTTTCAAAAGTAAATAATTATTATTAGTTGTTGACTCTAATTTATGATTTACTATTTTTCAAAATAGTAAACAAATTAATTATACACATTATGTGTATACGTTATTTTTCAAATATCCTATGAGATAGAGGTGTGCACGGTATGTATACATGTATTAGAGATTTATTAATATTTATAAATAAAAATCAATTATTACATATTATATTATATTAATACAATTGATACAAACTTATATTTTCCAATTAATTGTATAGATAATGATTCAGTTGGTGCTGTTTTAATTATTCTTTTCAATTGTAACGATATAGTCCACATATATTCTGTATAATGGTAAAGATTTATTTGCAAACAAATAATTATATATTGTACATAATAATATTATATGAAGCTATATATATACATATAGTATACTCTATCATTCAGATTATAATTAAATTATATTGTTTGCGTAACTAACTTTTAGTAGGTTTTTCATATAAACTATGTTCCATTAAAGTTACAGAAGTATTGTAGCTTAACCATCCGAAATAAGAAAAAGTACTTGTTATAAAAGATTTATACATAGTATGTACATTTTGATCGAACTTTTCTTTCTCTTTAAATAAAAGTATTAAATCTAAATCTATATCAACTTAACGATATAGTAGACGTGAAAGTGATTTCTGACATACCTGCAATTCTGCGTAATAAATTATGTTCAACTTTTATTTCTTTATATTGAATCCATTTTATGAATATCTATATTTATATAAAATTAATAGTATAGTATATAGTATAAGTCATTTCCAATATACCTGTAATGCTGGGTAATAAACATATTAATAAGAATATTATATGATAATGTATGATAATGCATCCTATGATACTGTTTTATGAATCACATCAGAAATATTATATATTATATCGTTCTATCCTATAGAGTAATACTATAGTAATAGGGTCAAATCATGGGATCCTATAATATCACTAGCAGTATACTATTGGATTACAATGGAATTAAATACAATATTTCTGATGTATATTCTTGCAATATATAATTCACTGATTTAATATAAAATGATAATCTAATATATATTACCTTTTCGAAATTAAATTTATTAATTTTATTGACATCTGATGAATTTCTTAAAGTGATCCTTATTTTATAAATAGTATAAAGATCACAGATTATGTTTGCATCATATTTTTCGTTATCAAAAAAAACGAGCTCTCTACTTTGAATAAATACTTTTTTCCCGTCGTTAAGTCTGGTTAAAAAATAATTTACTATATTCGAAATTTTATAATTTTAAATAAATTATAATTACAATTCTTAAATAACCTTCTCATGCCAAATATAGTGATGTAAATAGGATCGGAAAATGGTATTTTGATGTCAGATCTTCTCGATATTCGTATAAAATAATCCTTCTCTTTAAATAGTAATACATATGTTTATAATTATATATATTAATAATATATTATGATATTATAGTAATATATTAATGATATATAATATTTGATTTCTAACGAATATCATATTTATATGTTTGTAAATGTTGCATTATTACTATTTGAATACCATATTTATTATCTGTATTAAAATAATGAGGTAAACCTGAATTATAACTATATTAAAATATCTATTGTATGCATAATATATTATTATGTATCATTATAAAGTATATTATAACATAATATGTAAAAAAATATCAATTAGATATAATAATTTAATTAATTAAATATAAGAATAAATAGTTCGAAAATTCTGTATATTTCATAACCTCGATAATCATAGGCCTGTTTTATTATTAAAAATATTGATATATTGTAATACGCATACATATATATATATATATAATATAATATATATATATATATATATATATTACTAAAATCTTTAGAAATAAAAGGCTTTACTTTTAATATTTTATATATTGATATTAACTGTTTTGTAAAATAGTTCTACCTATAGCTGTCTAAAGAATTTCATTAATGATATATTAACTATTATCGATGTATTAATATTGTAATTACTTAAATTTCCTATAAGAGGAGTATGCAAAAAGTAAATGTAATTCAAGAAGATGTATTATTTAATCTAATTTAGCTTTGGTTAAAACACCATTTGTATTATTGTTTAGATGTTTTGTTATATTTAGTAGATCTACCCCGAGGTAATGATTTCATTAATGGTAGTCAACTATTAGCTATATCTATAGATTAATCAGTGGATTTCAATAGATCGATCTATTGAAAGAGAGATCTCTCTTCCTATATAGGATTGCTTTATCTACAAGAATTGTTATGTTACAAGTGGTAATTTGCATAGGTGTAATACCTTACACCTATGCAAATTAAAGATTTCTATTAAATCTAATAATTATTTTTATAAAACTAATTATTATACAGATAATATATGTATTGTATACTATATTAATATAGTGTAATTGATCTATTTTAATACAAAATACAACTAATTAGAATATGTATTTATTACCTTTACAGCGCTCAGAATATAATGTAAAATATAACAGATTTAATAAAAGTAAATGCTGAAGATATCCGAAGTTACTTATATAATTCATTATTTATACAGAAGCGAAACAATTTCTCGAGATAAAAACTAGAATGTCTAATTCAGATTTTAATATTAAATTATGCGTATAATTGTTCTATCTACCGTTAATACATGTTCAATGAAGGATACATTCGTTTAAAATGAAACTATTAATATTGACATTTTATAACCTTTTAATAACCGTTTAATATCATATTTTAATATTTAATGCAAAATACTACATTAACATATGCATTACACAGTGCTCTCATTATATATCATGCATTCGCGTACTAACTAAGTAAACGAATGTATTATGATATATTTACTATCTGGATTTACTATAAATGTGTATACTATTAATTGATTATAATCAATTCATTCGAGGGCATTGATACTGTACTATCTATATTAATATCAGTAATTACTAATTTCTACAATTACGATATTTAACCATTCTCTTGTTAATATGTATTATTCTCGTTTGTGTATAATATATATTAACTATCTCAATAATTTAGTATTAATCTCCTTATCGATTCACAATTTATGGAGTTCTCCTAAACCTTTAATTCAATGGATTGCCACCTCGATACACTGATTTAAATTATTATTTAATTTAACACTAAAATATACTTTTACTTGAAAGAAAAGTATGCTTTAAAAATAGTTTTAAAATGCTGATTTAGTGACAAAATCACTAGCAACCTAGTATGTTAAACACTAGTATGTTAAAATACGTATTAGTTTCTTTTAAAATAAATATTCTCCTAGATTTTGTTATCTCTTGATTAAGAAATCAAAGAGAATATTTATTACCTTTACGTTACGTTTGTTACAATTTCTAATTTAGTAATTACTAATTTCTACAATTACGATATTTAACCATTCTCTTGTTAATATGTATTATTCTCGTTTGTGTATAATATATATTAACTATCTCAATAATTTAGTATTAATCTCCTTATCGATTCACAATTTATGGAGTTCTCCTAAACCTTTAATTCAATGGATTGCCACCTCGATACACTGATTTAAATTATTATTTAATTTAACACTAAAATATACTTTTACTTGAAAGAAAAGTATGCTTTAAAAATAGTTTTAAAATGCTGATTTAGTGACAAAATCACTAGCAACCTAGTATGTTAAACACTAGTATGTTAAAATACGTATTAGTTTCTTTTAAAATAAATATTCTCCTAGATTTTGTTATCTCTTGATTAAGAAATCAAAGAGAATATTTATTACCTTTACGTTACGTTTGTTACAACTGTATAAATAACGTAGTTTAGTACGCATAGCCCTTTAATTACGATATCGCTACATGATATTTCCAAGATGAGAGAATGATACATAATTATTTAAAAGGTTATATCAATAATACCCGTACTGACTCACAAATCCTTTAGGTAGAGGTCATCAATCATGATCAATCTTATCGCACCACAAAATACCGAATATGAAATGTACAACGTACACTATATGTCCCACAATAGATGTGAAATAAACAATGTTCATTGAATATCATATATTATGCAACATACATAATACCTTATCTATAGATATTATAATACACAAATACATTATCTAATATATAACTTAAATTATATAACGTACACATTACTTTATATAACACACTACTTACATTATCTTTACATTACTTTATCTAAAATACAATTTACATTATGGGAATATATATACCGAATACTCGGCAGAAATTATTACCGAAAATAAATTCATTATAATCCCAATATTATCCACCGTAATACTGGAGTAACTCAACTGCAACCCTGTCGTAAATAATTATCAATAATAATAACTCTACGGTAACATCACCATGACTATGCTATAACCCCACTGTAATACAACCATAACCCAACTCTAAATCAGCTATAACTCAGCCGTAATCCCCATTGTAAATATAATGTAACACTAAATCAACTATACAGTTTATAGTTGTATAGTATGCACTACAAATCAGGTGCTTACTGAACCCTACCTATAATAATGTTCAAAGAAGGTCATATATTAACATACTCAAGATATCTAGTGCATTATGATACATTATTGCTAACACCTCTCCCTCGTCTTTACATAGGTAACGATAATGTATATTGGCAATACAATCAGGTATATGCAACTCAATACATAATCACCTTAACGACCTCATTAACCACTTTATCTCAAGCTGTGATTCAGTAATGTTATCGCAACTAAGACATCGATGTCCCATAGCGATATGCCGAACAGATTGTGTGAGTTGGTGATACGATTAAGTGAAGTGATCAAGTGAGATATCTTAATAAGTATCACATTAAGTAGAATTATTAGGTGAAGTGATCCAGTGAGATAATTAAGTTAGGTGTGTTGGTATATTCAGCTTAATATACTATTGTTAATCGATGAAACATTGACTTATTAAATATTCAAAATAGCTATTATATACGAATTATAGATCTATAAATGGAAATCGGTTAATACGATAATGAATATATAATATAGGTTAAGTATTAGAATCCTTACGACTATTATATGAAATAGTAGTGTATGGTAGATATTATCTACTAGATAACGGTAAGATGTATCCAAGATTACAAGATTGTTAATCTTTGGAGAAATGATACCCCTATTACTATTTGACAAATATATATAAATATATATGTATATATATTTCACATATATACAACAGTAATATTACAAATCATAGTATCTATGTTTAGCATATTGGACACATTAAATACGTTATAATGTTTTGAAATATAATTATTTCTATTTATATTATTGGTTTAATTAAGTTTGGTTTAATTTAAAGGTGTTCACATAATCGTATTATGCATAATACGATTATAAGCATAATTAACATTGATTACTAATATATTCAAAGATTAAAAAAAAATCCACAAGTGTGCACTCTGTAATTTGCCTATAATACTGTACTCTATGTAATTTGCATGTAATACACTGTACTCTATGTAATTTGCCTGTAATTCAATAAATTACTAATTCAATAAATTACATCGATTACAGGGTATCAGCGGTTCCCGAATAGTTAAAGTTTTGTAATTTATAAACTACTTCTAAAATGACTTCGATTACCGGGCAGCACTGGGTCCAAATAAGCTAGATTTAATATATTTGCATATTAAAAAAATACGCGGCATAGTATATAATACATAGTATATAATACATGTATTAAGATTGGATAAAATATTAAATGGAATAGCGGGCAACGCCGGATCTATAGCAGCTATTATAATTGATAATGGTACTACGATATATACCGCTAACATCAAGTTTAATGTTAATAATAATATTATAATTATAGAAATATTGAAAACTAATACTTCGACTATAGCTAAACCACAAACTCTACCCCAATATATACTATTAAATATAAAGTAGTCTTATTTCTAATTATAACAATATCATTAACTATAAATATATTTATAACTCTTATGATTTCAAATAGCGGGCAAAGCCGGGTCTATAGCATCTAGTAATATATAACATGTTCCAATATAATTTATATTAATAAATCAGTCAAAATTGATATATAAATGTTTTACAATTTAAATTTATTCAGTTAATTATATATAATGTAGTAATATAAAATTCTTTAACATATAAAGAATATAGATTCAAAAAACAATGAGATATATAAAGCTATAGATGTTATCATAAAAACAAAAAAGGATAACTTTAAAATTTGATGAAAAATATTTAATATGAAAAATAATAATATTTTATATCAACAAATTCATATGAATTAATAATAAACAAATAATAAAATCACCAATAAATTATAACAATAAATAAGCTATGAATAACTTGAGAGTATCTGTTAATACATTAAAAAATTAGTAAAAATAAAAGCAAATCTATGAAATCATTTAACAGACATTTGATTCCAAGATTTGCAATGAAACAAGAAATTTAAGTACTTAATTTAAGTAATAGTTTTGATACATTTCTTATATCAAAGAGTAACAAAATAAAAAACAATTATCGATTGTAATGCAAATTTCTTTAAATAGTATAATTTCAAATTGTTTTCGATGATGTCAGCATCCGCGATGCAACATCCGCGATGTAATTGTCCTAAAACA
This sequence comes from Osedax frankpressi, assembly GCA_964035775.1. Classification (NCBI taxonomy): domain Eukaryota; kingdom Metazoa; phylum Annelida; class Polychaeta; order Sabellida; family Siboglinidae; genus Osedax; species Osedax frankpressi. The sequence goes on from OZ038313.1 coordinate 34,796,736, forward strand.
GGTATACGTGTAGAGTCGATATTTTCATCGGCAGCATCGAAGAACCGAGTTGCCCTTCGTTCTTGCCGCCCAACAGAAACACCGATAGACAACTGAAACCCGATTGCGTGGAATCGTCGTTTCGGTTGCCGTCCACGGTTTCGCTGCCGTCTCGGTCCCGAGGTCTTCGGCTGTCCGTAAATCTCTGCGACTGTCGCAGGTCGGACACCTCGGGCAGACGTATAAACGAGGTCTCCTGCCAGTAGCCCGGATACATATCGTTGAAGCCGTCGTCGGTGTCGGTTTCGTTATCGTCGTAGCAAGAGACGCCCGAGTCCTTGGCGTCGTCTGCGTCCTCCATGTCCTCGAGGATCATCCTCGTCTGCGATCGGTTGCGACGTTGGCTGCAACGGTTGATTTCGCGCGACCCGAAGCCCGATATCGACGAGTAGTTGCGTCGCGTGAACAAAGGTTGCAACGACGTCAACGACGTCGGGAAACTGGCGTCCGCCGTCGAGTCGGAGGTCTCGAAGACGGCCGGACGGCACGACATCGACACCGGCGATTTGTGCGTGGAGTCGACGTTGCGAATGGCTACGGAAGCGTGGCAGATCACCGACGCCAGGTGGAGCGCCGACTCCGACGAGTCGTCGGCCACGCAGGTACTCCAACTGCCGCGTTCTGCGCGGGTGATTGGGAAGGTGTAACCAACGGGGTGGAGTTAGTCGGTCAAAGGGAAGGCGGGAGCAGACGAGGAGTGGATGCTCGAGTAAGGCAGGGGCTAATAGGTGTAGCGGTGTGAAACTTAATTTGGAGAAGTTGTTATAAAACATAAACCGGAGAGAACGTCATGCGAATTTATGATAATTATTTAGTTATTATAAAATTTGTGACTTGAAATGGAAACATGAAATTGACAGAAACATGAAATTGACAGAAACATGAAATTGACAGAAACATGAATCTATATCAAATTATACATAACTATATCTAAAACAACATTTACATCGATAGCAAAATGAGCTACAAATGAGATACGAAAGTGGAAGAGGGACGAGGACGTGAATACCTACAAACCCATGTCGAATATCCAGATGGTATGGTTGCGTACTTCCTCATCTCTCATGCCGCCAAATAGAAACATGGAGTTGTTGACGAGCGAGGCTGAATGGGAGTGCAAGCCGGCATCGGGAGATCTGTTGCGGGCGTTCATTTTCTTCCAGAAGCACATATCTGAAAGCGAGTCGATCGATTAAAGTAGGAGCCTTGGTTGCGATCCCAAACGATTCTGAGAGGAAGCATTATCAATAAAGAAATCTTATATAGATAATATTGGTGCAAATTTAATTCGAAGTCAATCGTAGTTATATGTTCTAAGAGTAAAGTATAATAAAAGTTATATAATATATATCTATAGATTTTTTTATTAATAACTTGCATTCCTAAAATACTTATTTGAAATATTTAATTTTGAGAAATCTATAGCATTTAATCTATTAATCTTTCTTCGCTACACCTACCATGAGACCACTTCCACAAGTCGTTGCAAATGCAGCCCTTATCGCCTATACCGCCGAAGACCCACAATGCACCGGCGTAAGATATCGCAGAGTGTCGTTGTCGTGGCGATGGTCCGCAGTCTTTGTTCAACAGACGCCAACTTTGGGAATCTGAATAAATTCAATAATTGATGTAGGCAATTAGATCGTACTAGACAAATGTACGCATGAATTCTATACTATAACCAACCTGATTATATACTTGTTATAAACCTAGACCACGTTACAATCAAACTTGTTATTATTATAAGCTTCCAGATACAATAAACGAAAATGCACTCTTTATTATATAAATTGTAATACAATATGTTTTCAATCAAAAATATATAAAATCAAATATGTTAAATATTCTTCATATATTAAGTTTCTTCTTTTTTGCATTTATGTTAGAATTCATAACTAATAGTAACAGTTTAATGGTTAAATTATACATTAAAAATTAAAAGTAAACCTCTTTATTTTATAATTCAAATAGTTGAATATTTTATATTTTAGTTTCTTGTGCATTAACATTATATTATTATTATTAATAAGCGAGATATAAGTTTGCAAATGTATTGAAAGAAAATAGAATTTGATATCTTAAAATGTAATTGTACTACACAAATACACTAACACACAAATAAATACACTCATTCGCATACACAAATAAACTCACTCATACACACAAATACACTAGCAGTATAAACACGTATGCAAATCATTAATTAAACTAAACTAAAACATTAATAATACTCATTAAGTAATGCATAGCACTACCTATTTTACCTGCGCTTTTCACACAGCAAACCCCACCCAATAATACCTCAGATGCAATCCCATTTGCCTTACGAAAAACTTAAATATTCTATCGAACACGCCTCCAATTGCCGTCCAATCGACGCCTGGATATTTTGTATACGTAATTCACCAACTAAAACAAATTAAATGACAAAACTTTCAAACTTATTTTTAAAACGAACTTACGAACTTGGCTACAGAAGAAAACTTCTTTTCAAACACAGGACCCTTAATATTACACTGCTAATACTACTAAACTACATACTAAACTACATACTAAACTACTTACTAAACTACTTACTAAACTACTTACTAAACTACATACTAAACTACATACTAAACTACTTACTAAACTACTTACTAAAACACATACTAAACTACATACTAAACTACATACTAAACTACATACTAAACTACATACTAAACTACATACTAAACTACATACTAAACTACATACTAAACTACATACTAAACTACATACTAAACTACATACTAAACTACATACTAAACTACATACTAAACTACATACTAAACTACTTACTAAACTATATACTAAAACACATACTAAACTACATACTAAACTACATACTAAACTAAATACTAAACTACATACTAAACTACTTACTAAACTACTTACTAAACTACATACTAAACTACATACTAAACTACATACTAAACTACATACTAAACTACATACTAAACTACATACTAAACTACATACTAAACTACATACTAAACTACATACTAAACTACATACTAAACTACTTACTAAACTATATACTAAAACACATACTAAACTACATACTAAACTACATACTAAACTAAATACTAAACTACATACTAAACTACTTACTAAACTACTTACTAAACTACATACTAAACTACATACTAAACTAAATACTAAACTACATACTAAACTACTTACTAAACTACATACTAAACTACATACTAAACTACATACTAAACTACATACTAAACTACATACTAAACTACATACTAAACTACATACTAAACTACATACTAAACTACATACTAAACTACATACTAAACTACTTACTAAACTATATACTAAAACACATACTAAACTACATACTAAACTACATACTAAACTAAATACTAAACTACATACTAAACTACTTACTAAACTACTTACTAAACTACATACTAAACTACATACTAAACTACATACTAAACTACATACCAAACTACATACTAAACTACATACTAAACTACTTACTAAACTATATACTAAAACACATACTAAACTACATACTAAACTACATACTAAACTACATACTAAACTACATACTAAACTACATACTAAACTACTTACTAAAATACATACTAAACTACATACTAAACTACATAGATATATCAACGATAATTGTAGTTTATCCAAAAACTACTCAACTATTTAGAATAAATTATGTGAAACTACTCAACTCATTTAAGATTACACAACTACCAACATAATATTAACTACTTATACTTAAAATAACTCTCTACAAATTAATTTACTTAAATTATTTTATATATCGACACCTCTATTAATTTCCTTGTCTTTATTGTTTTTTTATTCTTCTCCACTTTGATTTTAACATAAATAATTTAATTATAATTTCTTAAAATAACATATATACATATATATATATATATATATATATATATATATATATATATATATATATACATATATATATATATATATATACATACATATATATATATACATATATACATATGTAATAACATACATACTTAAAATAAATAACTTTAGATAATACAACTTTCGTAAATTTAAAACATATCCATACATAAATATATGCATAAATACATTGATAAATTTACCAATATTCCCCAAAGCAGTTCAATATCAAATAAATTTGTAAATTGTTTCTATATATTATTTAATACCATTCGGTCAACGTTTAAATTGAATTTAAGTTTAAATCTTGTGTTTCTAATTTTAAAAATATGTTTGTCAAATTACGAAGAGATATTTTCTCAGCTAGAATTATATTAATCCAAGTGAAACTTCACCAATGTCACCTACATCCATTATTGGTTATAATATTTCATTATTATCATAAAGTATTTAAAGTAGTAATTAATTTTTCAATAATGCATATATATGTTATATATATAAATAAAAAACAATAAATAATAGATAATAAATATTTAATATTGCAATTTATTACATTACATAAATAAAATCATAAATATATTAATCTTCAATAAAGTTGATAAAACATTATTTTAATTTTAAATAAAAAATTAATTTCATAAACTTTGATATGTAAATCTATATTAATTAATATATATTAAATATATTTATATTACTAGAATAAATTTAGAAAATATTTAATCTATTCAATCCAAAGAATATTTCATGAATATAATATCTAAGATTTAAATTAAAAATTTTTAAATAACATTTTTTAAAGTTTCTAATTATAAAAATATTGTTGTCATTATATAAATTGTTCAAATTGTGGAACATTTTGCTAATTTTATACATAGAATTTTGAGTTATTCATACTTCTATAGTCTACCAACCAAAAGAATAGGCCCACAGTTCATTAGTTACTGCGCCCAAGTCTTTGCGACCTCCGAAAATGTACATGGAGTCACCGTAGACAGTTGCAGTATGAGAACTCCGACCCATAGGTGAAGGTGAAGATGAACTCGCCTGGCATTCGGTCCATATCTCATCGCCTAGTCAGCGAATTTGAGGTAAGTACATTTATACTTATTTTATACTTACATAAGTATATTTACTTACATAATTATATTTACTTACATAATTATATTTACTTACATAGTTATATCTACTTATATAAGTATATTTACTTACATAAGTATATTTATTTATATAAGTATATTTACTTACACAATTATATTTACTTACATAGTTATATCAAATTACATAAGTATATTTACTTACATAGTTATATCTACTTACATAATTATATTTACTTACATAGTTATATCTACTTACATAAGTATATTTACTTACATAAGTATATTTATTTATATAAGTATATTTACTTACACAATTATATTTACTTACATAGTTATATCTAATTACATAAGTATATTTACTTACATAGTTATATCTACTTACATAAGTATATTTACTTACATAGTTATATCTACTTACATAAGTATATTTAATTACATAAGTATATTTACTTACATAGTTATATCTAATTACATAAGTATATTTACTTACATCAGTATATTTACTTATATAGTTATATCAAATTACATAAGTATATTTACTTACATAAGTATATTTACTTACATAGTTATATCTAATTACATAAGTATATTTACTTACATAAGTATATTTACTTACATAGTTATATCTAATTACATAAGTATATTTACTTACATAAGTATATTTATTTACATAAGTATATTTACTTACATAAGTATATTTACTTACATAGTTATATCTAATTACATAAGTATATTTACTTACATAGTTATATCTACTTACATAAGTATATTTACTTACATAGTTATATCTAATTACATAAGTATATTTATTTACATAAGTATATTTACTTACATAGTTATATCTAATTACATAAGTATATTTACTTACATAAGTATATTTATTTACATAAGTATATTTACTTACATAAGTATATTTACTTACATAGTTATATCTAATTACATAAGTATATTTACTTACATAGTTATATCTACTTACGTAAGTATATTTACATAATTATATCTACTTACATAAGTATATTTACTTACATATTTATATCTACTTACTTAAGTGTATGTACTTAAATAGTTTTACTTAAATTTACTTAAATATCTATTTACATAAGAATATTTATCGTTGTATGTACATATAATAGTTAAGTCTATAATCATTCACATAATTAATACTTAATAATACCTTGTACTTATTTTAATTGAAGGTAAAATAATATTTACGGTAAATGAAGAATCCATTAGATGAATTCTTATAAAATATAAGCTAAAGAATTACATATAAAAATTATAATAATATTAATACTAATTAATATTGCATTCAAATATAATCTATTAAACTGACTACACTTTGTCTCATGATATGCTATAGACTATAGTAATATATTATATTAATATACTATAGTAATATAGTACTATAGTAATATATTATATTAATATAGTATTATATTATAAGAATAGTATATCATAATAATATAGTAATATAGTAATATTATATAAAAATGAATTACCAAATGGCAAATAAATAAATTATGATAAGGAAAGTGAGATATCATTGATAAGAAAATTATTATCAACATAAATTGATACTCACCGATATTATATTTCCAGAAAGGAGTGATAGGGTGTGCTGAGAAGTTACCTCCAAATATGTACAAATAACCCTGTAGAACAATGTTACATTATTAGCTATAATATTCCATTGTTAGCTATAATATTCTATTGTTAATTACAAATTCTGTCATTCACAAATATATAAGATGTATCAACAATATTCAATCTAGTGATCTCGAAACTTATTTATTATTAAATAATTATTATCATCATCACGATTTTATAACAATGCATAGTTCAAGATAAAGATTATTATCTTATATTGTGTGTAGATACAAAACAAATCTCATTTGAACTCTATATTTATTCAAAAGAATGTTTATTACGTTATTTAAACTTCCTCATTTGAAAAACAGGAAGTTAATACGAAAATACTATTCATCACATTATATACATATGTATATATACATATATATATATATATACATATATATACATATATATATATATATATATATATATATATATATATATGTATATATATACATGTATAATATATATATATACATACATATAATTATATATATATATATATATATATATACATGTATATATACATATATATATATAAATATATATATATGTATATATATATGTATATATATATATAAATATATATATATGTATATATATATGTATATATATATATAAATATATATATATATACATGTATATATATATATGTATATGTATAATATATTAATACTATATATATCAAATTGAGCATAATGTAAGGAAGTAAATTATTTTAAATATTTTATCAAATTTATTTTTATAAAGTAAAATCATGATTTATTCTCGAAACCTATCAAAAGTCATATTAGGAATGATTCTAGTATGGTAAGTTCAAAATAGAGTACATAGTACAGATTATTGAGTGCATAGTGAATTTAGTATATAGTACATCGATTACACTGACCTTATGGAACACCATGCTATGGCAGCGTAGGCTAAACGGAGCTTGACCTCGTGACTTCATCACACTCCAGTGATTTTCATCTTTAAAAGAAGAACGGATTGTAAAATTGGATCAATTAACACGAGAGTAATATTGAATTTAATGCACATTGATATTTTGCTAGTTCTATTAATTATTGCATTTGCAGATGGTGTATTCGTAGAGTATATCAAAGTAAAACTATGAAATATCAAAGTAATATCAAAGTAAAACTCTGGATTTTCAATACAATATTATAACATTTACTCCGAAGACTCTGAAACTTATGAATGCAAAACCCTCCTCAAATGTAGTAATAAATATTATTTATATTAGTTATATAATAAGCATACAGCGATTATCAAATTATTGAATGGGGTAATAATCATGTAGGCTTGAGAATAATTAAGTATGTTTTCAGGAAGTAATCGAGTACGTTTTGAACAAGTAATTGGATGAGTCCGAACAAGTAATTGGGTGAGTCCGAACAAGTAATTGGGTGAATCCGAACAAGTAATCGGGTGAGTCCGAACAATTACTCGAGTATTCGACGAATACATCCGACGACGAACCTATATCGAAGCACCAGAGTTTCTTACGCACCACGTTGCTCCAGGCTCCGCCGTACAGGTAGACTTTCCTATAGGCGGAGGCAATGGCATGGTCATGCCTTTGTAATGGCAGTTCGCCTGGGTTGCGGAGTAATGGATGAGTGCTGAGCGTCGCGTTAATTACATTCGAACAAGAAGCACGAATCGTAACTCGTGACTCATACCAGTGCCTGGCTCCGATATGAGCCTATAGTTCATAATAGAAACAATAAATGTAATCAATTGATCTCAATAAACACCTATTCAAATAATATTTAGCTTATTAATAATTTAGTTATCTAAACAATATGGAATGTAGAAAAAACAGAGAATAGAAATATTTAACTTGTTTATAAATTTACATTCATGAAATAAGTACAGAATAAATTACAAGGTTCACAAAAGCGTGGTACCATGACTACACTACTCTACATATCCTATATATACTACTTTACTACTCTACATATACTATATACACTACTCTACTACTCTACATATACTGTATACACTACTCTACTACTCTACATATACTATATACACTACTCTACTACTCTACATATACTATATATACTACTCTACTACTCTACATATACTATATAAACTACTCTACTACTCTACATATACTATATACACTACTCTACTACTCTACATATACTATATAAACTACTCTACTACTCTACATATACTATATATACTACTCTACTACTCTACATATACTATATAAACTACTCTACTACTCTACATATACTATATACACTACTCTACTACTCTACATATACTATATAAACTACTCTACTACTCTACATATACTATATACACTACTCTACTACTCTACATATACTATAAACACTACTCTACTACTCTACATATCCTATATACACTACTCTACTACTCTATATATACTATATACACTACTCTACTACTCTATATATACTATATATAGTACTCTACTACTCTACATATACTATATATACTACTTTATTACTCTACATATACTATATATACTACTTTATTACTCTACATATACTATATACACTACTCTACTACTCTACATATACTATATATAGTACTCTACTACTCTACATATACTATATATACTACTTTATTACTCTACATATCCTATATACACTACTCTACTACTCTATATATACTATATACACTACTCTACTACTCTATATATACTATATATAGTACTCTACTACTCTACATATACTATATACACTACTCTACTACTCTACATATACTATATACACTACTCTACTACTCTACATATACTATATACACTACTCTACTACTCTACATATACTATATATACTACTCTACTACTCTACATATACTATATAAACTACTCTACTACTCTACATATACTATAAACACTACTCTACTACTCTACATATACTATAAACACTACTCTACTACTCTACATATCCTATATACACTACTCTACTACTCTATATATACTATATACACTACTCTACTACTCTACATATACTATAAACACTACTCTACTACTCTACATATCCTATATACACTACTCTACTACTCTATATATACTATATACACTACTCTACTACTCTATATATACTATATATAGTACTCTACTACTCTACATATACTATATATACTACTTTATTACTCTACATATACTATATATACTACTTTATTACTCTACATATACTATATACACTACTCTACTACTCTACATATACTATATATAGTACTCTACTACTCTACATATACTATATATACTACTTTATTACTCTACATATACTATATATACTACTTTATTACTCTACATATACTATATATACTACTTTACTACTCTACATATACTATATAAACTACTCTACTACTCTACATATACTATATATACTACTCTACTACTCTACATATACTATATATACTACTTTACTACTCTACATATACTATATACACTACTCTACTACTCTACATACACTATATAAACTACTCTACTACTCTACATATACTATATATACTACTCTACTACTCTACATATACTATATATACTACTTTACTACTCTACATATACTATATACACTACTCTACTACTCTACATACACTATATAAACTACTCTACTACTCTACATACACTATATACACTACTCTACTACTCTATATATACTATATAAACTACTCTACTACTACAGCAGTACTTATCCAACCTAAATAAGAGTAGTCTCTTACTCGAATGAAACATTACAATGTTATGCGATGACATATTCATATAATTGGTATAACGTCGACTAAAGCAGATTTGATCTATCTTACCTGACTCTGCATTTCGATTATCAATGCATTTGTATCTATAGTAAGAATCATAAGGTCCCACTGGCTTCTTCATCTGTTAACAATTAAATACTCGTGGTAATCAGTTAATGACACAACTTTGATTTCGAATTTGTCCCTGTATAAATATGAGTTTCTTTATATTGGTTATATGAATATCCACATATAAAAAACAACCAATCCAATAATGTTTAAAAAGAATTTCACTAAATTTTGATTTCTTATAATTTTGGGATTATTAGAAATATTCCTTATTATAAACTGCACATTCCACATGTAAATTATATACATTGAATATATACACAGCATTTGTATAACACACAGACTTATTATTATATAATATTAGTTAACATATAATAATTTAGTATATAACATTTATATAAAGTGAAGATTTATATTAAATTGTGACAAAATAAATACTACCTTTGGTAGTGCATATTTTAAATAATATTAAATTTGTATCAATTCAAATGAGATACAAAACTATATATTACTCTTATTAGCTCAAATTAAATGACCTCAGTGCCTTGTATTATATACGCATAATATGTGTATTATACAAGCATAATACGTGTATTATATAAGCATAATACGTGTATTATATAAGCATAATATGTCTATTATATATGCATATGTGTTATGCATGCATTATGAGTATTATTATACACATGTTAAGGTTTTATATTTTACATGAAATATATTGTTCAAAATCGAGGTACTGAATACAGATTAACATATAATACATATGGTTGATATGTAGTTATTATATAAATTCCTTTACTTATAAGCCAGCTACAGGATTGTAAATTATCTAAAATGTATTTATAAGAGTTTGATATCTACCATAAAAAAACATTATAATAAATGTACAATAAACATGTAAGTATTTGTATAATTAGATATATAGGCGTATACTTATATTATAAATGTATTATATAGTGTATATCTATATTATATATTAATAATTTAGTAGAGCTATCTACACAGCTAAATTACTTATTCTTAACAGGAAGTTGAGGCTTTATAAACATATGTATTTATTATTAACCACAATACAACATATTTTTGTAATTAATTTTGTAATGACAAGCTTTTATTGTTTTATTTATGTACACATTGAATATATTAATCATTTATTTTCATAACTAAAACTATTTAAACATAACTTCTAATTAATACTACATTTATTTCTTATATTAATATTCTTTATCACCATGATTTATTATATAAACATATAATCTGTTAATGTGTATTTTCTTTTGAGTCGGGTCTATTTTTAAAATAATACAATAATATATTTTTAGTTTTTTTACAAAAACTCAAAAAATGCAAAACCATAAATAATTGGATTATTATAGAATACCTGTGAAAAATCTGTTATTATCAGTAGTAGTGTAACATACGATAACTGCAGAACATAAAACATGTTATTTATGTAATCAACCATACATGATCTGTGCTGATCACCACAGATCATGTAATCGCTGTAGCAGTCTTTTGACCAGCTTAAATATGGCAGGGCCAAAACCAAAACTAAAATAAAAATTTCAAAAAAACTAATTTGATCAGTATACTTTATGATAAACTAATGATAAACAAAGATTTCTAAGATAAGTAAACATATAATGAGTTATTAATGATATTTATGCATATCAATGAGTTATTAACGTAAATTGAATATAACACATCATATGTTACTAATATCGCAGTCAATGGAAACGTTGTCATAGTAACATTTAACAGATAACATACCAAGAGAATTCTGCAAATTGGTTTTAAAAACCAAAAGACACCAATTTCTTAGTTTCACATTCAAACACGTCGAGGAATGGTAGCTGGTAAAGAATATATTGAAGTACATTTAAGTTGAAAAATATCTTGTCTGAGTATTTGTTTTCGTAACATAACAAACCTATTTGAACTTATGAACATTCAAGACAGCGTACACTGGAAACCAGCCTCAACATTCCTTCGAAGATAAATATTGATAGCTAGACATCATCATTTAATATCGTCGAAAAAATAAACAAGATAAGGATAAATACATGTTTCCCTATCTTGACCACCAATTGACTAGATAACACAGACAAATGCTATAAGATGGCATATTTCTGAAACGATTTTCCAAATAATATAAGACAACTTTAAAAAAAACAAAATCTGCTACAATTACTGTCACCCCACTAAATAACAACTATATTAAATTTGTATTCATTTACAGACAATATTCTTAAAACTAAAGTAAATTGAGACAAAATTTGTAATCAATCTAAATTTATAATTCCTTTGATTAAAACAAAACAATTGTATTTAGTGACTTAATCTTCCATGTTAATAATTTAAAATGCTTTGTTAATTTACTTCACTTTTAAATAACAAAAATCTTCAGCAATACAATTACTATTCTCTGAAATCAAGGTTTACCAAAAAACTACAATATATAACTTAAAATATATAACACACATACCAAAACCTTTATCTTTACTAATAGATATCCGACATTAACACTAATACATTCCGTGACACAGTGAATGGTCTTATTATCGAGATTAGATCAAGGGAACATTATATGACAAACTACTGCAATACATCCTAAAACATATGCACCATTAAAATCAAAATACATCTACTCAAAACTGTAAGAATGCAAATAGCACAGTACAAAAAACTTTAAAAAAGATTCAAACGTAAATATAGACATAACAAATATGACTCAGATCTATTTTTAAAAAAACTTGAATATAATGCATTTAACTTTATAAATCAGACTAAATCAAACTCGATCAAACTAAATCAAACTAAATCAAACAATTTCAAATCGGCATTAAAAAAGAGATCAAAATGATAACAAAAAAAATAATATAAAAGAACTACTTGATTAAATCAACATTAGACAATCAACAGTTAATTCTGATAAACTAAATAACAAGTTATTTAAAAAATATTTCTAAAGTAAAACTTTATATATCATGAACTCGCTACACAAACTCAGTAATTAACATCCTATAACTCTAAGCCTCATAGAACAATTAACAATGCTTCATAATTTAAAATACTAGATACTTTATGATTCCATCTATTAAATAAATACCTTCCGACTAAATAAAGATCAAATTAATTAAGTCGCATGGGATATTACAATTCCCCTATAACTATTTAAGAAAATGATACCAAATTCTCTGACACAATGCTGCAATATTAATCCAAGAATTGTTTACACAATCTTATGAGTCACCATCGATGAAAAAATAATCAACAACCTAAATTCTTTAGAATGTAGTTTGAATGTAGACAAATTACTAAATTATGGACACAATTGCTTGATTGTCTTTTTAATGGGTTTTAATGGATATGTCAGCCCACACAATGAAATATCGATAAAATACAATAAAATATTATCAAAGCTAAAATGCAGTGGAAGTATAACAAAGAAATCGTTGGAATCTTATATATATGATTGTATATACAGTAACTATCAACAAATGTAAACCCCAAAAATATCTTACAATATATTATACAAGTTGAAAGTCTAGTTCTGTGAGGATCTATGAGATGTTAAAACAGATTTTTCTTTGGCAGCGCTGCTATTCTGTTACTGCAACACTGAGATCAATAACTTGTACACTCAATTTCAAAGATATTTTAATGTTTTATTTTAATTTATTCCCAGAATTTCCTATTCCATAAAATTATTCTAACTATTGGTCATTCTAATCTTTAAATGTTCTAAAATAAAATGAATTATAATGGTTATGTGAATTTGTACTTTTGTAATTCTGTGTGTTTAACTTTTCCCAAATAGATCTGATTTCAAATCATTAATTTCATGTAATTGTTAGAATAATTCTTAATAACTTCATTCATCTTGTTTTGTGATTATAATATGTAAATGAGAAAATTAAAAAAAATACATATTTTAAATGTAGAATATATTTGATATTAATTTATTACATATATAATAGTAACAGTAACTTTGTATGATTTAAAATTGAAAACTTATATTTTTGAGACAAATCCCGTACATTCGTGAAACTTATAAAGTATGCACTATCACAGACGATAGTTTTACATTTATTTCCAACTCCTTTGCAACAAACTACCCATGTGAAAGATGATGTTGTTATAATTGATAGTTTAATGTATGCGTTGTTCAAAAATAAATATTGTAGACATATTGTAGACATATATTTATAGTATATATTTCAAACATATAAATACTAAATTTCAATGAACAAAAATATGATGAACTATTACAAAGGATTAGTAATATATTTACTGTAAGAATATTTATATTATTACTAAGTCACTCCATAATGAAGTATTCTCTGAACACTGTTCACTGTATAATAGCAATTTTCGGTAAATTACCAACTCTTACATATCATAAAAAATTATGTATACATTTATAAATATACATTATTTATATAATATAAATTGGATAAACTATGTTTTTAATATTTGCATATTTTGAGTTATTTTAGTTGTTTCTATGTATATATATATATATATATATATATATATATATATATATATATATATGTGTGTGTGAATTTGGGCATTAAAGTTACATATTCGAAAATAATAATATTATATTTATAATAATGTATTTAATATATATTTTTTTATAAATAAATTATAAATTACAAATACATTATATATACATTATTTATATAAAGATTTATTGACGATTTAACACATATTTTAGGGCAATTTAAACAATAAACATCAATATATCAGAAACATAATCTTATAATATAATTGGTTCTAGATTGTAACTATGTGTATAAATAATAAAGTTGGTGTTTTAAAATAATAATATTGTTACGGTTCGTTTTTATACAAGTCTATTTGAATATGAGTCCACTTTTCAACAATCGCAGTTTGTCTGATAACCCATTATAAATGAGTATGCTTGCTGGTAATATTATTTATATACTAAAATCAATATAAATATTTTAAAATCTGAAATTCATAATAAATATACTTAATAAATTTAAAATGATAAGTATTGTTTATATAAACAATTATCTATGATAACTAACGTAGTATAATAACAGGATAATTAATTTTATAATATGTATATAAATATAATTAAGTAGCTTTGGTATCCAATAATATTTAATATAAAAATATTTATTTATTTAATATTTTACAATATTTTATGTGAAAATACACAGATTATGTAAACCACAACATTTAAAAATATAGATTTTATATGGACTACACTTCACTCTAGTTTCAAATGAGCAATAATAGATGTTATTCAATGAAATTAACAAATAATTAAATTTACTATTATAGAATTATATATATTAGTTTTATTTTAATTAAATATATATATATATTTTGAGAAATTATATATTAAGTATTTCTATATTCATAATACACATGCATTATACTAAAAACAACTGTATTTTCGTATACAGAGACTCGGTTAATTCTCATTTATAATGAGAATTAAATTTGTAATAATTATTCCCAAATTTTAAATTAAAATTAAAACTATTATTAGAGCTTTAAATAAATGCACTAATGATGAGTTTTAAAATAATTTAAAAAGAACAATAATATCTAGCTCTAAAATTTTGCATTAATATAGTTTGAGTATATCTATATATTGATAATCAGAAATATATAATTATTTAAGAATTGAGTTTTGATATGAAATTTAATAACATATAACTTGAAGAATTTCAATAAAATAAATTAGAGGATAAATAAATTTGATTTTAATTTTTTTATCCAGTTATTTTAAGATTTAATTTTTAATAATCAAGCTTCTTAAAAAATAATAAATTAACTAAATTCTGATAATTAATAGCTATTCCACTGATAAATGGTCAGTAATCGCTAGTTGTTTCAACAATTACTAATCATATAATGAAAATACAGTTTCATGTGTTATATTTAGTAAATATTATTTACATATTAATTTATAATAGATTGATTTGAGATTATTAATTACGTATACATATATTTATTTATTGCAATCAACACAAAAAGCATTAAATAAATTTAAAACTGACATGCGTTAAATTTTCATTTGCTTTAAAGTGGTCGTGACATTGGTTTTAGTTTTGCATTTCTGTTGCTTCTTCGTTGAAACTTCCTGTTCAATCGGGGCTTCCTGTAAATCGATTGCAAGTGTATTGGACAATATTAAACGAGTTGGATATATTTGAAACCTACAAATCCTTTTGTAATTTTTAATAAGATCATCTTTACTTTATCATCATTCTTGTAACGATAATGATAAATGATTGATCGCATTGTATTGTATTCGGCGGAGTATATTCATCCCATTCCAGGAAATTCGGAGAAATGAAATATTAACTAATAACAGATAGCCTAATTCTCTTTGAGGCTGGTTGAGGTGTTCCGGATTACCGTTGAATTAATATTATTATTATTCAATATATTATATAACTATAAAACTGATTATTTAGTCCGGTAGAGAATTAAACACCTATCTTCAGCTTGGTAATTAAAAACTTTCAATTATTCCACTGAGGATGAATTAAAAATTGAATATTGATAAAACAGATGCAGATGTAGGTATTAAGAAATAATAAGACTATATAAATACAATATAAATACAATATAAATAAATATAACTGAACTTAAATAATAATTCCAGATTAAAAAAAAGATTCTGCATATATATGATAACAAACATATAATATATAATAAATATATTAAGTGATTATTAATTTTCGAAATGCATTACATTTTTTAAGGCATATATATACTTATATACATATATACATATATACATATATACTTATATAAATATATAAATATATACATATATACAAATATAAATATATATATATATACATATATACAAATATACATATATACATATATATATATACATATATACGTATTCATGCGGCTTAAAGAATATTAAGGTGTATTTTGTGAAAGGCAACAGTAAAATGTATGCAATAAGAGATTTAAAATGACCTTAACAAATGGTATCAAAGTGTCCATATTAGACGGCATAAAGGACTTCAACACTTCTGGCACCCGGATACCTTCTTCGGTCTGGTACTGCTCGAGAATTGCGCAGATCACACGGGTCGTAGCACACATGGTACCGTTTAGCATGTGAACATACTCGGCCTGGGGTTAACATGCGGGGTAGGGTCGGGTGTAGTGGTAGAGCGGGGTTTTCGGAACGATGTGAAGTCGGTGGTATTACATAGATTTAGAGAAGGTTATTAAAAAGTTGAAGTGATGAGGAGTGTATTGTAAAGGTAAGATTCATTAGTTCGATGTTATGTGGAGATTTTGGTGGGTTTTAAAAGAACCTCTTGGCCCATCTTCTTGGTCTGTCCGTATCGCACCGAAAGGTTGCGAGATTGATAATCCGTACAGTTCGAACAACTCACGAGTTCCCTGAACGCCTTGGAGCCCGCAAACCACGCCTCTATGTCGAGTTTCTTAGCTGCTGCATTGTTTAGCTCACCTATTGGACGGGGTTTAGGGCTTATAGAGGGGGTAGATTCTAAAGAGGTGAAGGGTCAGGGTCTAGAGAAGAGAGGAGTTAGCGTCCTGAGAGGATAGGGGTCAGGGTCTAGAGAGGTGAGGGGTCAGGGTCTAGAGAGGTGAAGGGTCAGGGTCTAGAGAGGTGAGGGGTCAGTGTCTAGAGAAGTGAGGAGTTAGTGTCTAGAGAGGTGAGGGGTCAGGATCTCGGGAAGTAAGGGACCATGGTCTAGAGAGTTTTCTTATATAGATTTCTATGAGTTGTTACTCTGCAGTTGAATATTAATTCCCATCTGAAGTAGGGTTTAAGGGCTTGGTAGAGATGGAGCATGGAATTAAGGAGTGGATTAAGGTTTATAGGAAGGCGAGGTCTGGATCTTGGGAAATGAGGAGATAGGGCTAGGGAAGGAGGAGTTAGAAGCTAGAGACAAGAGGGACAATGGAGGGGTGGAGTTAACTAGGAAACAGAGGGTAATAGTACGGGGTGGAGTAGGGAGCTATAGAAGGGATGGTCAAGGGTATGTAGAGGTGGTATTGGAAGGTTAGACTTCATGGCGTCTCTATCTAGCTTAATAGTCGACGTTATTCGAACTGGAAATTATCGTAGGATGGGTTCTGTGGAGAATGGCTAATAACAGGCCAGGGTAGAATTTAACAATGGGGCAAGAGTAGGTATTAGAGGCGGGCAATGGTGGGTGTTAGTAGCAGTGAGAGGTGTAATGAAAGAAGCGACGGGCGGAGTGAGGCCCAGCAACGGAGAGCTGAAACTGAGGGCTATAAGGTGGCCACGCCCACGCTGTTGAACTTTTGAACTCACCAGACACGATATTGACGACTCGGAATGGAATGCCGAGAAGTTTCAGGAATTGTTCGGCGTTGGCGACCATGTTGTCGAGCATCTTCCACGATTCGTTGTCGTGGGGCGACGTGATGCAGAATTGCTCCACCTGGTGGAAATGAATTGATTTAGGCGGCGTTACGAATAGTGTTCGACGGCGTTAAGACCAATATCGCAAAACAATAGCACTGTTGTTATTTTTTGGTAAAGTTTTTACGGCAATGAAACAATTTACAAACGTTGAACTTTATGAAAATCAGCCACAAAGTCTACATAATTATTAACTTTATTCACAATACGACCATTTTATACTCTACATTAATTAGTATCATTAATTAATTTCATGTATCTATTATTATAATTATTATTATTATAATAATTATCATTATTATTATGATTATTATTATTATTATTATTATTATAATTATTATAATTGTTTTTATTATTAATACTAACTATAGATTCGACAAACTTAATATGATAATCCATTCTTATGTAAGAATCTCAACATACATTGCAACACACAATTAGTAAAATGTTACAAAATTATAAATTAGAAGCATTTTTTAAATCCGAAATTCAAGTCCAAAACATAATCTATTCTATTAATACTTCACACCTACTTGAACTAAATATTATTTTTTTATTATTTGAAATCTATGCCACATTGATATAGATTGACATAGATTGATATATTTAAACCTCTATCTCTACTACACCCTAGGGTGCAATGATACTCTACTCGCAAAACTTCTAGTGTAAGTATATATAGTAGTGTAGTAGTGCGGTAGAGTAGTAGAGTAGTGTAGTAGAGTATTATAGTAGAGTAATGTAGTAGAGTGTAGTTGTGCGGTAGATTAGAGTAGTAAAGTAGTGTAATAGAGTAGTAGAGTAGTGTAGTAGTAAAGTAGAGTAGTGTAGTAGAGTAGTTTAGTAGAGTAATGTAGTAGAGTGTAGTAGTGTAATGTAGTGTAATAGAGTAGTAAAGTAATGTAGTTGAGTAGTAGAGTAGTATAGTAGTAAAGTAGAGTAGTGTAGTAGAGTAGTTTAGTAGAGTAGAGTGAAGAGCAGTAATTATGATGTTGACCTTTTCGAATTGATGAACTCTGAAGATTCCCCTGGTATCTCTGCCGTGTGATCCGACTTCCTGCCTGAAACATGTCGAAAATCCTCCGTATCTGCGAACAAAACAAATTGACAACAGTAAGCGATGCAGGGGAAGAGGGAGGTGTTTGGACGGGTATAGGGGTTATTAGTAGGGTAGGAGGTATGGGTGTCGAGGTATGGGCGTAGAAAGAGGTTCCAAAATAATATGTGTTAGGGGGAATGTTATAGGTGTCAGGAACAATGTAGGGTAGAGTTGATGTGTTAAGGTAGTAATGAGAAGATCAGGTAATATAAGTATCAATGTTGAATGTTATGTAGTGGGATCCTATCGGCACTAGGATTAACTGAGAAATGAAACTTGGCTTGTAGGTCAGAGGTCAAAAACGAGTAATGATTAATGGTGATGATAATATGGACTTAAAGTTTATAAGTAATAGTTGAGAAAATGTAGTACTATATAAATAATATGATATTTAGTAATTATACATATATATACATATATATACATATATATATATATATATATATATATATATATATATATATAGATATATATATACATAAATATATATATATATATATATATATATATATATATATATGTGTATATATATATATATTGTAAATAAATATATATATTAGTAATATAACATATAAAAAACAATATACAAACTAAAGAAATATTAATTTATGATAAAATAATAATCAGTAATAACTTGATTGGCAGGTCTGATGTGGGAAGCCATTCGTTTCTATGGTACGCTGCGATTGGCTGTTCAGACGTGGCAATTAGATATTTCTCGTCTGTCCCGGCATCGCCGGCGTTCTCGCTGCTCTTGCCAATCACCTGCAGGGGTCGTAATGAGTTCAAAGGTTAACCGACGACAATAGACGTGAAATGTGTATAACTAGGGTGTTGCTTTAACCAATGTAAAGGGGTGCAACTATCTGTAAATAGGCGGTACTCGGAGTAAAGGGGTATGGTAAGTTTTTAATGAGGGTATTGTGAGGGGTGAGCCTCACCTGGTGAAATGAGTATATACGAGGCATGTAGTGTATAAAGGAGGCGTGGTGAGAGTAAAGGGGTTGTAATGAGTAGAGGGGGTAATAAATATAAAGTATGTGTGGTTAATATAAAAGGGGCGTGGTGAATGTAAAAGGGGCAGGGTGAATGTAAAGGGGCATGGTGAATGTAAAGGGGGTGGGGAGAATGTAAAGGGGCGTGGTGAATGTAAAGGGGGCGGGGTGAATATAAAGGGGTGTGGTGAATGTAAAGGGGCATGGTGAATATAAAGGGGAGTGGTAAATATAAAGGGGGCGGGGTGAATATAAAGAGGGTGTGACGAGTGTATAGGTAAATTCTATTTATTTGCAAACAAATAAGACATCCGACAAATGCCTGGATTTGGCTAAACTTAAAGATATTTATAAACACGTGATGTTCGTAAAGCAATATAAAGAAGGTATTCAATAAGGGGAGGTGACTACGATAAAATGGGAGGAGCCTAACCTTGTAAAGCTCCTCGTCAAATTGAGATAGTTGAGCAACTTCCTGCATAACTTCTTTTCGCATGAAGAATGGCGTGTAGAGCATTGTATACCCATCGGATGCCAAAATACGCATGGAGAGGTTGATGATAGCTTGTTCTAAGAATACAGCTACACCCTGGCGGAGCGGGAGGTGTGTAGAGAGCGGGAGGGAGTTTAAACGTTCTATTAAAGACGTACTTTTGTAAAGCCGATAACCTCGGACCGTTACCTCCTCCTCCTCCTCCTCCCAAGGTCACGCCAACCTTCAAGTAGTAGCCCCGGCCACCGGCGACGGAAGAGCCCCTTTCAGTGTCTACCCCGTCGATCATGTGTATCAAGTCCACGTGCGAGTACTTCTTGTCGGCTGAGATATCTCCGAATGTCCTCTCGACCTTATTATTGGCCTGAGACGAAGTTAGCGGAATTACCCGACAACCACTCGAGAGGCGAGTTTCAGAATTTAAGACGGAGGCGGAGCGTCGGTGTTTTTAGGGTGAAATCGACGTTTGTTAATGGATGGGGGGAATACTCGAAAAACAAAGAAAAAAAGGGGATAATGAAATTAGAAATTAAACTTAGCAGTGTTTTAACAGATAAGAAATAAGAGTTAATAGATAATGAATAACAATTGTAGGCATAATAAAATAAATTTTTAAAACCTCGTCTTTGCTGATGGGAACACTATCGTGAATAATGTTACCAATCCGGGTGAGGAACAGTTTCCTGTCCTGCTCGCAGAGCACCCTCTCGTCTTGGCACTCCTTTATTGCGGTGGTGACCTTTGACACGAGGCTCTTGAGTTGAGTGATCGTCATCTCCTGTAGAGCGAATGCGCACGAGGTGAGATGAGGTGAAGGTAGTGATCTAGTTAGTGAGGTAGTGAGTGAGATGAGATGGGTAAAGTGAGGAGAAGATGGATGAGATGAAGTAAGGGCAGGTGATATGAGGTAATGAGTAAACTCGCATGGTATATTATACGAGATGTGTGGTGGAGTAATACTGATTGAGATAGTGTTGAGGTCTGTAAGGAGTCATAGATTAGTTAACATTAACATGTATTAGTTTGGAATTATAACATATGGTATGTTGGAATTGATATTAATATTGGGTGAAATGATATATTCTGAAGTAATAAGTAAAGTATGTGGGTGATGTATATATATATATATAAATTTATATATATATATATATATATAAATATATAAAAGATTATATAACTTGCAAGGCATCGTTGTTTAAAGCCGCTGTGTCCTTCAGAATTGAATCACTTAAAGTAGAGTCTTTGCCAATATCTTCCTTCTTCTAAAAATAAAATGAAGTTTGCTTTCAAATTGCTAAAGGTCTAATTTTATTGTTCACGAGACACGCAAATAAGTAATAAGTATTAAGTATTAAGTAATAAGTATTAAGTAATAAGTATTAAGTAATAAGTATTAAGTAATAAGTATTAAGTATTAAGTATTAAGTAATAAGTAATAAGTAATAAGTATTAAGTAATAAGTATTAAGTAATAAGTTCTAAGTAATAAGTATTAAGTAATAAGTATTAAGTATTAAGTAATAAGTATTAAGTAATAAGTATTAAGTATTAAGTAATAAGTAATAAGTATTAAGTAATAAGTATTAAGTAATAAGTATTAAGTAATAAGTATTAAGTAATAAGTATTAAGTAATAATATTAAGTATTAAGTAATAAGTAATAAGTATTAAGTAATAAGTATTAAGTAATAAGTATTAAGTAATAAGTATTAAGTAATAAGTATTAAGTAATAAGTAATAAGTATTAAGTAATAAGTATTAAGTAATAAGTATTAAGTAATAAGTATTAAGTAATAAGTAATAAGTATTAAGTAATAAGTATTAAGTAATAAGTATTAAGTATTAAGTAATAAGTATTAAGTATTAAGTAATAAGTATTAAGTATTAAGTAATAAGTATTAAGTAATAAGTATTAAGTAATAAGTATTAAGTATTAAGTATTAAGTATTAAGTAATAAGAAATAAGTATTAAGTAATAAGTATTAAGTAATAAGTATTAAGTATTAAGTAATAAGTATTAAGTATTAAGTAATAAGTAATAAGTATTAAGTAATAAGTAATAAGTATTAAGTAATAAGTATTAAGTAATAAGTATTAAGTAATAAGTAATAAGTATTAAGTAATAAGTATTAAGTAATAAGTATTAAGTAATAAGTATTAAGTAATAAGTATTAAGTATTAAGTAATAAGTATTAAGTATTAAGTAATAAGTAATAAGTATTAAGTATTAAGTAATAAGTATTAAGTAATAAGTATTAAGTAATAAGTAATAAGTATTAAGTAATACGTATTAAGTAATGAGTATTAAGTAATAAGTATTAAGTAATAAGTATTAAGTAATAAGTATTAAGTAATAAGTAATAAGTATTAAGTATTAAGTATTAAGTATTAAGTAATAAGTATTAAGTCATAAGTATTAAGTAATAAGTAATAAGTATTAAGTAATAAGTATTAAGTAATAAGTAATAAGTATTAAGTATTAAGTAATAAGTATTAAGTAATAAGTATTAAGTATTAAGTAATAAGTAATAAGTATTAAGTAATAAGTATTAAGTAATAAGTATTAAGTATTAAGTAATAAGTATTAAGTAATAAGTATTAAGTAATAAGTATTAAGTATTAAGTAATAAGTAATAAGTATTAAGTATTAAGTAATAAGTATGAAGTATGAAGTATTAAGTAATAAGTATTAAGTATTAAGTAATAAGTATTAAGTAATAAGTATTAAGTATTAAGTAATAAGTATTAAGTAATAAGTATTAAGTAATAAGTAATAAGTATTAAGTAATACGTATTAAGTAATGAGTATTAAGTAATAAGTATTAAGTAATAAGTATTAAGTAATAAGTATTAAGTAATAAGTAATAAGTATTAAGTAATAAGTAATAAGTAATAAGTATTAACTATTAAGTATTAAGTATTAAGTAATAAGTATTAAGTCATAAGTATTAAGTAATAAGTATTAAGTAATAAGTAATAAGTATTAAGTAATAAGTAATAAGTATTAAGTATTAAGTATTAAGTATTAAGTAATAAGTATTAAGTCATAAGTATTAAGTAATAAGTAATAAGTAATAAGTATTAAGTAATAAGTAATAAGTATTAAGTATTAAGTAATAAGTAATAAGTATTAAGTATTAAGTAATAAGTATTAAGTATTAAGTAATAAGTATTAAGTAATAAGTATTAAGTAATAAGTATTAAGTAATAAGTATTAAGTATTAAGTAATAAGTAATAAGTATTAAGTAATAAGTATTAAGTATTAAGTAATAAGTAATAAGTATTAAGTAATAAGTATTAAGTAATAAGTATTAAGTATTAAGTAATAAGTATTAAGTAATAAGTATTAAGTATTAAGTCATAAGTATTAAGTCATATGTATTAATTCTTCCCGGAGGAAATACTATAATGTATGATTACATTATGATACGCTACAATGTATCTGTGACACTACTATCTTTGCTACTTATAAACCTTCATTTTAGTCCCAATCATTTTGCTGCAGGCATTTTTAATTTTATTATATTCGTCGGCCTGGAATCTTACTGTGAAATTGTTACATAATACGGATTTATAAAATCAATACTTAATTTTAATAATATAAATTTAGTTAAATAAAATATAAATATCATTGTCATTTTTAGTAATAAATAATGTTAAATTAATTTATACGTATTTTATATTACTTTATAAGTACTATATAGTACTATACTCTAGTCCGTTGCATAATATCATATTGTATTTTTATTATACTTATTTATTATCGATTTATTAATCACAAAAGTTACATAATACATTGATCGGAGAATAAAGACCAATTATAAATAACACATTAATTATCTTACAGCGTATGCAGTAATAAGGCAACAATAATAATTGTAGACTATATTTCAATATTAATAATTTAAGTATTTAAGTAAAATATATATTTCAGTCATAATATTCACAACAAAAAAAGAGTCAACAAACTAATCCCTCGATGTTACAGTAAATATTAATATAACAATGGTAACTTCATTTTCACTTAGGCAGTACCTGACTATACAGTAATGTACTTAATAAGTTACTAGTTTAAATTTTAATTGTATTTTAATTGAAGCAATTGCAAACATATCTGTATTAGTATAGTAGTTATATAGATTATATAGTAAACTTGCAACAGTATTGACTATAACTAAGTATTATATATATATCATCGGATGTATTGCTATAGTACATGAATACTATAAATACAATCAAGAGTATGCTCTCGCAAATGTAGGTTAGGTGGTAACAATTCTGTAATTACTTCGAGTATAAATACTAAACTGTTCGTAATTCTAAATGAACTCGACAGATATTTAAAATTATGAATTACCAACTATGAAATCGACCCCCACAAACTCTAGACTCAAGGTCACTCAAAAGTTAGTCTACGTTGTCATATAGGAGTTATCATCGCGACGGTGAATGGCATTTTTCCGAGAAGTCACAATTCGTACGGCTGCGTCTAAAAAGAAGTCACGACACTCAGTTGCAGGTTCCAAACTGACTAATTCTCATCTGACGAGTTTGAGTTATTTCTATTTTAAATTTGAATGTTTAGCGGTGTAGACATAATGTGACATGTCACAATGACATGCCATCACAGGCTATGTCACACTCTTAGCAGAAAAATGAATACTTCGATCCCGAGTCACTCTGTTTTGCATAAAGCATCACGAGTAATATTTTATTACAATAAATCATGATATACCGTTGCAGTCATTTAAGTAAAATATAATCTTATTTACTCACAATGCCTTATACACAACAATTTGTATAATATGATGTAGACAGTCGATAAAGCCGAATACACTTTGAGATGTATAATATTAGGGATTGGATTTAGTTTCTTAGACAGCTTGTAAAACGCCGAGAGCGTGTTCTTGTACAATATTGGGAGTAATTTATAATCAACTTAGGAGCAGCTATAGCGATAACTACTAATTTAAATATCTAATACATTCATATGTTAAAATTATTAACATCTATTAATTTTCGGAGAACATGTTATATTGAGAGAATGATACTAAGATATAATATTGAACACAGTATATAGTTTTAAAGTGATTTATATACACATTTAATTGTATATATGGCAAATGAGTCAATATTCGTAAATACGGCCCAAACACGTACTATATAGAAAATACAATGTTTATAAAGTAATTTTTAGTATGAAATTTAACAATAAATACTTATGGTTAATAAATAAGATGGTATTTATTAGAATCGTTTTATCTAATAAAATAGTTATTTTGAGACTTTATTCAAGTTTTTATTATTACATTCGCTTTGTTCCATTGATATAACAAAATTTCTTTTTACAAAATTTAAATTTGAAAATTATAAATATTAACATTTTCTCCATTTTTGATCAACCTCGACTGTTTTATCAACTATATCGACATCTTTGAATCTTTTTGCTTGGTTATCTTTTATTTTTTGTGGGTCGCCACCTTTTTCTGTACGAAATGATTCAATATCTAATACCATAATTATTTAAATTCAAAATTATTTACAAAAAATATTTATATTTTTTTAAATTAACGTGTTGTTTATTAAAATTCAATTCACTAGTCTATTATTTCATAGATTGTCATAATCAAATTACATAATCGTAGATATTATAATAATGTAATCATATATATATATATATATATCATAAACGTATAAGGGTTTGGATATGCAAATCTATAATATAAATCAATATGGAATATTAATATAATTGAGATTCAAGTACATGCAATGACCATCTTATTCTAAATCAAAAATACTTACAATTCATGTATTTAATCTCATAGTTAATATGGTATATCATCATCTAGTATGGAATAGTATATTATATATTAACAGCTGTATAACTAGTCAAGTGCATAATAAGTATTAACATCAGGTGGATGAGCGCGGGTTATCTGAGTTTCAATATTAGTGTTATCATATCGTCGACTTGCTTATGAAGTTATATATTTGAACAATATATTTTAAATCTTATTTTAACTATATATATATATATATATATATATATATATATATATATATATATATATATATATATATATATACATATATATATATATATATATATATATATATATATGGATATAAAAACATTAATTAATTACGTTCGCAACTCTAACATATTATAGACAATACAGTAGAGTGAATATGATTTTTACGAAATCGTATTTCCCCTGATGTGAATAATTTCCATAGAATATTGATATTATAAATTATAGTGATTTCGGTTTGTAATTATTAAATTGAAAGATAAAATCACTAATACTTACCATATTTGAGTATATAAAATAAATCTATAGCTGAAGATAGATGATATATAAGCATGATTTTTACGATCGAGATCTTACAATATAAAGTATATAGTGTACAATGTACAACCTAAGGTTAGATTTTAGTTTATTTTTTATTTATAATCTATATTTATAATAAATGTAATAAATATTATTTATCGAAAACCTAAAAATTCTCTATAGAATATAATAGTACAAAAATACCTTTATTATATTGCTCTTATAAATCTAGCCGTATTATACAGAAGAAATAGCCAAGTATATTGGGAATCTTAAGTTTAACCTTATAGTTGAAGTATTTTAATATTCTATCCTTGCAGTGCTAGACTTGCCTAGCATTTTCCTGGCATTCCTAGCATTACTAGTCCGCCACCGAGAGGTGCGGATAAACTTCAGTAATAATAACATTGTAATTCGATTGTTATAGAATAATAGACTAACGAAACGATTATCGGAATATCACATTTAAGTTATTGTAATGGAGCATTTAGAACCAATCTGATATTGATGCAAAATGTATCTCTTGTTCTTGACTGGTGTACTAGGTACACTATTGACAAGTGAATAAGTAAGATAGACGAATGATAAAGTACGCATATTAATGTATTATACATTTTTGGATTTGATCCCATGAGAAATTACCTAAATTCGTTGCAAAATTAAGACCAATTTTCCTACAAAGTTATTATTGAAATAAATGATTTATAATTACAACCAATGCTAAAGTATGTGATTATCACCTAATTGTATATATTGCGTCAACTCATGAGCCTGGAAATAAAATCATAACTTCATTTTAGTCGAGTTTACTAAATGTAGAGGATTTATAAAAATAATTAATAATTGATATGTTTATTGTCGTATGAATTAGTTGTGATAGGTAATGAAATAGAAATATTAGCATAATGATATTAGAATTATATACTAGTAATAGACTTTGCTAATTACTATTAATAACAGTATTGGGATCTAGTTGAAGAAATTGAAATAGAGATTTTATAAAACGAATAAGTTGATATCGATAAATATCATAAGACTACAAATGAAGGGAATTATGTCGGTAGTTATATTATGTTTAGTTAAATTGTAGATTTAACTATTATAGAAAATAATGATATCGTTCAACAATATTCAAGAGTAATATTACTAGATGTATAAAGAGTATGTGGGTTATAAGTTATTGCAGTTGATAACGCTGAGACTCACTACTAGTAAATAAAATAGTTGGAATAATGGCAAAGATATATTCCATGCATACTCTACTATGTAGAATGTTGCATTAATACATTCGTAATTTATTCGACTTATTAACTTATTCAATTTATAATATAAGTATCATCATGGAATGATTACGTCATTAATTATATTTATGAATTAAGAAATTATGTATGAAGTGTTCCTATAACTTATTAGTATACTTTATAAACACATATTTATAAAAAAGAAGTGAATGAAATATCATTGTATTTATATAATATATATATATATATATATATATATATATATATATATATATATATATATATATATATTATATTTACTTTGATATATAAACTTCTATAACGTAGAGTATATATGCTGTCTATTAAGTGCTCGAAAGATATAGATTTAATAAAATGTGTATATCGTGATATATTTAAAATGGGGATATTGTTGAGGTATTGATCTACGTTTATAGTATTTTATCATAATTCTTAAATGTCTTTGAATATTTGTGTTTATTTAGCGCCTAATTTAATTAATTTATAAAAATAATTATTTATTATATATCTTTTTAGAATAATAAAATGGTCCAATTAAAGAAATGGGAACCTGAGACACTCGAAGACCTTTTAACCATATATTACAAATATTTATTTCCATACCCACTATATTATAAATGGTTAAATTATTGCGGAGGTTAATATATAAATCAACATTTATTTAAAAATTGATAATTAAAATCGTGCTCAAATATAGGCAGGCATAGTTGTTGCGTTTACATTTTACCACTATTGATTTTAAAATTTCGATTGATAAATTAATCGGATCACTAAAAAAATCATCTATAAATTATTCACACCTATACATTTATTAATACTATTTATTAAATAGATGAATTAAATGTTTTGCTTTTTTATACTTTTTGTTCAATTTCATTTGTTAAATAGTATGTTAAAACATACAAATAATATTCACATATATAATTATATTATATATGAATAATTAATTTCATATAAATACAAATTATAAATACATAATTGCTTGAATTACTATTTAATTATTAAAATGAATATTAAATTCATACCTAGGATAACACCATTTGTTTTTGTGATTTATGCTACAGATAAATTAGATAGGATTTTTTATCAGTGTCAACATCCACATGATCCAATTTTTCTTAAGCCATTCTTTTATTAATTATTGACATAATAAATTTCATTAACCTATATTAACTCTTAATTTTATCGTTGAAGTTGATAAAGATTACATTTCGAAGAGGGAGTTTTCGTTTACGCTAAAAGATGACATCTACATTCGCTACCAGTCCTTTGATAGTCAGAAGGAGATGGAACGAGAGATTCAAAAGAAGTGTCCCTACAAAATAGATATCGGTGCTGTTTTCTCTCATCAAGTTCGTAGAACATTGCAACTTGGTATGAAAAAGTATAAGTTAAATAATTAGATAGGAAACCATACTATGTAGTATAATATTATGTTGGATAATAAAAATTAAAATATATTTTATTTTCGTTAAATAGTTTATTTTTTATCTAGAAAAAGATATAAGATTGTATAATAGTTACGTCATCTGGAGTCATCTGTAATACATATCATTTCTATTAACTACGCGAGACCCACTATAGAAACTATTGATAAAATCTTAATAATAATAAAATCTGATTTTCTAAAATATTAATTTTAAACTAGTAATCCTATCAAAGTTTGTAATTTGAAAATATAAAATATGTAAAAATTTTAATAAATATATAAAATTATATATTAATTTCTTTGTAATATTACTTATAAGTTAAAATAAAAAATAAATCAAGACTGGTAATTATAATTGTTAATAGAGATTTATTTTAATCTAGCCAAGTATTTTTATTTTTAATGCATCCATGTCTTAATTTTTAAACAAATCTTTTCCACTTTCTTTTTAGACTACAACATATAACAATTTTAACACGTAACCTAGATTTAAAGTTTACTCTCTCTCTCTAGTTTTCATTTACATGCCATGACAAGTATGAAATGCAAACTAAATTTGGAATACTCCCAGATTGGCAACCACTTAATTACTCGAAGTGAATATTACTACTAAATATTTACACAGGGGATATCAATATATACCTCTTGGTATTTTGAGTTAATTGTGTTCTTTTGTGTATTTTACATTTTGATAGTGCCTGGATTGTAAACGTTAATCAATGTCCGACTTTAGCCGAAGCTGAGCAAACGTGTGAAGCCAGAGGAATTTGTGCCCCTGGAAAAGGAAATAGTGTTCGACATCGACATGACAGATTATGACAGCGTACGGAACTGCTGCAAGTTAGTGGTGTGTAGGTGTGTGTAGTGATGTGTAGGTGTATGTAGTGGTGTGTAGTGATGTGTAGTGGTGTGTAGTGATGTGTAGGTGTGTGTAGTGATGTGTAGGTGTGTAGTGATGTGTAGGTGTGTGTAGTGATGTGTAGGTGTATGTAGTGATGTGTAGGTGTGTGTAGTGATGTGTAGGTGTGTGTAGTGATGTGTAGGTGTGTGTAGTGATGTGTAGTGGTGTATATGTATGTAGTGTTGTGTATGTGTGTAGTGATGTGTAGGTATGTTTGTAGTAATGTGTAGGTATGTGTAGTGATGTGTAGGTGTGTGTAGTGATGTGTAGTGGTGTATAGGTATGTAGTGTTGTGTATGTGTGTAGTGATGTGTAGGTATGTTTGTAGTAATGTGTAGGTGTGTAGTGATGTGTAGGTATGTGTAGATGTGTAGGTATGTGTAGTGATGTGTAGGTGTGTGTAGTGATGTGTAGATGTGTGTAGTGATGTGTAGGTAGGTGTAGTGGTGTGTAGAGGTGTGTAGTGATGTGTAGGTATGTGTAGTGGTGTGTAGTGATGTTAGGTGTATGTAGTAATGTGTAGTAGTGTGTAGGTATGTAGGATTGTGTAGGGTGTATAGGAGTGTAGGTGTGGGTGTAGGTGTGTGTAGTGATGTGTAGTTGTGTATAGGTATGTAGTGTTGTGTATGTGTGTAGTGATGTGTAGGTATGTTTGTAGTAATGTGTAGGTGTGTAGTGATGTGTAGGTATGTGTAGATGTGTAGGTATGTGTAGTGATGTGTAGGTGTGTGTAGTGATGTGTAGATGTGTGTAGTGATGTGTAGGTATGTGTAGTGGTGTGTAGTGATGTTAGGTGTATGTAGTAATGTGTAGTAGTGTGTAGGTATGTAGGGTTGTGTAGGGTGTATTGGAGTGTAGGTGTGGGTGTAGGTGTGTGTAGTGATGTGTAGTTGTGTGTAGTGGTGTGTGTAGGTGTGGGTGTAGGTGTGTGTAGTGATGTGTAGGTATGTGTAGTGGTGTGTAGGTGTGTGTAGTGATGTCTAGGTGTGTGTAGTTTATTCTTTAGCTATAAAGTTTTGTTTTTGAGTTGAGTATTTTGTAAAGTTTTGTTGGAGGTTTTCATTTTTAATATTGAGAGTATCTCTAATGTATTTTATAATTGATTATTAATTGCGGTGTATAGATGTTTTCTATGTCACAATTGAGATGTTATTATATAACATTAATGGTGGTGTTTCACATCACATAGCAGGTATATATACTCAGTTGGAATCAGTGTATATTTATTTGAATAGAAGGTATTTATGCCAGAAAGAATGTATATGTTATGTAATACGTATATGGGTATGTATATAATGTCAGAAGTGGTATATATATCATAATATAGATGGTGTAATTCATATCTGCAAAGATAGTTATGTCATATCTGAGTTATAATCTATATCATATTTGAGATGATGTCCATGTCATATCTTAGATGGTGTCTATATCATATCTTAGATGGTATATATGTCATATCGAAGATAACGTCTATGTCATATGTGAGATGGTGTTTATGTCATATTTGAGATTTTCACATATATAAAGATGATTATAATAATGAATTGTTATTTACAGAGGAGCTTCTATTTGCTCAAACTGTTGGCCGCTGATGAAAATGGCTGTACGTATCATAGACATATCCTTAAGAGGTTTGCCGTCAGTCTTAGAAGAATAGTGTTGATATTTCAAAGACTCTCCCTTTCATCCATGGTGTTACAATAGATAATTCTTTTAAGTTCATCTTCCATTCACTAATAGTATTTTCTATATCGGTGTGTAATTCTTAGATCCATAAACTTATAAATTTATATTAGTAATTATTATCATTGTGAGTTTATTGGCATTGGATGTTGGCATCGTAAAATATCCAATGTAGTGAATATAGAACAAACGTAGACTGTGATCACATGACCGGTGTAGAGATCACCAATGTGCAATGAACGACTACAATCCTCTCAGACGACTTCAATTTCGAACACATACTCTGGGTGTACTCTGGTCGTCGGGGCATTCACTGTTGGATATGCGACGAAACCGCGCGTAAGAAGATTTCCGGTCGCGCCAGAACTGCCATCGCCGACTACTTCAATATATTCAAGGTAGTTGTAGTTGTAGTTTATACTGCACGAGATAGTACTACCTGTGCTAAATCTAGTACTGGACATCCAGGGTATAATTGGTGAGCATTATAATAAGTTTATATATAATCCTATATCTTATTATTGGCATTCACTTATAACAATGAGGTAATAATTCCTAGTAATATATTAAACAAATTATTATAGTTTGATTCATCTGAATGAATATTTTAAAAAAACTATTTAGTTACAGTTTTTGATCATTTATTTGTTCAAACAACCGTTATAAATTATTATTATTTCTAGTTATATTTATCAAAATTTCTAAAATCCTATTTATAGCCCGGCGATGTAACCAAGAGTATATTCATAAAAGCTCCGATATATCCCGCTTTCTTGTTAGTTTACAAATTGCATGATTTTCTAAGTTTTAAATATAATCCGTATTTTTATTCTTAAATTATAAAATTAATGAGCACTTTTTTAAATTGAGATTCTTTTGAATCAATATAAATAATTTTTAATTAAAATAGCAATCAATGTTGAGTATGTACCTATATATGTTCTATAAGCATTCTATTGCATCTTTTTACCCATAACCGATGTCAACAGACGGGCTACAAAAATCATTTCCCGCTACTTTGATGATTATGCAATTGTGAAACAAGATTTCATGGCGACAGATGAACAAAAACAGCGCATAATTAATCTAATTACGGAAGACGGTAAGAACACCAATTTTTTTAAATATATAGCATTTATTTCGATATTAATTATCTGTAGATGGTATAAAGGATAAGATATTCATCATAGGTAGATGAAAGTAAGACATATTTTCTATAATAAAGTGAAGAATATATATTAAGGGATGCAGTGTATCTATAAAATATATGTTTACATGTATTATAATATGGAAAATAACACTCTACCAAAATAACCAAAATTGTATTGCATTTAATTGAATCTTAAAACCATGCAAGTTATAA
The DNA here is from genome assembly GCA_964035775.1 of Osedax frankpressi. NCBI lineage: Eukaryota > Metazoa > Annelida > Polychaeta > Sabellida > Siboglinidae > Osedax > Osedax frankpressi. The sequence continues at coordinate 34,831,204 of OZ038313.1, forward strand.
TATTGATCTATGATATTATAATTTTTTTAATTATAAAATACAAAGGAATTATAACATGATTTATTTAAAAATATTTTCTGATTTAAAACATAAAAAAAAAATTATAACTTTAAATTATTAATAATATTATATATTAATATATAATACTTGATAGTTGTATTTATTTGAATGCATTTTTGAGTGAATTATGGTTATTTAATTCACGAAATATCTGTAAGATTTATTTTGTATAAATTCAATTTGAAATTAATTATTAAATATTCAATTAAAAACTTTATTCATATATATATATATATATATATATATATATTTATAACATAATTAATATTTATTTAACTACTAAAATAATATTAACATAATTACAAAGTGATATAATAATTCTGAAAATATAATTATTATAAGCTATTTTGGCTCTACATGGTTTCTTTCTTTTAGACGGAGTAGCCATAATTAATATATAATATGTTAATGTTATGCTAAGATGAAGTTGTAAATAATTAAATATGAAATTGTGTCAATAGAAATAAGTAAACAATACAACTGATGCTATAGTTATCGCATGATTGCATTATAACAAAAAGAACTTAACAGTAACTTATAAGTACAACAATTACGAATAAATAAGCAAACTTTATTTTGAAATAGAAATTTTAAAAAATGAATATATATTTATTAAATTATTGTAATCAATAATGATATTAAAAATATTTGAAATAAAATAAACTTTTATTTAATTTACTATTAAATATTAGCTTTTAAAAAGTTTATTTTTGACATTTTTTAATAAAAACATATTTTATTATATTAATGCATCAATTTTTAAAAACTCAGAAAAATAAAATTAATTTTTATTAATTAAAGCTTCTAAAATATAAATATAATATCACCAAATATGATTTATTATAAATAATCACGTTATTAACTGTTAGCAGATAACTTAGAAGTTAAGAAATTAATATTTAAAGTTACCTTATAGGTTAAGATATTTACTATTACACATAGATACTATAGATTATATTATTTACTCTACGTAGATAGCTTCACAGTTTATCTACGACGAAAGAATATAGATTATTATGTCGAGGAGGAGTCTCTCGAAGCCACCGATCATATATAGACGATAATTAAACAAGTAGTTTAAGATTAACACTTACATCGCAATATCTTCTGCGAATTTCGTGCAGACGTTCGACAGGAAGTGTCCAAGGATCTCGCGGATCTCTCGACGTCGTCCGACTGCTGGAAGGCTTTAGTCGCCCGAGTGAAGTCCATGACCACGGTTGGTGTTTTCACCACGAGTAAAATAACCATAAACCCGGCATAGATTTCATTGGAGCTCTTACTCTCGATTAATCCACCATGCCCTCAGACTCGGCGAGTATGTATTAACTCTGCGAGATTATTAACCTCTTATTATATCCTAATACGTCTGCGTGAAATTGTGACCTCTACTTCTGCAGGTAACTTTATCGCGGTTTAATGAATCCATCGACCAAGGATAATAGAGTCCTTGAAATATACTAATCTATAACTTCTAATAAGAGATTGTTATAATTCCAATAATCACGAATAGCTCCTATACACCGACTACCTTATGAACATGTCTTATCGCCAACTCGTGTCCACTACTAACTTCTCTTCGCCGAGCACAGTCGCTCCAAACGACGCGCCATTTATCAACCACTATACGAATAGCGCCCCCTATCGTATAGTGGTTGAGAAATGGCTATACGAATAGCGCCCCCTATCGCCAACAGGAGCAACGGCCCCTCTACTGCGTAGAGGAGATCATGCTGCAGTTCTGTTACCCCCGTCTCGATATCAACGTCACCAAGAGTCTCAACCATTTGCTGAAGAGTCCGTTTTGCGTGCACCCCAAAACTGGTTGCTCTCTCTAATGATGTACTTTTACGTTTATCTTTTCTGTTCTTTAAATGTTTTCGTTTAGTTTGTAATATTTCAGAAATAATTATTTTATATACATTTATACATAATGACATACATGTATACATAATGACATATATTTATACATGACATACATTTCTATTGCTTCTAAGTTATTAATATTAAGTTTAATATCAGCGAAAATATTCAATTAGTTAATATACCTATTAACTGTAAATGTTCTTAATTTCAAATAGAAATCATTTTCATCGGTACTGACAATAAATCCCATTGGCTATAGCTATACCCGGGTATTGAATACCCTATTTCCACACTGCATCGTAAGTTTGCATTAATCGCGTATTCACAGGCAGAATCTGTATACCTTTCGACGCGACAACTTTCGACAAATTTGATCCCGACGCCGTTCCATTGATCAGGTTTTTGTACTACGGCCTACATGCTTATAACGTGCGGAGCAACTATTTTTAGCGTCTGTACGCATCTCAAATAAAAATCGCTCGCGTCACCGCCAATACATTCATCGTCGTATTTCAGTGAACTGTGCGACGAATTCGACGTGAAAGTCGCGGAAAATAAAGCCAACCTGAAGAAATGCACGACAGCGGGTTAGCTTAAATACCATTGACCACTGACCACTGACCACCGGATAGACCCGGCAAACGATTGATTCACTAGGGTTGCAATTCGTTTAACCAGAACTCAAGCTGACGTGCCTATCAAACGGAATCGAAGCTTTTCAGAAATTTCTAAACTGCTTGCAGAATTCATTCAAAGGCAGATTAATTCAATTGAGTGGTTTGTATTTATATTTTCATTATTTATGTATGCAAATTATTAAATGTATTTTTTAATAAATCTATTTATATATACTTTATATATTTATATACTTTATATATATATATATATATGTTTATATATGTTACAGATGAAAAGGGAGATTTCTGAAGATTTAAATTATTTTTTAATAAACTTTATACTTCATTTTTTCTTTAATATCATCTTTACTCTCGTGACTGTTAATATCTTGATAGACAATTTGCTTGTGTTAAATATTTAATGATAAATAAATACAATTTAATAAGTACGAGTATATATTTTTTATATAAATAAATATAGTTGTATTGTACTACAATAACCTTTTCATGGGTATCAAAGAATTTAAAATATCCATGTCATTATCTTCTATTTTAGTGGTAATTATATTTTTGTCATTATTTTTTCTTCTTACAATATTATTTACCTCCTTTGATTCCGTAAACTTTAATTTGATTTTCTTTTTTTTTCCTACTTTTACATTTGTTATTATTTCTTTACGTACCACTTTTATTGGTAATTTTATTTTATTTTCTTTTTTTTTATCTGTAATAATGAACTTCTTTTTTTCAGATTTGATTGATTTAGCTACATTATCTTTTTTATCTTCAAATATTATCTTTAAAATAAAATAATTAAGGATTCAATAATTTAAATAAATTGTACTAAGTTTGATATATAATTTTAAAAATGTAATCATATATACGAATACCCCGTTTACTAATTGCTATGATTATATCAATATTGTAACTTGGGGATATTTGATAGCTCCAAATTTCTCTAATACTACATCGATAAATATACTTCACTATATAATAATTATTATGAGTATTTTAATGTTTAATCTTTTTTTTTCCTACTTTTACATTTGTTATTATTTCTTTACGTACCACTTTTATTGGTAATTTTATTTTATTTTCTTTTTTTTTATCTGTAATAATGAACTTCTTTTTTTCAGATTTGATTGATTTAGCTACATTATCTTTTTTATCTTCAAATATTATCTTTAAAATAAAATAATTAAGGATTCAATAATTTAAATAAATTGTACTAAGTTTGATATATAATTTTAAAAATGTAATCATATATACGAATACCCCGTTTACTAATTGCTATGATTATATCAATATTGTAACTTGGGGATATTTGATAGCTCCAAATTTCTCTAATACTACATCGATAAATATACTTCACTATATAATAATTGTTATGAGTATTTTAATATAGTTATGAGTATTTTAAATCATCCAGTTTTATTTTAAATTAATTCCATTGAAATGATTCATATACCAAATAATTTGATGTATTAAAAGAAATCTATATTATAAATTGAAATAATCTTTTTTTATAAAAAATATTTCACTTCCATAAAAAAATGTATACGCTAAAGCCCCTTTATATTACGGCATTCACACTTATTACAGTTTTTATATAGATTTACACCCGATAAAAACGTTCGAAATTTAAAAACAGAAAATGCTTGAAAAAGCTGTCACTTTGAATTTAAAGTAAATACACCCACATCTAAATTGTAAATACAATTTATAAACGAACAATAGAATTAAAATTTACAATATAAAATATACTAAATCACATAATGGAGGTGCTCATTACTATCTTTATTATATTTAAATCAGAAGTGGAGATGTAGAAATATGAGGGTATGGTTCCAATTCATAACTAAAATTCCTTATTTCTGGTGACAATATTTCTATATTACTTGAGTATACATTCCATATGCTTAATTTATTATATTATATATAATTTAATATATACAATAGAATAGATATATTTCAACAATTTGATTAGCTAAATGTATAATCCACAAAGAAACATATCTATCAATCAATAATAGGTCCAAGGTAAACTAGTAACATCGTCAACAAATAATAATACTAGAAATATTCGAATTCAGCTTTATCCAGGTCAGTGTGAATGACCCTTAATGGTAAATATTTATAAAGAAAGAATGTTAAGAAAAAAGATGTTTACTATATCCACAGCTTCTTTATACATTGATTATCTGGTATTACATAATAGGTAGATAGATCCTATGTATTGGCTTACTTTGTCAATGAATGGTTCATTGCGAATGTCTGGTATGTGCAGAGGTGGTATGTTTTTGAAATAAACGCATTCCTCTGTGGGTGCGTAGTAAGTATTAAACATTTGTAATGCTTTGGGTAGTACAGGTCCTTCTCCGGTAAAAAAATCTTGTACATCATGCGGCATCTTCATCAGTTCATCGTCCAGGGAATAGTTTGCCGTGTACACGTGTGTCACTATGGGCGGAAGCTTCGGAATGCTATAGACAGGCGTAGGGAGCAAAATTTTCTTTTTTGTGTTTTTCATTTTACATTTATTTTAAATTATATAAATAATTAAATCAATATTTGTTTACAAATTTATAAAATAAATAATGAAAAATAATTTTAAATTAAATTTATTAAATCAATCTGGCAATGATTAATTCAGGCAGTGAAAATTATTGTATACTACATGGAGAGTATATGGTGCCTGGAAAATTGCCTAGATGTCCGAAAAATATATCTGTACACTAAATAAATACTAGAATTACAGAAATATATAGATAGTGGTATGGTCAATGATTATTTAACGAGTTCTTGGGATAACCAATCCAATCCATCGTAGAGACCCTCACCTTGGGTGGCGCATGTAGCCTGGATGTACCACTGCAAAGAATGTATGAATGGTAACTTACTAATATAGTGGTTATATAATATCGGCGAGTAATAATGGCAATACTTTCGAGTAATAATATAAATTGCAAAAGGTGGTGAAATATTGATTAATATACAACTACAATCTTTATATATATATATATATATAGAAAGTATTAGGTTACTATACGTACGCTTTTGTTTCTGAGTTGATTCAAGCCGAGCTTTTCCGTAATTTCAGCCGCCGTCATAGCATTGGGTAGATCTTGTTTGTTTGCGAATACCAATAGGGCTGCATTCCTTAATTCGTCTTCCTGAAGCTGAAATCAAACTTCACTTATTAAACATACTTTGTCGTTATATTGATTATGTTGATAGCATATAAAGATATATCTAAAACACTTGAATAAAATAAACTATATTATACAGTTTATATTATATCAACTTATTATTATTAATATAACAATTTGACATTAATATAATCATTTGCAACTATTCAAATTTTGATTAATTTGTATTAATTACGAAATAATATAAAATTCTATAACTCTCAAACCATTTTCTGGAGTTCATCTTGAGCTTCATTAATCCTATCTCTGTCATTACTGTCCACTACAAATATCAAACCCTATGTAATGAATAATATTAGTAAATTATCAACTAAATGTGATATTTAAATATTCATATTATAAAATAGTATATATTTAAATCGACATAAGAATTGCCGATTGCAAAAAAAGTACTAGCTTGTGTATTCTGGAAATAATGCCTCCATAGTGGTCTAATTTTATCTTGACCACCTACGTCCCAAACGGTGAAACCAATATTCTTGTAGTCCACAGTTTCAACATTAAAGCCTATAATGAAAACACTCCACGATTGTAATTTATATATTTCTATATATTACATGTATATAATGGAAATAATTACCAATTGTTGGAATGGTAGTAACTATCTCTCCAAGCTTCAATTTATATAAAATAGTTGTTTTACCAGCAGCATCGAGTCCGACTGTACAATTAAAGGAATTCTTATTAAATAGTTTAATATATTTAAGACCAAGAAATGAACACCTTTATATTATTTGACAATTTTAATATATTAATAATTAAAATTAATTAATAGTCGGAAAATCCTAACGTGTCATTTTCAATAAATATGAATTTATTTTATATAGTAACAGATTAATGTATTATGTATGCTATGTGTGTGTGTGTGTGTGTGTGTGCTATGTATATACTATTCACAATGTCACTTTCATTTACCATTCAACAATATAACTCATCAAATTATATTCACCCATATTTAGCAGAATCATAAAGTAACTTATACAGATAATCAATCATAATTTCTATCCTGTAGATTATATAAACAATACAATAAAATTCTAATAAAGAATTCTAATTTAAATGATTTACAAATTTGTACAGAAATACACCATGATAATATTATATGCATATTATATATACATATACAAATAATTCAATTATATGCATCAATACCGATTTTTAAATATATATTTTAATGTATTAGATATTCAATTTGTTAAGATATATGTATTTACATGATTTAAATATGAAATCTTATATAAAGATTATTATATAATAATATTTAAAAATTTAATATAACTATTTTTATGACCAACAACCGATATTCTAAATTTAACTCATAAGTTTTATATATTCATATTAATATTGTAAATTATTCAATTATGTATATAATTATATGGTAATTTGAATATACATGATGTATAATTGTAATCAATACTTAGTCAATGATAAAGTAATAATGTATTACTAAAAAAAATCTATCATATTATATTTGTTCTATGAGAACTAAATTCTTATTTATTAAATATGCAATTATGTTGTTATATATATGTAGTGAATATAGTATTATATTAATAATGTATAAGTTGAATTTTGTACGTTGACGATTTATATTTTTTACAAATTACATAATTACTTTTTTCAAAAATATTTTTTTTTTAATAAAAATGATATTATATAAATATGATATATGTATTATATACCAGAATATGAAGTACAATATTATATTATATAGTCTGATATACGATTCCATAATTGTAGTAAATTCATATAGAAAACAAACTAATAGCAAATGGTATATAGTCTTATATGCATTCGTGAATTCACGTTATTCATATACTCAATCCTACAAATACTATTCACATATAGATATAATTAATTATATATCAATTAAAACACTATAAATATATACCGACGCATATTAAAATCCTACATAAAAATCAAGTAACTATATTCAGTGATTTTTAGGTCTAACCTTTATGAATTTTCACCATGTGATCCGAATATAATAAAGATTAGAATTTACCAAATGTATCTAAGATAACTTATATGAATTATATATATATATATATATATATATATATATACATATACATATGTAAAGTAATAAAGTAATATTACATTATATTGTTGGTTTACTATACTATATGTACAAAATATATAAGCTTTATATATATATATATATTGTAATAATTAAACATTACTTAAAGCACTCGTATGGGAGCTGAATCAGTTAAATGATATATAATGATATTACTACATATTATAATAATCATCATATTAACAAATAGAACTATTACATTTTATTTATGTGGCTTAAAAAAAGATATTTTATATAAAATATTCACCTATGATTCTTATATACGAGATCCAATATTAGTTATATATTTGAAATAAATTTCATATAATAAATATAATATATTAACTACAACTATTATATTTTATATCTAATATTACCATAAATTAAATATAATAACTATATTATTAATAATATTTTGAATGTATAAAATAGTATTTAAATATAATTAAAATCTAATAATATAAAATTATATGATTCATATTAATAATGGCCTAGTATATATTATTATTATATACAATATTATAGGCTTATTATAATAATATATACATAATGATAACTTCCTAGTATTTTGTACATTTCTAACCCATTAGAATTCTCATTTGACGTTTCCCAAACAATCTATTGAATACATTTGATATAGTTAATCCCATTTTAATCCCAACTAGTATTTGTAATATATTTTTAAAATATACTTATTGGAAATGGTTACTTAATATATAAAATGTACAATTTAATGCCACGTCAAAATAATCTAATATTATTTACATAAGATATAGATATGTCGGATGTTATTGTTTAAAATCTTTGAAAAAAATAGAAATTAAATACAAACATAAATAATGAATTTATGTATTTTTTATAAAATTTTATATTTATGTATTTTTATAATTATATTTACCAATTGGATTATATCTATTATATCTAATAATATTAATTATAACTTATAAGACATCTAATACAAATTTTTATTTATTGTATTGATGGTGTACTATAAACATCTAAATAAAAATATCCTTTGGCAAGCTGATATACTCAATATATATATATATATATATATATATAAATATATATATATATATATATATATATATATATTATATATATATATATATGTGTATGGGTTATGGGATTATCTTATGCATTAGATATTCTGGCATTAAATGCATAGTATTGGATTAGTCCCTAATGAAAATTTATAATTTATAGGGTTCTGGCGCAAATAATTCCAGCCATATGAGCATATATGCATATATGCAATGTGTATATGCTATGCTATATTATACATATTATGTATATTCATATTCTAGAATAATTTTTAAATAACAAATTTGATCTAACTCATAGTAATATAAATTTATACATTAAATGTATATCTATATGCATTACAGATTAAAATAATACATACATGTAATCAATTAATGTAAACAATATTAAATGTAAACAATATTAAATGTTAACTATTAAACTGTTCTATGTTATAAGTATACAGTTATATAACTAGCTATAGAGACTTGTACAATGTCATACGAAAGTATATGTAATAGAATAATTATGCAACAGTATTTATCATAAATATACAGAATATATATTCAAATATATTAAAATCGGCCCACGTAGTTATTAAGACATATTTCATAAGTTATTAAGACATAAATAAGACATAAATATAATTTTTTTAAATAAAGGTTTATTTTTTCTGGAATAATATTTAGGATGAAATAAGCAATTTGCTGTGTTAGGTAGTCTTAATAAATAAGGGTACAAAACCTACCCTAGTGTATTAAACATATACTTAGTTATAATAACAATATATATAAATTATTATATTGACAACTGTAAGTATATATAGTTTTATATATAGATCACACCAAAAAATATGTATCGCATAACAATTGTTATATTTGGATTAGTTCTAATAAAATTTATAGAATTTTATACATTTTTGTAATAATTTATCTATTTTTCAAATCTAAACTATTATAAATCTAAACAATAGTGTTTGGTATAAACCAATATTTATGTTTCCTCTAAACTATAAATACTTTAAAACTTATATTAAAAACTTAATAAGTATATGATGCTATAACATAACTATGCATTGAGGTATTATATAATTATTTAGATGTTATGTCATAAGTAAGTTAAAGTTATGCGATATGCACATATATTGGTAATAATTTAAATAGGGTTTTATTTTAAAGGAAGTTATACATTGTAATAGCAGTATAAACGGTGTGGGATAGTATTGGTAGACACGAATGTTTTGTGTTGTTATACGATATGCAGTTGTATTTAAAGTTTTTGATTTGATAACGAACAGTGAGATATATTATAATGATAAGAGAAGTAATATAAATAGATTGTTATAATTAGGTTAATATAAGAAATAATACGATATATAATTATTACATAAAGAGTATTCAATACCATCTGCCGAGAATTATAAGTATTAGACATGACAGGAGATTTTGATGAAAATGTTCACTGAATTGAATTTCTTAAGATTTTTCATAAACATTTCTTAAAATTTTTCATAAACATTTCTTAAGATTTTTCATAAACATTTCTTAAGATTTTTCATAAACATTTCTTAAGATTTTTCATAAACATTTCTTAAGATTTTTCATAAACATTTCTTAAGATTTTTCATAAACATTTCTTAAGATTTTTCATAAACATTTCTTAAGATTTTTCATAAACATTTCTTAAGATTTTTCATAAACATTTTTTAAGATTTTTCATAAACATTTCTTAAGATTTTTCATAAACATTTCTTAAGATTTTTCATAAACATTTCTTAAGATTTTTCATAAACATTTCTTAAGATTTTTTATAAACATTTCTTAAGATTTTTCATAAACATTTCTTAAGATTTTTCATAAACATTTCTTAAGATTTTTCATAAACATTTCTTAAGATTTTTCATAAACATTTCTTACAATTTTTTAATTTATATAGTTTTAAATGAGTTGGTGTAATCGTAGATTAAGTTTAGCAATATTCGTTATCATATATGTATTTGACATAAATCTATAAATTATCAGCATTATATATATAATATATATTATACATATTATATAGTTACATCGGTATGCATATACTACAATAGGAAGACAAAACGGAAATAAAATAAGTCAATACAACAAAATAGAACAACAACAGTTCACCAAGATCTGAGTGGCATATCTGACTGTCTTACCATTGTAACACAAAGGTAATTAACAACTGTAATATAATAAAAAAAAATGTTCTTTAATTATTCTATTGTATCTATTGTATAAGGTTTTTGATGAGTAATAATTATAAAATAGAAAAAATAATAACTCCAATTTCAATACTATATTTAATACAATAGACAAGATTACTATACTCGTGAATAATAATACGTTTATATAAATCCTCCAAGTGGGTGCAATTAAATATTTCACTATGATATATTTCTCTTCGTAGGGTATATTTGCAGAAAGGCTAAAACCATATATATTCCAAATTTGTTCGACTATTATTGGTCAATTTTACTAGAACAATAACTGTGATATAATCTTAGTATTATCTAGTATTATATAATACTTGAAAAGTTATCTGATAGCCATTATAAAAGCACTACAAATATTTGATTATGAACATTATAAATGGAAATTACACTCAAAATGTAGAAATGTATATAATTTAGTTCTCCTTAGAACAAAAAGAACATGCTGGAAATATATCCGAAGTAAAGATTACATCTACATATAAATATAATATCAAATATAGATATATATATAATTCACTGAGAATATGTATATATTAATATTCGTATTAAAATGATCTGTTAAAAGTATTGGAATCACGATTAACTTACTTCACAAAAAGTGTTATTTCTGATATATTTGTTATATAAGTACACGCATTTTTTTCCTTTAACCAACATTTCATGAGGATAAGAGATTACAAGTAAAGTTGGTTATAACTTGTGTAGATACTCATGATAATATTTTTTGTATTTTTAGACGAATTCCTGTTAACTATTAAATAAAAAATTATTTAGAAATATTTATACCGATGATATAGACTTTGAAATGTTCAAAATTCAAGAGTTTGATAATGAGAAAGACCAAATATAATTATTTAACCTCTTGCCTGAATAATTCTTGATATTTTTTTCTTCATGTAATGAATAACATTGAATTAATTACAATATATCCATAACAATGATGCAAATGATATATCTATATTATATACTGGCTAATCAGATAGTTAATTTTAATTTCAAGGATATTTTATGGAGCTCGAATAAAATGAGATAAGAATCGAATAAGATGAACATTTCGTTCTATGATAATAATACATACGCATGTAGAATTTATGTTAGTGGGAATTCTAAAATTGCCGACTCGCTGTTAGGATTAGTTCTATTTCATAAACTAGATATGTAATGCTGTTATGTATTATCGTCTATCTGACATGCTATTTCTTTTAGTAGGATGGACAAATCTTACCGCAATAAACTCAATTGTTATATAAGGAACATTCTTATAAATATATCGGATAATTCAGATGGTTTAAACTATTCAAGAAAGGTGATATTTTAATAGATATAATTTAGTTGGTCAATTATCCAATCATTTTTATTGAATGAATACAAAATAGCGCAAATAAAAGGGAATATTATAAAAGGAGAGAACATATAAATATATATATATATATATATATATATATATATATATAATTAGGAAATACTAATACAATATTTCAGTTTGTCAAGAAATTGTATTATTCTCACTTATATAATCGTATACGATTAACGCATGAGGACAGACTACTAACCAATGTTTATTTTTTTCTATCCCAATCAAATTATTATAACATTCTAACTGAAATGAAGATCTATTAATTTTACAAAATTGCCATCATACCAAATTACAATGAAAGGTTTAAAGAATTACTAGTCAGTATAGCGCATTCAAGATTATCTTGAATTTTTCAAGAGCTTCCATTGTTTTCAAGGATTTTGTTCAACTAATTTATAAAGATATAATTATACATACTCATTTTTTCTTATATATCTATAATTTTTTCTTATTTTTATTTTACTAATTTCAATGTTCATATATATATATTTCTGTAAATCAATTACGCGCTGGAATAACCGATATCATCAGTAGTAACGAAATGTATTAATAATGAAATTAAAAGTAATTTGCTGATACAATAACGGCATTTAATTTACTTGACTTGAATTAATCATTTAAATTATGAAATCGTACAAGTGGATTGCGGAGGGTTTTATGTAGTACTTTCTGCGATTATTCATATGAGAATTTGATTTGGAAATACTATGTATAAGACTTATATTATTAATATATATATATAAATCTATTTCATTAATTAAAATCCACATGTCATGAAAGAGTAATATTACTATTTAATATGTATATGAATATATATAGTAATAATATTATATTCATATTTGGGTTTGGGTTTGATTACAAGCTAGTATACAGTATACGCCTGTTATAGTTTTAATTTTAGGAATAGTAGGCATTTATATATTTATATGTTGTTTATTCCGGAGAATAGTTACAGTTTTTTTAAAGCTGGATTATTTGAAACTTAATGTATTTATTTAAATGTAAATTTCGATAATATTATTAATTTTAATAATTTTAATTTAATTCATATAATACATATTTTAAAATGTTGGTTTCATTAATTTTAATAAAGTATATAATAGGAATATTAATAATATAATTAAAATGTATTTTAACGATTACAACTATACATCTACATCTACTAGGTTACCTAAGTTATAGAATATATTAAAAATAAATATTCATGGAGATATTCGTGGAATACTTCTATAATTTAGTACAGTAATTGCCAATGAAAGTAAATATATAGAATTTTTTTAAATAAAATATTTAATTCCTATATACGATTTATTGATTATTTATGGTTTTTGATTTTCTAAAATGATATATTTTGAATTTTAATTACACCGATGGATAATACATAATAACATATCTCCTAAGAGGAAGGAATCTCTATTTAGATGTAAGTTATTTCTGTAAATATTAATTAATTTATATTAAATATATTACATTATAATTTGTGGTAACTATTTATTTGAGCAATATAATATTGTCTACGTGTAGTTGATGGTGATTCTGCGGTAGTTGGTAGATCTATAAACTGTTAAGTTCGAGTTTTATAAACAATTTCATTGAAATCTTTAGTAGATAATATATTCGCCAACTTTAGATGTACAAACAGTTTAACAGTATTTTTGATATATACTAACTATGTAAATAAATCATCAGTTATCAAATTAAAGTATTTAGATACAAAATTCATTTTATATTAATATGAATAGTATTAATAAACAATTCATATTTCCAATTTTACTTAAAGTTAATAAGAATAATAATACTATTTTATATTTTATAAAAAATATTAATCCAATAATATATATAATATACTAAAAAATTAATTCACTAAAAGGTATGACCTCGTCATATAGAATACATACTCCCATTATACATTATTCCATTTCATAATCTTATAATTGAGTCAATCTTAACAGGATTGTATACTTTAAAGTATATTTTCACTATAAACAATATTCATCAATAATTCTTTGTATATTACAAATTATATTAGTTCATATTAGTATACAATATGAATAAGTATATAATCTACATAATGCATATACAATATATATAATTATATATATATATATATATATATGTATATATGTATATGTATATATATATATATATGAAATTGATGAATGCAACCTTTAGACTCACCTAGTTAAGTTCATCACAAATTAATAGTCCCTATCTATTATATAATCTACTAACTAATTGCAAACTTTCCTCCCACTCCCTCTATACGTACTATGAATATTTTAACAACCCCTTGATTCGTTGGTATATCCGATAATTTTGTAACGTTACAAAGACATGTATTATTTGTACTATCTTTATAGCAATTCTGCGTTATATCCGAGTCATTACGGCGAATACTATTTATATTTTAGTTAATTATGGTTATAGAATTTTTGCGAAGGGTATAATTTTTTTACCTAAAAAGTTGAGCAGGAATATCTAGAATTAAGATTGTATGAACATATATATAATGTGAACATATATATAATGTGAACATATATATAATGTGAACATATATATAATGTGAACATATATATAATGTGAACATATATATAATGTGAACATATATATAATGTGAACATATATATAATGTGAACATATATATAATGTGAACATATATATAATGTGAACATATATATAATGTGAACATATAAATAATGTGAACATATATATAATGTGAACATATATATATAATGTGAACATATATATAATGTGAACATATAAATAATGTGAACATATAAATAATGTGAACATATATATAATGTGAACATATATATATAATGTGAACATATATATAATGTGAACATATAAATAATGTGAACATATAAATAATGTACGTGTCTGGTGGTGAGGAGAACCTCGGCTGTTATCACAGATTTAGTTCCAGTAATTGAATGCTTACAAAATAGTGCAATTATAAATCTTTAAAAACATACAGTGAATGTGTATTGTCCTTCTATTTTCTTTGAAAATAAATTTCACTACTTTTGAATTTGCGGAGACAACAAAGATCATTAGGCAAGTTTGTAATTACAGAGGAAATCTACCTGTTGAGTAATAGCTTATAATGTTAATTTACAAGGCAATTAGACATCTAATCGCAGAACCCTGTACAGGTAGAATAACAGAATATCAATTTATTATCGCACAAAATTGCAATATTAATTAGTATACAAATTATTGCATATATTTAGTTGAGTACGTTCATTCCAAACCAGAAATATTATCGAAATATGATGAAGAGAAACTTATAACTATCAATAAAGTGCCAAAAATACTTTCATAGTTGGCTACGCATGATTAAGAGTCAGTGAATGAATTCAATACTTTTATATATTCTTTTATAACTAATTTAATAATGTTTATTATCATCTATATATCATCTATATATCATCTATATATCATCTATATATCATCTATATATCATCTATATATCATCTATATATCATCTATATGTCATCTATATATAAATACTATACATATTGGTCAACGATATTAACTTTAATTTATGTTTATTTTCACTGTAAATCCAAAGTAGTTAGTAGTTATAATGTAAATCATAGTAGTTATATGTAAATCAAAAGTAGTTAGTATGTCATATGTAGTTTTCTAAATATTTATATAAATATTTATTTTGATATAAGTTTTATTACAATATAGCATTTTGTTATAATATTAGTTGTATCTCTCGAATGAATCAGTATATTCTATTCTTTTAAACTAATTAATTCTTCCATAAAGCCACCTCGAAAAATTTAAACTGTATAATTATATTATTATGTACATTTAAAAATTGATATATTATATATAAATTATTAGTTCTTTTATTTTAAAATATTTATCGAATATTATATTTTAAAAGTTAGTAAAATTTGTTGTGCAATTGTATTATTATCACAATAATGTATAATATGTATAATGTATAATATGTATAATGTATAATATATATAATGTATAATATGTACATCAACAATACTGCCATACACAGTTGATCATTAATCACAGTCATATTGTATATACCACATTTGTTATTCGTTTAGTTAATTGATAAATCAAAATAAGATTACTTTTTATTTGTAATTCTCTGTGTAACTGCAGGAGTCCATTTTTTTCTGTAAATTTATTATTGAAAACGTAGCAAACGTATATTACTGATAATGTAATAATGTAAAAGTTAAAATGTATCTTTAATGTTAAAAGGTAAATGTTATCAACTATATTACGATCATTGTTATGATTTTAAATGAATTTAAAGTGATATTCCATTGTCTTCATAAATTTATTTCATGCAATTAATTATTTCATTTAGTATAATGCAATTTCTAGAAAGATAATTTATTTGTAAAATAGGTCGAAAAGAGATTTATTTAGTATGAATTCTTATTACCAACGAGCTCAGTTGCAAATAGCAGTTCTGGAAACATTTACTTTATGAACTCTGGTTTCATTACAATCGAAACTTTCATTCATTGTGATATAATTACTTTATAAAAAACCATAGTTTATCCTTGACAAACTATGAATTGCATATAGAATGATAATGTATGTTTATTTGAACTTATTGTAAAATGTGATTTATTTAAAACTCTCTGTATATATTATTCGTTACATTTATTTTAAATGTATTATAATATAATATATATAATGATAGGTCTAGAGTGGAATGATTGCAAGAACTGATTTCAAAAACTTTCTCGTTGATAATTTATTTGAAGAATTATCTTTCTTCAAATCGTAATCAGTTAAGGCAAAATTATCGTAGCTTTAAATTACTGTTGAGAGTGGATGTTATTTATTTGTATGTGAAGGTGTTATTCTGTCTGTGAAGGTGTTATTCTGTCTGTGAAGGTGTTATTCTGTCTGTGAAGTTGTTATTCTGTCTGTGAAGTTGTTATTCTGTCTGTGAAAGTGTTATTCTGTATGTAAGGGTGTTATTATGTGTGTGAAGATGTTATTCTGTATGTGAGAGTGTTATTATGTATGTGAAATTGTTATTCTGTATATGAAGTTGTTATTCTGTATGTAAAGGTGTTATTCTGTGTCTGAAAGTGTTATTCGGTCTGTGAATTTGTTATTCTGTCTGTGAAGTTGTTATTCTGTATGTAAGGGTGTTATTATGTGTGTGGAGATGTTATTCTGTATGTGAAAGTGTTATTCTGTATGTGAAATTGTTATTCTGTATATGAAGTTGTTATTCTGTATGTAAAGGTGTTATTATGTGTGTGAAAGTATTTTTCTGTATGTGAAGTTGTTATTCTGCATATGAAGATGTTATTCTTTGTGTGAAAGTGTTATTCTGTATGTAAAGTTGTTATTCTGTATGTGAAAGTGTATTACAGCATAGTAGTAGGATACAATTAGTACATTTATTATGGTTAGTTTCGTACACTAATAAAACTGCCGAAATTTGTATTTGCTACTACGGACATTTGGGGTATTATTTATATAAATATATACATTTGTACCCATATATTAACACCTAAGCACTCACCCATACCCACAAATATACTTTCACACTTATACCAACATATACACCTACCCCTCGAACACACATACTATCCAACACGCCTCATGGCCCGCAGAGTTTCGTCCGAACCGCCGACTCCGCATTATGGACAATGACGCCGAGGAAGAGATACCGTTGCCACGGAAACGCGACGTCAAACGTTCGGGTCACGGTTACACGATGTTTGTGGCGGAAAATAGCGACGACGACGACGACGACAATGACGTCGACGACGACGACGTAGCGTTGTGCGGCGTGTCCATCGTCGGCGCGACTTCGACGGCTACTTCCGGCGGCGGCGGCGGCGACGACGTCAAGAATACCAACGCCAAGCTCAAGAAACACAGTTAGTCGAAGGCGTAGGCGAACATCTCAGTTTGCGATTTCAACGGCGGCGGCACTCTGTTCGTAGAAATGTGCGTACTTCGGTCTATATTATTCCGACGAGTGACCTCGAATTGTCTTGTTAATCGAGAATATCGAATCAATATTCCATTACAATTAACCAACAATATATTTAAGTATCACTTATATTTTTTGTTTGTTTTCATTTATTTTCCAAATTTTTCTTATTCACGAGCTTAGAGTAATATAAAACTGGTGCCACGTAGTATCTCTCGTGGAAACTATTTAAATCTTATGACCCTCGCCGTCTTCAAATTCAGTCCTCCTTGCTATTATTCTTGTTTACGACATTTTCTCTGCGGTGTTTTGTAGTGTTGCGAATATTCGCTTCTTTATTTTGCACATAATTTGGTTTTGCAGGTAAACCGAGCTTCAAATTTTCATCGAGGAAAGATAAACTCAAGGAAGTGAAATCCAACAAGGAGAAGGAGAAGTCGGAGAAACAGGAAGCTAAGGAGACACGCAGGAGACACATTCTCCACCTTAAGAAGGAAAGAAACCACAAGGGTTGGACTTTTATTATAGCCTTATTATTCCTTTCAAAATGTTATCTTTTTAAATAATTACATTTCAACACTTTCACCAACATATTTAATCTATCTTCAACACCTTCTCTTTACCTCCTTTCAACACCATTATTAAAATATTGACCTCCCTTCAACACCATTCGCTTACATAACCTTAATTACTTAGACTTTTAAATTCCCTCCAACAATTGAATTTGAATATCTTATCCCTTCTAACCTATAATGATTTGTTATTGTAATTTCATGTAAATTCATTACTTCAATGTCCAAGCTTATTATAACAGCTTGATTTCGTTAGACCGTTTCGTTAGACCGCTTTAAAGCTTAAACTTAATTTAGAAATTTGTAAAAACATTGTAAAACATTTATTATACATTAAATTTCATGGCTGATTCCATTAAAACTACAAATATTCCCATATCTCATTAGCAATAAGATATGGTACCGAACCATTCACCTTGACCTAACTACAACATAACCTATAACCCCGACCTTCACCTCCAAGCTTCACCGAAGACTCGTCCCAAGGCTCTGCCAGTGTTTGGAGTTACGTTGGCGTTAAGCGTGTCGCGGTTAGCAATGAGAAATGTCTTGGTGTTCCACTGTCATATAGTCCTCATGAGGACTCTTCACTAATCGTGTAGAGCTGATCAAAAACAGCACAACAGAAGGAATCATTACGATGAAAGTATTATTATTGGACTATATCGTAGTTTAAAAATTAGGCTCAATTAAATAGATTAACCTATTTACCGTGAAATTAGTATTCATTAAATATTAGAAATTGTTATATATTTAGAGATCACGAAAGGAGCTAATAAAATAATTTAATTTAAATCGTAAAATTCTGTATATCTTCAATTGCATTGATAATATATTTTTGTTAGCCAATCGAAAGTTTAAATCAATTGTCTCGTCACAATTATCTCTCATTGTTGATTGCAGATCTCCATCCAACGACGGCATCCTGTTACCCGCATTGTTCCGTGACTGCATCGATTTCATTGAGGAGCAGGGATTACTCTGCGAGGGCATTTATAGGGTGTCTGGAGTAAAATCTAAGGTGAGAGTTCAATTGTATTCGATACTTTGTTCAATTTGGAGTTAATACAAGGAATATAAAGTGGATTATATTTAAAATATGCAGAAAACCATTGATCTCTTCAGATCTTATTGTATTTCGTTGTTCGTCCAGGTACACGCATTGAAAGATCTCTACGATAATGGAGTAGGAAGTGTGAATGCTATTAGACGACATGAGCCAAACGTCATTGCTTCGTTCCTCAAGGTTGTATTCGTGAAGTGATTTCTTTTTAATACAATTTTAATAGATTTATAATCTACAATAGTTATATAATACTAGTTAAAAAATGAAAATAGTGCTACTAATTAGGCCATGTCAATAATATTTATTATAATTTTAAACTAATTTTTATTTGCTTAGTTTATGATTAATTTTTATTTACTTGAATATTTGTATTGTGTTTTTGTATTTTTACTTTCTAAAATAGTTTACATAATATTACAACAGTTTGATTGCTAAACATGTAGATTATTGTCATTTAATTGCATTGTAAATATATAAAGTGATCCTAGAGTTTGTTACTTTTTAAGGTAATTATTTATATATAATAAATATCATAACAATCAAAATAGTCAATCCTAATATTGTTTTCAGTGTTAAAAAATATCTATAGAAATGGCATGTTACCGTAATCAAGTGAATTGTGAATCAACTTTATATTGTACCCAAATATTATAATAATACAATATTCACCAAATATATTAATTAATTTCTAATTATAATTTGCAGCTATTTTTAAGGGAATTATCTGAACCTATATTAACTGAAGAATTACAAACTCCTTTCGAAACTGCCTCATCAGTGAAAAATCCCACTCATAGAATACAACAGGTTACTCACTCACCCACTCACTGACTCACTCACTCATAGTAGGAATAAACTACCCATAACTGTTACCAATGAAAAGAATACAAATACTTTTAAAAGCAAACTTCACAAAGACTTACTTGATCTAGACTGATATAACCTGACACACCCTTATAATATTCCTACGTTACTGAATTATCAAAATGACTTACACTCTACTTTTATCTAATACTATATATATTACTCAAAAACCAATACTTAACTACTTTATTTTCTACAGCCTATATTACATTTCCACTTTTACTACTTACTTCTTACCAACCTCACTACCATACTTTACCTCCCTTACATGTACATTTATATCTGACATATTTTCTCTACACACTATCCCCTATACAGTTCTCCCATATACACAATTGCATACCTCCCTGACATTCAATTCCCTCTCACGTGACTTCCTTACACATATTACCTCAATTATTACCTCGCTTATTTATTTATTTTGA
>OZ038313.1:34855001-34902501 GCA_964035775.1 Osedax frankpressi
GCACGTCTCGCAAGACGGGGTTAGACCTACTCGAGTTACTAGACGGATGGTATTTAGTATATTATTCAAAACGAATATAAACATAAATACTTAAATTTACAACTCGTATGAATAATAAAGAATGTAATTTAATATATTTTTGTGAATATTAAATTCTTCATAAATATAAACTTATATTTTAAATCGTTAGTAATAATTTTATTAAAATACATTTTCTATAATGAATACATTTAACATTTCTGAAAATTGATTCATTATTTTACATCGACGGATAATAATTAATCTTATAATACACTCAATCCATATTTTATAGACAACAACGCATTTTTTAGAATCCGTATTTATTGTAGTTAATTTTTATAAATTTCAAAGATGACCTCTCTGAATAACAGGTAAACAAAAGACAAACGGTATCGGATGTACAAGAGGAATTGGCCGAAGGAGAACTTTCCCTGTCGAAACTACACGAAGCGATATCTACGGGAGATAAACGGACTGTCGAGGCGCAAGATGAGTTATGGGAGGTATGGGGCTGAGCGGGTGTCGATGAGGAATTGCTGCGGTAACTAGTCTGGTGGTGTTTCCTATCTCTAGTGACGTGTGTACCTATGTTTATGTGTACGGTGGTGACTGTATTTCTTGGGACTGTGTTGGTGTGAGGACATGGTCGGCTACATTGGCGAATGTGTGCTATCTATAAAGGTATGTACCTATTAGTATGAGTGTGTGGTGGGGACAGTGTATGAGTGTGTTTGGAGAGGTACGTGGATGTATGGGTGTGTTGGTGGGGGCAGTATGTTTGGAGAGCTACGTGGTTGTCTGGGTGTGTTGGTGGGGGCAGTATGTTTGGAGAGGTAGGTGGGTGTATGGGTGTGTTGGTGGGGGACATATGTTTGCAGAGGTATGTGGGTGTATGGGTGTGTTGGTGGGGGCCATATGTTTAGAGAGGTGCGTGGGTGTGTTAGTGGGGGCAGTATGTTTGGAGAGGTGCGTGGGTGTATGGGTGTGTTGGTGGAAGCAGTATGTTTGGAGAGGTGCGTGGGTGTATGGGTGTGTTGGTGAGGGCAGTATGTTTGGAGAGGTGGGTGGGTGTATGGGTGTGTTGGTGGGGGCAGTATGTTTGGAGAGGTGGGTGGGTGTATGGGTGTGTTGGTGGGGGCAGTATGTTTAGAGAGGTACGTGGGTGTGTTGGTAGGGGCAGTATGTTTGCAGAGGTGGGTGGGTGTATGGGTGTGTTGGTGAGGGCAGTATGTTTGCAGAGGTGCGTGGGTGTATGGGTGTGTTGGTGGGGGCAGTATGTTTGGAGAGGTGGGTGGGTGTATGGGTGTGTTGGTGGGGGCAGTATGTTTGGAGAGGTGGGTGGGTGTATGGGTGTGTTGGTGGGGGCAGTATGTTTAGAGAGGTACGTGGGTGTGTTGGTAGGGGCAGTATGTTTGGAGAGGTGGGTGGGTGTATGGGTGTGTTGGTGGGGGCAGTATGTTTGGAGAGGTGGGTTGGTGTATGGGTGTGTTGGTGGGGGCAGTATGTTTAGAGAGGTACGTGGGTGTGTTGGTAGGGGCAGTATGTTTGGAGAGGTGGGTGGGTGTATGGGTGTGTTGGTGGGGGCAGTATGTTTGGAGAGGTGGGTGGGTGTATGGGTGTGTTGGTGGGGGCAGTATGTTTAGAGAGGTACGTGGGTGTGTTGGTAGGGGCAGTATGTTTGCAGAGGTGGGTGGGTGTATGGGTGTGTTGGTGAGGGCAGTATGTTTGGAGAGGTACGTGGGTGTGTTGGTGGGGGCAGTATGTTTGCAGAGGTGGGTGGGTGTATGGGTGTGTTGGTGGGGGCAGTATGTTTAGAGAGGTACGTGGGTGTGTTGGTGGGGGGAGTATGTTTGGAGAGGTACGTATGTGTGTTGGTGAGTTGGTGGGGGCAGTATGTTTGGAGAGGTGGGTGGGTGTGTGGGTGTGTTGGTGAGTTGGGGTCTATACTATGTATTTGTTTATTCATAAATTAAACGGGAATTAGAAAATTTAATATAAGAAGAATGTATTCATATGGAAATAGTTTACTTAATTTCGTTGGACATATTTTGTAAGAAACTTTTGAAACATTTGAGTTCAGTTTTGGATTTTCTGTATTTCTTAAATCAATTTATCTGTTTCCAATTCACTTTTGTCAGTTACGTATAGAGTACTTATGTAGTGTATTTGTAGTTGCTAATATAGTACTAAACAGAACTCTTAATGATTGTTATCTATGAATCTTAATAGAGTTTAATACATGCTGTTTAAAGTATATGCGAGTATGTATATCCATAATTTAAGTAGACTAAAATAAATATTGATGCAATCGGAATGGCTAAATGTTTAGATTTGTGGAGTTTATAATGTTTTTAATGTCGATTATATCTCTAAGGTCAGTGGAGTAGTGTGTACATTACGATGTTACCATGGTGACGGGTTGAAAAAGAAGTACGCATATATCGTTCTTCCTGGTAGTTTGTTCATTAACTCGAATATTCACGATGGTATTGGTTTATTCGTGTTTCTTAGCGCCGTTTGTGTATGTTGACGTCGTAGAGTGTATATTAACTGTGTATCTACATACAATCCACATACACTTCATGCCCGATCACAACTCGACCTTCCACTAGTTCTAAGCCAGACCTTAATTCCACCGCCCGCCGCATTCCCAAACCGCTATTGGCCACGAGTTGCATAACCTAACCCCACGCCGTACCCCTAATCGCACGTTAAACCCCGCTCGGCCTAGATTCAACGCAGGGTCACGGAACTGAAACGCACGCTGAAGACGCTCAAGAGATCCGAGGCGATCATGTCGGCGGCGACCTGCGGAACTCAGCGGAGACGCAGCGCCACCCAGCCCAACATCATACTGGTGAGTACACGTGCACCTAGATATATCTCGAGTGCACACATACCCAGCCAAACATCATCCTGGTGAGTACACGTGCACCTAGATATATCTCGAGTGCACACATACCCAGCCCAACATCATCCTGGTGAGTACACGTGCACCTAGATATATCTCGAGTGCACACATACTCAGCCCAACATCATCCTGGTGAGTACACGTGCACCTAGATATATCTCGAGTGCACGCATACTCTGCCAAACATCATCCTGGTGAGTACACGTGCACCTAGATATATCTCGAGTGCACGCATACTCTGCCAAACATCATACTGGTGAGTACACGTGCACCTAGATATATCTCGAGTGCACACAAACCCAGCCCAACATCATCCTGGTGAGTACACGTGTACCTAGATATATCTCGAGTGCACACATACTCTGCCCAACATCATCCTGGTGAGTACATGTGCACCTAGTTATATCTCGAGTGCACACATACTCTGCCCAACATCATCCTGGTGAGTACATGTGCACCTAGTTATATCTCGAGTGCACACAAACCCGGCTTAACATCATCCTGGTGAGTACACGTGCACCTAGATATATCTCTAGTGCACACATACTCTGCCCAACATCACCCTTGTGAGTACACGTGCACCCAGATATATCGCGAGTGCACACATACTCTGCCCAACATCACCCTGGTGAGTACACGTGCACCTAGATATATCTCGAGTTTACACAAACCCAGCTTAACATCATCCTAGTGAGTACATGCGCACCTAGACATATCTCGAGTATACACAAACCCGGCTTAACATCATCCTAGTGAGTACATGCGCACCTATTATCAATATATCAAATTCATGAGAATCCGGCCTAATATCACCCTGGTGTGTAATCGCGCGAACATAATATTCCCGACAACGTACAACGCGTGCTCGACACAATTTCACCGCCTTGAGTTCACGCAGAGTCGGCGAGACGACGGCGGCGGACGCCAACCGCAGAAGAAGAAGAACCTCTCCGGAGATGGACCGGAATCGATTAAGCGTCGCACTACTCCGACTATCCAGGACGGCGTCGACGGAAACTGCGTCGCCGCCCGGCCAAACGATAAAGGGGGAGTCGCGGCGAAGGGCGAATGTACGGGTGGCGTTGTTAAAGCCGACGAAAAAGAGTGTGCGGCTAAATTTGAGAAGAAAGTTACTAAAGAGAAAGAAGGTACGGGTAAAGTTGGTTTGGGTAAAGTTGAGAAAAAAGTGGGGCTATCTAAATATGAGGAAAACCAGGGTGTAGATAGATATGAGGAAAAAGGCACTAAGGTTGAGTTAAAAGTAGTTAGTAAAGGTGCCATCGTCGATAAGGAAGTCTCCGCTAGCAATATCTGCATGAAAATAACTCGTAAAATAACTATGGCTCCTGCTAATGAAAGAAATGAGAATGTGGGGAGTCTTGAAAAAGGTGAACATAATAATGAAAGAAATATTGGATACGATATTCAAAAAAGTTTGTCTAATGAAACTGTAGAAGATGTAAATAATAAAGGAAAAACAGAAGTGGAAAAGGTGGGTGTGGCTAGTGAAGAATTCTCTCCTCCCATCTTTAACAATGATATAATCATCGGCGGAGAAAATGTCATCGGATCAGAAAGTAAATCGGGAGGTTTGTTGATAAAACTATAAACTTACTAATTTCAGCATCAATAAATAATAATAAATATTCATTTATATTTAACAACTTTAATGTACCTAATAAAATGTGTTAAATATTCAATATTTCATTTCTTTTAAATCATCTTTTCTAATGTAAAATAGAAGTCGAAAGAGATGAGAACCATCTCGGTGATCATAATCTCGAGGATTTTGTGGTAATTGATGATTCAACCAGGTCAGTGGGTTCTCTTCAGTATCTGAGGTCATATTATTTAGGAGTCGAAATTTAAATCCTAAAACTTTCTTTTCTCTTATTAAATTTTAAAACTACCTAACTTCAATTTTATTTAACTTTTTTATTAACTATATTCACGTGTGATTGCATCATTTTATAATTGGGACTAATTATTGTCAAAATACATGTGTATTATGCTATTCACATCATCATAACAATTATCTTATCTACAAACTTGTTATTACCTTTATTTGCGGATAAAAACAAATGATTTGATTATTCCAAAAACTTTTAGTTTTCGTTCATTTTCACATCTCGTTTTTTGTTTGATTTTCGATCTTCCGATATATTTAAATAACATTATAATTCCAAATCGTCGGGATTAACACATCCAGCTTAAACTAACTCTACAGAAGAAGTCCGGTCAGTATGACCGATCGACCGCCTTCGTTGATTCTGAAGCCTCTCGCGCACACCATGACTCACGGCGTAAAGGATCCGGTGCCTATGAGCAGTGGTCGGGTTGCTATTAGCTCCACCACTACAACTACCGTTTCCAGCGCCGCTGCCACCACCGCCACCGCCACTACTACGACTACCGATTGTTCAGCTCCCCTAATTAAATCGCAACCCTTTACCGAGGAGCAAACGGAGGAGAACGCTCTACGCTTGCAACTATTAACCTTACATTTCGTAGAAGAAGAATTGTTGGTTAGTCGCAATAAGATTTGGCATTTATTGCAAATTTGTTATTTTTTCTTATATGAATCACGTTTTCATACACATTCATAATACGTACTTTAATACATATATTTAATGCGTACTTAATATACGTACTTAGTGTATACTTAATAATGTGCTTTATAATGCATAAGAAATATTTAGATCATTTTCAATTTTTTGAAAACAAAATTTTAATAAAACTTAATATAATAATTAAAAAAATAAAATGTAGATAATTTAACTTCAACTTTCCAACTATTGATATGCCCCAAGTTCAGTTTGAAAAATAAAGAAGATCTATTAATCATAAGAGTGTAAAAATAAAAATGTTCTAAAAACAATATATTAGGCCATGGGCAATGAACTTAAGCAGAAAAAAACGGCGGAGAAAGATGAGATGGAACGCTTAAAAATGGAAATTGGAGGTATGTGCATTAAATTAGTACATTGTATACAATAGTTGAATTCTTGGCATACCAAATCTAGAAATCTTTCCAGGAGATATCCAATATTTTAATTATTATGAGGAACACAGAAATAAGTTTTAAATTAAAAAAAAATCCACATATATTTAAAAATATAATTCAATTAGTCTTACTTGTTTAAACATACCTATGATGTCTAGCTTTCGAATTGAATCAGGTATATATATATAATAGTTAATATTATTAGCAGATATAGAAAATAATGAATAAATCATTGTAAGTACTTTTTACAACTACTATATTTTATATAAATTTTAATTTCAATATTTATTAAAGTAGAACAGGAATTATATAACAAACATTATTGATATGTATTTTTTCTAATATGTATCATTCACTTCTGTATTACAGACATAAGAGATGTTCA
This sequence comes from Osedax frankpressi, assembly GCA_964035775.1. Lineage (NCBI taxonomy): Eukaryota > Metazoa > Annelida > Polychaeta > Sabellida > Siboglinidae > Osedax > Osedax frankpressi. Next base: position 34,861,323 of record OZ038313.1, read on the forward strand.
TTCGAGATTCTATAACGCTTCTGACAGCGAAGATGAACTTGGTTAGTAAATACAAATTATGGGAGCTAGATATTATTTTATATATATCTAGATATTATCTTATATACATAATTAGGTCTTATCTCACTTATTTATATCACTGAAATGTTATACTATTTATCAAATAACAGAAATTTGTTAAAACTGAATGCTATTCTTGCTAACTACGTTTTATAAAAATAGATTTAAAAATGAATTCGCTTGAAAAAAAGAAAACCGGGTAAATTTGCTTTAGTATTGAATCAAGGATTATGTTTAATAAAAGTAGTTTTACAGAAAAAGTAATAATCCATAAATAATCTGTGGTTTCAAACATCGATTTCCATATCAGGTTACTCGTCTTCCGATAGTGAAATCGATGAACAGAGTCAAACGGGAATATTATTGCAGCTGAGAGACGAAGAGAAGCAACTCGATGCCATTCGCGATTCACTTCACGCAAAGATTTCAGATGAACGGCAACAGTGTATCGAAGTCAAAGTTAAAATTCGCATGCTGCAGCACAGCCAGCAAAGACAGTGAAACTAAATGTTGGCAAAATTCATTTTGACATTTACCGTTCATACTTAATGTTCATACGTGTTGTAATAAATCTTCAATTAAGTTTCAAAAATATTTATAAATAATCATATATAAATGGTATGAATAAATTAATATAAATAATATGGCTTAATATCATTAATGTGTGTTAGTAATAAAAGTTATATTTGTAGAATTACAGTTTTGATATAATTACTAAATTGGCAGTTATATTATTCAGTAAATGTATCAGATTATTTGAAAATTTCAGTTATACAATTAGAGTTATGTGAATATTATTATAACTGCTACATTTTGCTACATTTAACAAATTTTTAAAACATGATATTAATAAATAGTAACAGATGCTATAATTATCATAATAGAAACAACAAATTCAGACATCATTTAAAAATATAATTCTAAATTTTAAGAAATAAACATTTTTATATAGGAATTTAATGAATGATGTAACAAATATCTTTTTATCAAACAAAAATATATTGCATAATAATTTATAATTGTATCTAGTTTCTGAGAAATGATTCTAACATGGTTTTATTTTTTTAAAATACTAATTTAATGTTAATTGCAATACAATATGATATAAGTAAGATAATAACTTTATTTTTAAATTAAAAACAATGATCATACAATAACAAATAAAATATATGTAATACAATTACACTAGTTTGGTAGTGTCAATATCATCTACTTTAAAAGTAGATACTTTTAAGACAGCTTTCTTTAATATTTTAGTATAAATTTCTTGTAATGAATCTGACATTCCTGCTTCAAGTTTGCCCAAGTATTTCTGATTTTAAAAAATATTATATATTAATTAATGTTTAAATTCAATATTGAGTAATTTTAAATTCCAAAATAATATTTGTATTAAAATGATTTATTATAGAAATAATTATAATATCTAAATACTAACATTGTAGAAAGATTTATTATCTTTTGTATCTTGACTGAGTTTTAAAAGTATCACAAGAGCTGTTTCAGACCAAGCTTTGATGGTTTGTTTTCTCTCCTTGATACCATTCACTAACATTGGGATGAATGCCAACACAACTTTTTCATCTAATAATTTTAAAAATTATTTAAACCATTTACTAGTATATTATAATATATGAGAAGTATATATTAGTTAAATAATACAAATGGGATAACTTAAGTATGTCACGACCTAGTTCAACTTCTGTATTCAATGAAATAAATGCTGCGACATGTGCTGCGCTTTGCTTGATATCATTAGAATCACTTTTCATGGACTGCAAAAGAATCAATTATATATATCAAGCAACAATTATAATACAATTGCACTTGTTAATAATGGATTTGTATAATTTAGTTACAAATTCTAATTGATTAGCACAAATATATAGTAAAATTATTTAACAATAATCAAAGTTAAAAAAACTATAAATATGTTAGAAATAATCGATAATATCGATAGAAATATTTCTTCAAACCAAATTAAATTTCAAATATAATAACTTTACAAAAGGCCGCAAGTAGATTATCAGATATCGGAAGTTCATTATTCATTTGATACATTAATATGTATGCTATTCCATTCAATGCCATTTGAGAAATACATGACTGAAAATGTTCAATTTAATTAGCCATTATTAGAAATATATATTTCATATTATCACAACTGGAAAGAAAACGAAATATTCATGATAATATACTAGAAAAATAACCAAAAAAAGGAGAGTTCATTTTTAGGAATAATGTTAAAGATCATATTAATTTATATTGGTTATAATTATAATTATGTTTATTTTATTATTTATATTTTAATAGAAACTTATTATTTTTCTTAATGATTATTATTTAAACATATATTTTAAAGTAATATTTATTTTGGTATTCATTATGTTATAGATAATGTACAATTTTAATAGATACAATTAATTTTATACCGGTAATTCACAATTCCATAAAAACAAAATAAATTAAATAATGATATAAAAAATTGTAAATTATTAAAATTACATTGTCAAAATTTGATTTAAATGTAAATTAATTAATACATACTTTATATATAAATGTAAACTTTAAAAGCATGTTTTTTATCAGATATTATGTAAACAGATTATCTACCTATAATAATCAGATAACTACTGTAATCTTAGTAATATATATGAAAATAAAGAGTTCAACCTTGTCAGAATTACAATTAGTGAGTAATTTACTGATGGCTTCTGTATTATCATAAAACAATTCAGGACTCTGTTTTATAGCTGTGGTCAATACAACTGAATGGCTATGTTTATTTATCCAGTCAATATTTTCATCTTTATCTGAAATAAGTTTATCATCTGTACATTGTTTTAATGATTATATTACAAATTAATATATCATATTTTAAAGCTTGAGATATCATCATCTACCTAAATCGTGTTTATACAATCAATTATATTAATTTAAATATTCCTGTTTTTAAATTGCGCAAAAGAAAATAATTTAGTAATCTAAAAACTATTAAATTAATATAAATATAATTGTATATAAATATATAATAAGATAACGGTTAAAGAGATATGTATCAATATGAAATTATGTGCTACCCACTTAGAAATGTGATATTAAAATATTTAATTATATTGTTTTATGTAAACATATATTAAATATATTAGTTGAATTTGAGTTGAGTATGTCCCACGATTAGATTGTTTGCATTATATTTAAATATATGTAAAAAATACAAAATTCTATTTAATTGTTACCTTCTAAACATTAAAAAGTTAATAATATAAACTTCATGATTATTTACAAATCTCATTTATAGAATAATTAGAAGATTCTATAATCAATTGATTAAAAAAACTAACTAAATTAATCAGAATGTCACTAAGTGAGTTGGGCGCCTATAGATTCATTTTGTTTATGAAATTCAAGTATAGAAATACTAATGTTGAATTTAAAAATTGTATATTTGATTCTTTATAAAACATTTGTAGATAGTCAGGTATGTCTGAGCAATGATTAATGGTCAGTTATCATAATAGTTCAATGAATTCGTATCTCGACTGCACACTAACTGTAAAGGGAAAGTCTGCAGTATTCGTTTAGTGTAGTTTCATCTAGGTAGGGCACTAAACAACCTAAACAAGCCGAGGCAATTGTTCTGACGACTGTACAATTGGATTCGTTTTGATTGTCAATCATCGACAACAACCCTTGAAATGTTGAGAGAACACATTTCTCCGACATACGTTTACCGGCATTCTGAATACAACCTCGCAATGTTTGTAGATTGGTTTCTCTGTAAAGAATTATTGGATACATGTTAAATTAGTCAGTAAATATTGAGTACAAAAATTACTGTTGGAGAAAGATGATTTACCGGAATTCTTGTGATTCAGCATTCAGAGAGCAGTTGAAGAGTTCATTGATCAGAGGATCGACTCGTTGGTGGATTGATGCCAGGCAAGACATGGCTTCGGCGCTGTGCAGTCTCACTGACCTATTTTCATCATTCAAAGACTTCATGAACGTGGTTTGCAGTTGCGGAAGGAAAGATTTCAAACCCACTCCGCACTAGGAATATTATTGAAATCAATTAACATTAGTGTAAACAAATTAGAAATAACTGAATACTAAATTAATGTATATAAGTTAATAAAAATAATCACTTACTTTGATAAATAATTTTTTCATTATATCCAATAAAGCATTTTTAATTGAATGTCCATATTTATCCCCTAGAATTCTTATCGAAGGTCCTACAATTTATAAATACTTAACATGAATAGGAAATGCGAAGAAATATTTACAAATGTAAATATCTTGCAAAAAATCAACTTGGTTGTGTTTATATTAATATGTGAGTATTTTAATTTCATTAAAAAGTATGAAATATTTCTGTGTAGATTTTTATAGAATTATTAGTTATTATATATTGAATTATTAATCAGCTCCTTGCGATATACCTGTTATTTGTATCACAGAAGGTCTAAGTGCTGCGGGCGATGTTACGTCCACTACTTCGGAAAGTGCTAGACTCGCAATCTCTTTGGCTTCCGGTGAACCATTCAAAATACCCTCTCGGAATACTAACAATAATGATTTGATACCCTGAAGTGTAATCGACATCGGTGAGAAGGGTTTCTAAATATTTCAAGTTGGTGATTACAGGAATATAAGATCACTTACGTATTTTGTAGTAGAGAATCCGGGTAAATTTGTATCCTTGTAGTCGCTGACAGTGATTCGTAAAGATTGTCGAAGAGGCGTAATTTGACTTATCAAATCGCAGGTATCCACTTTCTGTATTCATTCGATAGGAATTATATTTTCAGGTCAAATAAATTAAAATATAAAAAAGCATTTGAATTAATAATTATTAACATTTGACAAACTAATAATAAGGCAAAAAAGATAAATATAGTTCTTAAGAAGAGCCTAGAGCCTGCGATTTAACCCCGAGGATGATTGAAAGGCAGTTGGCAGCCGCCAGAGTTAACAATTCGTCGCCTTCAATAGTGAATAGATGGTAAAGAGTATGGTAGATAGTGGACAGGTGGTTATCGAGTTTGTCGCTAGATGTTGGCAGGGCACGAGCAAATTCAGTCAAAAGGCACACAGCTGCATACCTGTCAAGACGAGTATACGATGAAAACATACCGAGAGCTACAGATAATGAAAATAGTGAGGTGCATAAAGACTTCTAGGTTATGGGTTTATTTTCATGAGAAGAAGACAATATATTATTATTGATAGCATGTAATTAATCTATAAACAATGATATTATACTAATTACATGGTTTCATCCTAAAGATATAAATTAAATCAGTTGAAGACAATTGCTTTGATTAACAAACAATGAAAGAATTTAGTATAAAATTAGAATTAAGCTAGCGTAGAAAATTTTGAAGTTTCGATATATTCTAAAAACAGCCGAGTAACTTTGTAAAGATATACAGTTGCGATAAAAAGATGTAAAACCGTAATTCCTCGGTGTCCATTGCAGAAAGGAGTTCAGATATTAAAATTCCCGTTCCTTCATCATTTTTCACAGATAAAACAACTTTCTCAGCAAATTTCATCTCCTGCAAAAAATGTTAATAATTTTAAAATTCATCTATAAATATGTTATTTAAATTTTGTGAACAGAATACAAGTTTTGTATGCATTTCTAGTTAAACATGTTTTTATTTACAAAATTATCAATGTAGATTTCTTATGATATTAACAATGCGGGTTGCCTAGAAAAGAATAAAGAACTGTATAATGGGTATTTCTAGAAGTTATTATTTATTGAAGATATTTAAATCAATTTGAAAAATTTGAATATTTACAGCAGTTTTTTCAGCATTATAAGAATTTCACCAACACTTTGTTCATTGGGACTATTTTGACTGTCGGATACGGAGATGAGAAGAGAGGTCAGGATGGTACTGAGGTATGGATTTAATGAGGGTCCGGCTACTGAAGTGATCAGAGAAACCACTCGAGTGTTCATTGGAGGCGCAATCAACTGCGACGAAAGAATATATTGAAGATGGGTATAAATAGTCATGTGTGGAATAAGAAATAAATGTATTATGGAGATAAGTGTTGTGAGAGCATAGGGTACTAACATAGGGTATTAACATAGATCATAATTAATATAGGGAATTAATATAGATCTCTAACATAGATCTCTAATATAGAAATCTTACATAGATCTCTAACATAGATCACTAACATAGATCTCTAATATATATCCCTAATATAGATCTCTAACATATATCTCTTACATAGATCTCTAACACAAATCACTAACATAGATCTCTAATATAGATCACTAACATAGATCTCTAATATAGATCTCTTACATAGATCACTATCATAGATCTCTAATATATATCACTAATATAGATCTCTAATATAGATATTTAACATATATCTCTAACATAGATCTATAATATAGATCCCTAATATAGATCTCTAACATAGATCACTAATATAGATCTCTAATATAGATAACTAACATAGGGCACAAGCATGGGTAGCACGACTCTAGACTTAACTGCCATAACTTGCGTGAGAGCGTCCAATGCATACTCACACAGTCTGTCATCATTCTGTCATGGAACCAGTTTATAATGTAGTAGTTTTACTTTAAGTATCGTCATTAATATATATATTACTAATTATATTAATTAAATATATTACTAATTATATTCAATAAATATATTACTAATTATATTCAATAAATATATTACAAATTATATTAAATAAATATATTACTAACATATAAATATTTTTAAATTCTTATTAATAATTAAATAATTAGAAATAATTACCAATTTATTAAGAAGTTTTGGAAGAATTTCATCGAGTATTTTTGATCCGACATTGGAATGCAAATTATCGAAGGTCTTAGCAGCTGCCATTCTTACCTTTATTTGTTAATGTTGTCTTAGGAGAGTAGAGGTGAACAAAGTATGTGTGCAGATATTAAGTAAACAATAAGTAGATATTAAGTAGACAATAAGTAGATATAAAGTTAATATTAAGTAAAGATTAAGTAGATCTTAAGTAGACATTTATTAGATAATAAGTAGACAATAATTAGATATTAAGTGGATATTAAGTAGACAATAAGTAGATATAAAGTTAATATTAAGTAAAGATTAAGTAGTAATTAAGTGGATATTAAATAGACATTTATTAGATAATAAGTAGACAATAATTAGATATTAAGTGGATATTAAGTAGACAATAAGTAGATATAAAGTTAATATTAAGTAAAGATTAAGTAGTTATTAAGTAGATATTAAGTAGACATTTATTAGATAATAAGTAGACAATAAGTAGATATAAAGTAGGCATTAAGTAGATAATAAGTAGATATTAAGTAGATATTAAGTAGATATTAAGTAGGTATTAAGTAGATATTAAGTAGATATAAAGTTAATATTAAGTAAAGATTAAGTAGTCATTAAGTAGATATTAAGTAGACATTTATTAGATAATAAGTAGACAATAAGTAGATATAAAGTAGGCATTAAGTAGATAATAAGTAGATATTAAGTACATATAAAGTAGGCATTAAGTAGATAATAAGTAGATATTAAGTAGATATTAAGTAGACATTAAGTAGATATTAAGTAGGTATTAAGTAGGTATTACATATAAATCATTAAGTAGATATTATGTAAACCTCCGGCAGTTTATCCAGAAGTGCTTTGGTCACTGTAGTGATTAAACTGTCAGCATATATTTGAACCTAAAGAATGTTAAATGAATTAAATAAATAATTTTTATATCTATATTCAATTCCTCGAAACAGCTAATAAAGTAATCACTGCACTTTGGCCTACTTATAAAACATGACTTCTTGACCTCTACTAACATGCGATTACCAATGTGAAATATACAACCACATGATCTTAATAGATTATTCTTTTGACCTTACTAGTATTATACCTTTGAACCTACTAAGATTATACCTTTGACCCAACTAAGATCATCCCCTTGAAACTATTAAGATTAACTCTTGACCCTATTATAATCCCCTTGACCTTAACAATATACCATAATTGTGAGGTGGAAGATATGACCTTTAAACCTTAGCTAACGTGTTTACGTGAGTTGGAAGATATGACCTTGAACCCTTAACTAATGTGTTTATGTGAGGTGGAAAATATGACCTTTAACCCTTAACTAACATGTTCACGTGAGGTAGAAGACATGATCTCGCTGAGTCCAATGCACACCCCCTGTCGTTGGTCACTTTCGGGGCTATCCAAACCTTTTTCAAGGATGGGTATTATCTCAGGCAATACCTTTTCACCGAGTTTGCGTACAATATCTCCAAGTGTACGAGCTGCAACCTGTAAAGAAAGTTGGTTGAAGATTATAGGAGCCTAAATAAGTTATATAGAATTTTTAATTCAATTAATTCATGTTTGATGGTTTTATTTTAAAAAGATACAAATGAGAAAGCTTCTTAAAGTTCTCAAGTAACTATTAATAAATTATTATGTATATTAAATATAATAAATAGAAATCTGGTATGTCTCGATATGTGAAGATTCAACAATAAGGAATATTTTCTCTCGCAGTAATTTTGTGTTATATAATCGAATGGGAGATGAGAACATTTAGAATATATAGAAAGTAAACCTGTCTTTTATCATAACTCTGACTCGCGAGGCTGCCCAGCAACAGTCCAAAGAGAGTTGGAAGGATTTCACGCAACGTCTTCGGAGTGTGGGACACGATGGTTTTCCAGACGTGGAGTGCGGCTGTGCGTACAGTTAGTGCGGTGTCCGACCGACCCATGTAGAGACCCGCCAGAACTCTATTCATTCGCAACTCTCCTAGAACCTAGGGCGGTGCAGAGATTGAGGGGAGTTATCGAAGTACGGGGAGAGTACTGTGGAGATGATTCTGGAATATTTGTTTCAGTGAAGAAAAGTGTTATGAGTGTGTATAAGTAAAGAAAAGTAATATGGAGTGGTGTGGTGTGGATTGATATATTGATCAATACCTTAAGAATGGCAGCTTGTGACATTTCTGATCCAAAGTTGTCATCGTCATTTTGACTAGCAGTTGACATTTTGCCAGTAACACCTATTAACATGTGTTGAGTAAATTCTTGTGGAATAGAAATGATCGTGGGAAGAAATAGAACATATAAAAAAAATGTCAATAATTTTAAAGTCATTTTTCATTTGAATTCATAATTTATATTTATAAATAGATATTTTTCTAGTAAAATTTTTTTTATCAAAAAATGTGTTATAAAATGATGTATAAAATGAATAGAAAGTACATTAGATATAGACTTACTTACCACTGAGTCTGTACAATAGATCTCCCACTAGTTGAATACTACTATAGCGAATACGCCAGTTCTCATGGAACAGTCCATTCTCAAGTTCTGGCAACAACAGTTCAATGGCTGACTCTGCGTACATGTTGACAATACGTTGGCCTGCCTTGAGAGCTGTTTCTCTGACATACTCTGTCTCATCGGCTAGTGCCTGTGTTGTAATTGAGGGTGAGTCATCAGCTAGAGGATGTATTGTTGTTGAGGGTGAGTCATCAGCTAGAGGATGTAGTGTTGTTAAGGGTGAGTTATCAGCTAGAGGATATAGTGTTGTTGAGGGTGAGTCATTAGCTAGAGGATGTAGTGTTGTTAATATGAGCCATCAGCTAGAGGATGTAGTCTTGTTGAGGGTGAGTCATCAGCTAGAGAATATAGTGTTGTTGAGGATGAGTCATCACCTAGAGGATGTAGAGTTGTTGACGATGAGTCATCAGTTAGAGGATATAGTGTTGTTGAGGGTGAGTCATCAGTTAGAGGATGTAGAGTTGTTGAGAATGAGTCCTCAGTTAGAGGATATAGTGTTGTTGAGGATGAGTCATCAGCTAGAGGATGTAGAGTTGTTGAGGGTGAGTCATCAGCTAGAAGATGTAGAGTTGTTGAGGATGAGTCATCAGTTAGAGGATGTAGTGCTGTTGAGGGTGAGTCATCACCTAGAGGATGTAGAGTTGTTGACGATGAGTCATCAGTTAGAGGATGTAGAGTTGTTGACGATGAGTCATCAGTTAGAGGATGTAGTGTTGTTGAGGATGAGTCATCAGCTAGAGGATGTAGTGTTGTTGACGATGAGTCATCAGTTAGAGGATGTAGTGCTGTTGAGGATGAGTCATCAGCTAGAGGATGTAATGTTATTTGTAACCACTAACCTTAAGGATGCACGGGATTATCTTCGCTATGAACATGTGGAAGTCGACCTTGAAGGTCACGGGAAGATAAATAAACATCATGATATAGCCGTCCTTGACAAAAGGAGAGATGTCTGACCGACTGGCGGTTTCTATGATGCCAGGCATCAGACTCTGTAGTTTATCTATTCCCATGCCTCCTACAACCTCGGAGAGCCCTGATGAATGTGTGTGTCGGGAGTATGTGAAAATGGATAGGTAGATATTGATATGTACAATAGTGATAAGATGTGGACTAATGGTAAGGAATACATAATGCGAGATAATGAATACATGTTAATAGTGAGTGAGTAGTAAGTAGAACATATTGATTGATGATGATGATGATGAGTACATAAGAACTTATAAAGAGATGAGTGAAAGGTGAGTACTCATGTAGTAGAGCGAGGAGAAAAGAGTAGTAGTGAGTATTCACATGGTGAGTAGTGAGTAATAAGAGAGTAAGGAGTAAGGAGTAGTGCTCTTTGCTATTTAACCTTGTGCTGCCCCACTTCTGTCCACATTACTTGTCTCGGATACCAGAGTGTCCATAAGCCAAGGAACTAGTTGTTGGAAACCCGAGTCTCCCATTCCCTTAACCTGTTAATAAGTAATTAGAATATATGTATATTTGTGTGCGCGAGTGTGTCTATATATGAGTGTGGGTGTGTGGGTGTATATATGTTTATGTTTGTGTGCGTATGTGAAGAATTTATTATATACTAAGAATTTAATATTTTGATAAATGACAATGTGTTAACGAATAAAAATGATTGATATAGTAAAATAAAAAATAAAAGTAATATAGCTACCAAATTTATCGGATAATTGTCATGTGACAATTATCCACAGAAGTGCTACAAAGTTTATCGGATAAATAAAGTAATTGTGTGTTTTATTGTTTGAAAATAATTTCGTTTTAATATTATAATTTGATATATTCGGTATACATCATGGATTATCATTTAGTAATATTTATATTTTTTAAAATGTTGTATATATATTAAATTTAAGGTTATATAATTAATGACATTTTTTTGAATCCAAAAATATATCATTAATATTTTAAAACCTAATAGAAATATTTACATGTCCACGTTGTAAAAATAGAGCAAAATACAAAATATCTTTGTAGTAATCTTGTTAAACTTAGGATAATTGCGCGCCATGTAAAGATATACGAGTGTACACGCCACGATTTATCCAATAATTATCTAGCACCGCTCTCTAGATAAGTGTTATAAATATATGGGAGGTGATTATTCTCACCTAAGCATGAAGCTTTTTAACCTTCACTTAAAAATATTAGTGGTGAGAGTGGGGTAACAGTTTTTGGGAAGGTGGTCCAATTTGTTTAGAGCTAGATGAAGAAAACTTTTGTAACCAACCAAATTTTAAGGAATGGGAGGTAGTGAGAGGGTTATGAGGTGAGAAGATCGTAAATCTCTGCAATTTGTTTTTATATTTAGTACTTCTCTTAAGTTATGTAGTTAGACATGACAGGGTTTTTTAGAAGTTTAGTCGATGGAGTTAGCAGTTATCACCCAGTTTAGTAGCAATCCGTATGTGTGTGAGTGTGTGTATGTGTGTGTGTGTATGTGGAGTGAGTATTTATATTTATATCAATAATTTCCATTAGAAAATATTACAAAATATTTAAATTTATAAAAATAATGAGAATTTATAAAAATAAGCCATCAACAAGAATTATTTATAAGGTGTAGTTCTGAATGATAAGTTGTACTCTATGTGGAGAAGAATGCTGCAAACTCACCATGGCTCCTAGGGCAATCGCTGAAGCAGTTCTGACGTCGGGAGCGGGGTCTAGTAATGTTTGCTTGAGACCGGGGATAACAAGTGGGAGGTAGGCGGCTAAATCCTATGTAAAAAATACATTTAATATGCAAAGAAAATGAACTGTTTTATAGTTTCTGTAAGAAATTCAACATAGATTTTTACATTAATTAATATTGATTAATAAATGATTAGTATTAAATTTATAAAATATATGATTTGTTAATTAATATTGATTAATAAATAACTATTATTAAATTATTTAATTATAAGTAATTTGTTAATTAAAATGCTATGGAATGAAACCTTCTGGTCTGTAATTGAATACATGGTTCCAATGAGTTGAGATGACATCTTCCTCGTCTCTGTACTCCTCGACTTGAAGGCACGAATCACAACAGGCATTATAAGAGCCAGTGAAGGGGCATCGAAGAAATTATCGAAACTGGTGTCTAGCAGAATCTCGAGGCAAGCTTGGTTGCGTTTAGGTGTTGGGTCTTGCAGTGCAGCCAAGAGCACATGAGATATCACTGTATTTAGGTTAAGTTAGTTATAGGTTAAGTTAGCTATAGGTTAAGTTAGCTATAGGTTAAGTTAGCTATAGGTTAAGTTAGTTATAGGTTAAGTTAGCTATAGGTTAAGTTAGCTATAGGTTAAGTTAGCTATAGGTTAAGTTAGCTATAGGTTAAGTTAGCTATAGGTTAAGTTAGCTATAGGTTAAGTTAGCTATAGGTTAAGTTAGCTATAGGTTAAGTTAGCTATAGGATAAGTTAGCTATAGGTTAAGTTAGATATAGGTTAAGTTAGCTATAGGTTAAGTTAGCTATAGGTTAAGTTAGCTATAGGTTAAGTTAGCTATAGGTTAAGTTAGCTATAGGTTAAGTTAGCTATAGGTTAAGTTAGCTATAGGTTAAGTTAGCTATAGGTTAAGTTAGCTATAGGTTAAGTTAGCTATAGGTTAAGTTAGTTATAGGTTAAGTTAGCTATAGGTTAAGTTAGCTATAGGATAAGTTAGCTATAGGATAAGTTAGCTATAGGTTAAGTTAGATATAGGTTAAGTTAGCTATAGGTTAAGTTAGATATAGGTTAAGTTAGCTATAGGTTAAGTTAGCTATAGGTTAAGTTAGCTATATGTTAAGTTAGCTATAGGTTAAGTTAGCTATAGGTTAAGTTAGATATAGGTTATGTTAGCTATAGTAAAAAGGGACTTTTATTATAGTGTATTTAATAATTATACGGAGTAATTCTAATTAATACAAAGGTAGTTATTAAAAAGTACTTACCAATATATTAAAATAATATTCTCAATACATTAAATTATATTTTTGTAATCTACAATTAGAAATTGACCAGACAAATCATTTGCATAATATGAAACCTTGAATCTCAGGATTCCTGATGACCTCTCCAATCTGTTTGAGTGCCTGGGTGCCAGCCTCCCGAACCTTGTTGTGGGAATCAGCCAATACTTCGACTAACTTGGGCACAATGGCAGGTAGGCAGGATGACAATTGTTTAGGGGCACAGTATGCCATAGTGCCAAGAAGTTCCACAGAACCTGGAATTGTAAGATATGCATCATAGTGTTGATATTTATAAGTATAAATTATTAAATATATTATTTTAAAAGTTTAATCTATTTTATACCTTAAAATTGAAAATAAATATAGAAAAACATCTTTTAAATTTAGTCCAACTATATAGAAAATACACAATTTACTACACAATTAACTAAACAATAACTACCTCTTTTAAAAATATTATCCCAATTAAAATACATCGATACAAAAACCTGATTTAGTTCTCCAAGAGTCCTCGTCCAATCCAGAGAGTAAAGATGGAAGTACGAGTTTCACTCCGTGGGCACTCAACTTACTCATTATTACTTTTGAGGTATCATCGGCAGCCTAATTAACAGATAATAAAGAAATCAGAGCCAAATTGTTTATGTAAAATTGAATTTAATAAATATGGGAAAAGCAGATTTGAATTAGAGAAGAAAAATATTTTTAATATATTAGAACATATATTAAAAGAAAATCATAACAAATTGTAGAAAATAAAAAATGGTAGATTTTAAATGAAGCTATACTAGAATATATTGATAATGCATTGATATGTAAGACAAACCCTTCTTATGTATGAATTTGAATCTCCAAAACAGGTTAATAAATGCGGGAGAATTCTTACAACATATGGTTCAAATGTCCTAGAAAATATATAAATGTTTTAAAAAATTAGAATTAGAAATTGTTGTTAATAACTGAAATATAAATTTGATTTACATGTAAATGATACTAATAATCGTATGTACCTCATAATTAATTCATATATTGATAGTAATATTAACCTTCCTAAGGCAGCAGAAAATAATTCAAAAGCAAATAATGCACCTTCTCTTTCTATTACAGATTTTTTATTCTGTACAGCAATGTCAAGTCTATCCATTATTTTCAGTTCATTCAGAGACATTATACCTAGGCCTGAAAGGATAGTACATAAAATAAAATATATTGTTAATATTTCAAAGTTGAATAGTTTTAAATCTTGTATATTTAAATGAAAACTCTAGGCTAGTCTATAAGAATATTGAATACATTTTGATATGCACCAGAACAATAATTTGTACTAATCCTATAAAATATCAATTAAATAAACAAATTTACCATACAAATAATTATTTGCAAGTAACTACAGTAGTATAGAGATGTCATAATAGCGAAATAACCTCACTAACCTTTCACTATGCCTGCAATTCCATAAGCGGCACCTCTCCTCTTGGCATAGTTTTCAGATTCGAGGAGTTGTTCCAATAGTTGCGAGATAAGTTCTTCTCGGATACTCTTCACCATTTTAATTAGCTCAGCAAGACAATTGGATACAGCTCCTTGCACCTATTCATAATTATATATAAAACTGGTATAAAATAGAGGTGAAATAAATGCCGCGATTGGCGATGTAGCGATTGCGGTATGATGGTTATTTAATATAGCTATAAGCATAAAGAAAAAATAGGATATATTGTATAACTAATAATAATATATATATATAAGAATTCAACGTTGATGTGAGAGGGAAGAGTGAGAGGAAGAGAAAAAGAGATTGAAATGATGAGAAGATATGATAAGGGTTATCCATAAGGTTGAGGATAGGGAAATTCATCGAAGCTGACCTGCTGAGAAGGTGTTGATAAGGAGTCAATAAGTTTGCGGACAATGGGTATAATGCGTTCGTCGTCTTTGCTCAAGTGGCAGGCGAGAGATCCGGTCATCACAACTACAGACTGTCGGACGTCATCGTACCGTTGTTCTTGAGGTGTTTCGGAGAGGAAACGCTTGTATATCGGCAACAGAGAGTTCAGATTGTCCTGAGATTTAGGACATCGAATCAGAATTCGGAGGGTAATGGAATATCAATGCAATTCATTGTAAGTTTAATAAAAGTTTTACTCGTCACGACTATATTATTACATGAAAACCTTGCCGTGAATATCTAAAATGTTTATAGCTGCCATTAGCATTGCTTTCTTGACATTCGAATTTCTATCGTTCAATCCATGTTGGATGAGGAAATTAAATAACGGCAATATCTGCAGAATATAAGAATTTAGAATAAATATGATAATTAATAAATGGAGAGAGAATGTGATATTAATAAATAAAGATATTAATAATAATTATTTTTATTTTAACATTATATTAAATGAAGACATTTTTGCTTGTAATTATTTTTAAATCTATAGAAACCTGAGGTTTGCTATAAAGTGGTGACAATGCTTTAATAGCAGTTGCAATACCCACACGACTGCACCACTTGTCCTCAGCTTGTTGTTCCAGTGCACGGCCAAACTTGTCCAATTCAATCGGTGGCATCTGAGCCACATTTTATTTAATTATAGCATAAGATTAGATCAAGATTAGATAGAGACTAAATAGTACAAAATTCTTAAATGTGTAAAAATGCGAAGAAAGTGTAATGCATTTCAATAATATTATTTATTGCAATCGGAAGGCATCACATCTACAGAATAAAAGTGAAACTGAATAGTTTCAGTAATCATTGATAGCTAAACAATTGTATTTTCCGATTAACTAAAATAATATTTTATATTAATAAATGAACAAATCTAATAAATAATATTTTCATACCGATTATATGAAAGTGACCATATGCAAATACAAACGTATAACATGTCTTCATAGAGTTGCAAAAGTTGATCGAGAACGGAATGTGTGGTACCTCGACTCTCATCTAATGACAGTAGAGTGTGGAGGGCCCTGGATGCGCAGCCTTGTATATGCTCATCGGATGGATTGATGACATCTTCGCAGCAGATAGTATGCAGTATGCCGGTGTCCGGCTGTAGGTTTACATTAGTCCATAACCTAGAGTTTGCAAACAGTGTCCATGAGATGTTTATTCTAGTTATTTCTGAATAGTTAACAATATTAATATTATTCTTCTATATATAGAAGAAAAATTATATTTTAGCTTACGCATTTTTATTGAAATAGTATATTTTGGTAAATATAATTTCTATAATTGTATAATATAATAGAAACTATTTGAATGTGATTTGATTTATATTAACAGTGTTAAATAATTGTAAGAGATTAAGGAATGATAAAGATATGTAGAAAAAATGCATTTAATTGATAATCTTCGTATTGTAAAAATAATATATAGGAATGACTTAATCGTTGAATTATTTTAAACATTATTAATAATAAGAGCTTCGGCAAAATTTCCAAACACTTTTTATAAGTTTAAATTTGTTACAAATTTCAAGGAATTATTACAAAAACGTTATACTTTCCATCTAATATTTTTTTGTTGATTATTATTATTTCATTTGCTAGTAAATACAAAATCATATTCATATTACTATTAAGAGGTGGACACACTGAAAAAGCCAGTCGTTTTACGCGTCGTTTTTCCGATCGGAATTCGATTCCCGCCAAAAAAGACGCGGAATTACGCCGTGTTTAATTTTTACGCTGGCATAGAACATGTTCAATTTACAAGCGTAAAAAGCTGGCGTAATGAACTTTCACCTTTCCTCGTGATACACTTATTATTTAATTTAAATTATTTAATTAATTTAATATATAAATTTAATTCAAATAAATATGGATATAGGTAAATTTATCCAACTTATCCGATTACATAAATCAATATGGAATGTATCAGATAGCTTATATAGTAATCGGATAAAGAGGACAAAAGATATTGCTCATATAGCAAATGAAATGAATATTACAGGTTTATTTAGTTAATTTAATAATTGATTATTAGAATATTTAATATATGTTCAATATATTTATTAATTTAGAAATTATTATAATTAATAATAATTAATATAAGATATAAATTAAATTAAGAAATAATTAAGAAAATATTATTATTAAAATAGAATATATAAATATACTCAATATTAATATAAAATTAGTATGATATAGATATACACATATATTTCTAGAATAATATCCCTAATTTAACGAATTACTAAATATATTTATAGAACCAAACTAGTTAATTAAAATATAATTTTTCCTATAGAAAATATGGTTAAAACAAAATGGAAGAGTACTAGCGATTATTATAAAAAATTAAAAATTAAATATAATAAAGAAAAATATAATCAAGAGAAAAGTGGGAATGGAGTTGAAGATTCTGTTGAATATCCAACATGGCAATATTACGATGGTTAGACAAATAAACAAGATATTTGTTTATAAACAAGTTTATTTCATGTATGCCTTATAATATATAAAATTATTATAATATTTATATATATTATCCAAATATATTGTAAATATTTTAAAGTATTATATCCGCTATATAATTTTTATTAAACATATCAATATATAATTACTTAGACATGAAATTTCTTAATGAAACTTTAGAAAATCGAACAACTATTTCTTCGGATATTTATAATATTTCAGAGAGTTTGTATTTAATAAGTATATTTAATAATCTGTATTAATCTCACTTTAATAATAATTAATAATAAATAGTATTTAAAAAATTTATTATTTATACATAAAGAGGTACAGTTACTTAATATTGTAGAAGTGGCAGAACCAGGATCTCCGCTATCGGTAGCTAGAGTAATCCTCGAATCAGAATCTGGAGTAATCTCTGAAACAGAATGTTCTGATATAATATCGAGCCCAGTAGATTCGGATCCACAGATTTTGAGTTGCGTAACACCAGACTCTATTCAGTCGACTCCAAGTACATCACAGCTAGCCCTTTCTAAACCACACTTATCGCAGAGGTATTTTAATAATTATAGCATGTGTTATTGTGTATATACTATGTTTCTAAATTCATATCATATTTATAATATTTATACAGATTCAGTGATAAATTTAGAAAACTTGGAAAAAGAAAAAAGAATATAAATCTAGATGAAGAAATATTAAATAAACTAGAATCCTTAGAAAATAAGGATCAGTCGGCAACAGAAGATTTTTGTGCATCGCTTGGTCAACTAATCGATAAATATGCGGTTGAATCTAAAGATACGTCAGATATTCTTAAAATATTATCTGAAAAAACATTTGACTTTATTCAAGAGATGAATATAAAAAAGAAAAGCATGTAATTAATTACAATTACAATTAATTAAGTGCTTTTCTCTTTTATATTTATCTCTTGAATAAAGTCAAATGTTTTTTCAGATAATATTTTAAGAATATCTGAGGTATCTTTAGATTTTAACCTCATATTTATCGATTAATCGACCAAGCGGCGCACACAAATCTACTGTTACCGTCAAATCCTTATTTTTTAAGGATTCTATTTTGAAATAATTGAAATAAATTTTTTTTATATTAAATTCTAAAATGA
This sequence comes from Osedax frankpressi, assembly GCA_964035775.1. Classification (NCBI taxonomy): domain Eukaryota; kingdom Metazoa; phylum Annelida; class Polychaeta; order Sabellida; family Siboglinidae; genus Osedax; species Osedax frankpressi. The sequence goes on from OZ038313.1 coordinate 34,880,252, forward strand.
TTTTTTTATGAATAATTTGCAGATATTAATTAAAAACATCCCTAGAATAAACTGCATAATTATCGATAATAGATTATTAAATTTGTGAATATTTATGTATTTATATTATATAGCTTGTTCTTGCCAACCCACACTACCATTAGTTGAACAATAATCTGCAATTTCATTTCTTATATTGATTGCGACATTACTACTTGCATTTGGGGCGAGGTGTGATATTCCATCCATTGTTTCTAAATTAATATTTTTTATGTCTATTTCTTTTACGAGTAGATTATGCAAACAACAAGCAGTTAGTACAAATAAATCTACTTGAGCAGGTTTAAAATGTAACGATTTTTTTAAAAATTGAAATCTAGAAGATAAGATGCCAAAAGCGTTCTCGACATTCATTCTCGCTCTACTCAATCTATAGTTAAAAATTCTTTTTTTCTTGTCGAGATTTCTTGATGGATAGGGCCGCATTATATATGGTTTTAATGGAAATGCTTGGTCAGCTACAATAAAATAGGGAATTTTTATATTACGTCCAGGAAGCTGTTTTAATGGCGGTATATTCAAAGGGTTCGACTCATCCATCAATAATTCAGAAAGGCTAGAATTTGACCAAACCCCACCGTCGCTTACTCTGCCATTACACCCTATATCAACATATATGAATCTGCGATTCGCATCGACAAGTGCCATCAGCACAATACTGTTATGGCCTTTGTAATTGTAAAATGTTGATCCCGCATTTCCTATATCTATATTCACATGTTTACCATCCAATGCTCCGATACAATTAGGTAAATCCCACCTACTTTCAAATTTAGCTGAAATAACTTCCCACTCCTCAATGGTTCTTGGTAGTTTTAAACAATCAGCACCGAGTGAAGAGCATAGAGCTTCACAAGTATTTTTCACAATTAATCCTATTGTTGAATGTCCAATTCTAAAGGTAGTCTTCAAACTCCTGAAAGAATTACCTGAATGTGTATTAGTTAGTGATATAAGTTTCAACATAAAAATCATTCTTGATTTTGAATATTAAATTTTTCTTATTTTATTAAACAATTTGGTCTTTTTTATATGGAATATAATTGATTTGATATCCTATTATAAATATAATATGTAATACTTAATAATATACTTATATTATTACTATAAATAGTATTTTATCTTAAAAATGATTAAAATTAAATAATTAATATTATAAATATATATATATATACTATTGGTATTTTTTTGTCATAATCCTATTATAATTGTATAATTTTTAATCAATAAAAATAATATATACAGAAGTTTAAAAATATAATGTATATTGTTCTACACACTTTTTAAATATAAAGGGCTAATAAAATTGTAAACAGCAACTTGACAACTTTATTTATATTTTCTTATTTTATTTAATGTTAGTTTAACCTGTTGCTAGAAATCGAAGAGTTATTGCTAGCCTCGTCTCCACATCTATACATTTTCGCCAATTTGTATTTTTTTTCCTAATTATGGGCTTAATATGATTGACCAAATAATGAAATTGATTAGGAGTCATTCGGACAAAATTTATAAATTCATTTGGTTGTTCCTTTTCTAGTTCTTTTAACAAATTTGAGGCTCCTGCATATTTATTTTTTCTATCTAATAGCCACTCGTATGACCATAATCTCCTTTTTCTTCTTCTTAGGCGATTTATATATAATAATTTTAGCAGTGAATTCCTTTTCTTATTTTTTTCTCTCCGACTCATCCTTAACAATTTTAAATAATTATTTACATTTTACTTTCTTTGTAAAAGTTTAAAGGTCAAAACGCCAAATTTTTAAAACGCTAGCGTTTTCAATGTGGACACCTCTAAATCCATTTTTATATTTTACGTTTTTCCGATCGGAAAAACGACGCGTAAAACGACTGGCTTTTTCAGTGTGTCCACCTCTTTAAAGGTTGTCGAGAAGTTTATCAAAAATAAGATGGGATAAAACTAAGGCAATAACTAACTGATCTGCTAGAGTTGAAATGTAGTCACTGGAGTCGTGTTTTGAGATGAAAACTCTATGGTTGATCATTTGCCATTTCTCAGCATTAAAAGTATCTTCATTCAATATTTCAGATATTTCAAGTAGACACTATAGTTGCAAATCAATGTATTTAAATAAAGGTATTACAATATTATATAAAATATATTCTATTGAATTTAAATTCTTTCAAAATATTATTATAAGTGATTATTAATTTATTAAAACATTTAGATTTTTAAATATAAAATCATATGGTTATATACAAACTTGTAGACCGCAGTGTCTGAGTCTTGCGCAAGGACTATTTAAAGTCTTCAGCAGAGTTTCAACTTCGGCTAGGGTGGCTCGACATTCCTTATTTCTGCCACCTGTAATCATAGATATCATTTTACAACTAAATATTAAATAGATATATTAGAAAAATGTTATATATGAAAAGAATTAAATTACATGGAAAAAATGATAAAAAAAGAATAAATAAAATATAACTAATAAACTTACAAACAAATATTACAGAAAAACTGGATGTAAACAAACCTGCACAGGCTGCAGTAGCAATAATAGCCTTTTCAGCAGCTCTTTGTATTTCATTCTCATTCGTAGCAATCGCATTGATGCAAATATTTAGCATTGATGTGCGATTTAACAATTCTGTGCAATTCTGAATTAAACAAATAATGTATTCAAATTCAAATGCTTTATTTCGTGTAAATTATTGACATTCTATTCACTTTATGCAGCGATGCTATCCATTAACCTGTTTATCGTCGTTGTTTATAAATTTAGCGTGAACTTCAATGATCTTTAATGCTTGCAACATGATCTTACTGTTTGCTTCTACGAGTGCACCTCCTTTATAAGAAATCGCATTTAGTTTATAAGTACTAATCACTAGTTTTTTTTACTAATTACTAGCATAATATTGATGTTAAAAAAGTATTTATGGAAAAAGGTAATTAAATACAATTAAATAAAATATTATTTTGTAACATCTAGTCTAATATTACATAAATAAATAATTAATAGAAAATAAATACTAAATATTATTTCACATGAATAAAGTAAACCAATGTTATATATATCTTAAGGAGATCCGCGGTATTGAATTATATTATAATTATTTTTTTTATAAAAAAAAAGAGTTTTTATTTCATAATTTGATACTATAATTATTTATATTTATTATTGTAAAATTAAGAATTTTTATTTGATCTATAACTATGTTAAAAGTGAATTTATTGAGGTTATGAAGAACAAATTTGGTCAGGAAATCATATTTTTTTAAATCTAAAAAAATATTAATTATGTTTTTATAAAAATATAAATTCATAACTTATAAAATACTGATTTAACAATTGATTTTTTTAAATTGAAGATGAATATTATTTGATTTAGAATGTAAATAATGCCTTAGCTCAGGTTTATCAGTTTACTGATATCTAATGGAATATTGAATGCATTCTATGGTTTAGTTAAATTGTAGCAAATTAACTGTCATATTGTTATTAAATTCATTTTATTTTATTCATTCATTGCATTCTTACAAATTTAATAATAATATTATCATGAAATATCACAAAAAAAAATTTTCAGCCAAAACTAATTTTTTCTAAATATTTCAAATGTTTTTTTTTCATATAGTTAACATAAACATTGATTGCTAATTAAAATGTAGAACGTGTGAAGAGAACACATACCTGTTTTCAATAGACATTCCATCGGAAAGAGTATCACGTTAAAGGACGGAGCGGTCAGCAAACACTTGTTATCATTGGCCGCGAGTTGTTCACTCAATTCGCCGCACAAGAACTCCAACTGATGTTTGAGGTTTGGGTGTCTGGTGCGAGTTACGTAGGCATCGCAGGTCTGGCTCTCTACGAGGTCACTGGTCACTTCCACTATTAGACTGGCTGCATGCGTATGGTAAGTAAGTCTTCGCAATAATACGTGTTAAAATAACAATTATATGTCACGTATATCTGTTCTTTTATGTTTTATTTTATCAACCTTAATAAATTATCAATATAATAATTATTATTAATATAAATATATAATATTTATCCTAACATATATATATATATATATATATATATATTTTTATAATATATTCTATATGAACCTAATGTAGAAAAGTCCGCATTTAAGAGCATTTGAATCAACTTGTAGAAAATATCCTTGATACAGTTACTTTTTCCTTTACCAAATGCCAACGGATGATTTAGTAAACACTATTGTAATGAGAGGGACAATAAAATATGCCATAAGATTACTATACTCTTTATATTATTAGATATTATTGAATTGAAATCAATTGTAGTTTAATATTTATTCACTTTAAACTGCAAAATATTAAAAAAGTAATAATAAATATGTCAATAAAAATACTAGCCCGTAGAGTGTCTATAATTGAATGTTTTACGATGTGATATGGCAATTGATATGAACAGCCGTCAATACAGTAAACTAGTAATTTGCATGTATTACTCATCATTGTATATTGCTAAATGTTCATTGAAAATTTATAGTTTAGATATCAATAATAAAATGTTACTATGACAAAGGATTCAATTCATATTTTTAGTATGAAAAAGAGTTCAATTCATATTTGTATTATAATTAAAATGATTACAAAATTAAATCGTAAAGCAGTCAAACCCTATCTAGATTCTTTCTAATCTTTATGTCCTCTGATACTAATTCATCAACGGCCAATTGTTCTTTTTTATTAAGCTTGACTGCTTTAACTCCTTTCTTTTTATCTTGTTCCTACGAATGTAAAATCAGAATAACAAACACTTTAATATATAATTAATATATTGTAAATCATAATTTGTAAACTTATTATTGTATTCAATTACAATTTCACCTTTTGTAATTCTAAATCCATCATTTGTTCAGCATAGGAATAGTTTTTACCTTCTTTCTTGAAATTATGTACATTGGTATCAGTATGGCTGTATAATTTTGTATATTTTTTATAATAATACCGAAAGAATAAAAATATAACTCTTAAAGTCTGTTTTGTTATTTACTAGGTTAGAAATATAACCTAGTAAAATATAGGTATGAAAAATAGAAAACATATATAATATTAAGTTCATATTATGAACTATAGTATAACCACATTTAATTTTCTATTATTTGATGTATTTAAAATAATCAAATACAATATATATATATTTAAATATATTTAAATACAGTATTTATTACATAAAAATGAGTTTCTAAAACTATAATATATATATTATTACTAATATAGTCTATAAATGCTACTTATGCTAGAGAACATAGAAATTGTTTTGTTACAATTAAATAAATTATTACATCTAATGGTTATTTACAATTTGTTTATTTTAAGTTGATTAATGGGATAATAAGGGAAAATTCAATTTTTACAAACATTATTAATATTCTAGGAAATAACTCTATGATATTATTATTTTATATTTTGTATTATGTTTGTTATCATATACAATTACAATTTTGTTATTGTATACATAAAAATTGAATATATATATTTAATAATTAATTCAATTAAATTCAAGGATTTTGAATTCAATATTATAAAAATTGAATAGAATTTTTCTAAAACATTAAAAATAATCTAAGATAATATAAAGTCATATTCTTATGCAAATTTATACTTTAATTGCATATTGTTAACAAAACATTATTTTACTGTCAATATTATAGTTTCCTATACATATAGAAATAAAAATTATATTCTATATTTATTGAAATAAATAATAAATCAAGAATATTATAATAAATAAATATAAAATATTTGCTCATGTGGAATTGTATTAAGCTTTGCTGGAATATTCTGTTATTAAAAAATATTTACTAATGAATTTGAATCATTTGTCAAATATAAGAAAATAATATTGTACAAAGTGTAATTACGTTTATTTATTATTTTTCATTATAAATGTTGTTCAAAATGCTGATTTATTATGTAAATTAATTTTAAAGAGTCATATTTATAAATAAAGAATTTTATAATGATACAATATATTGTAAATCATTGTAAATTTAATTTCCTAAACTTTTGATAACCTACACAAACTAATTGTATAAATTTTGTTAAACTTTATATATCATTGCTATATTTAATAAGATAAATATTCCGATTTGCAATATAATTACGTAATAGGTGTTTTGTGCACATGGTTTATGTGAATATAAGTCTTTATTGTATAGCTTATCATATAGCTTGTACTAATAATATAATAATGTATAATAATCAGAAACTGATGTATTTATTATTTTATATTCAATTTTAATAAATTATTTTTTGTTGTTAAAACTATTTTCTTTCATTATAATGAAATTTTCAGATTTTGTAAAATATGAATTTCAAGTTATAAAATAATTATCAATAATAACTGGAAAAATAATTGAACGTGTTTTAAAAATAACATTAAAAGACGATATTTTATTACAAAATAATAGTATTTAAATATTAATTATTTATATTTATTAACTAGACAAATGGTATCATATTTATAATTTATCATATTCAATTAAATATAATAAAGATGGTAATAAAAAAAACTAATAATAAAATGGGATATATGATTTTTTTAGAAAAACAAAACCCTAGCCTTAATTAAACCATATTATAAAAAATATATACAAAGTTTTAAACAAATTTTAAATAAAATCTGTAACCTCGACTTAAAAAATGTAATCATAAATAGTAAATTTATGTACAAGATAATTATAAATTATATATCTATAAGTACAGATTTTAACATCCGATATAATATTAGATAAAATTAAATGCAACTCACAATTTGCTGACATGTTGCTTGTATCTTAGCTGAACTGGCATTCTATAAACATCGACCTGGCTTTGCGTGACATCGGCCAGAGATTTTCTAGTCAGTTGGTTGGAGCAGAGTTCGACTAGTTTAGGCAGGGCGCATTCATAACCAATCCTCGCAATCGTGGTCAACACATTACCTTGTTGCTAGGGAATCATATTGCAGCACTGGTAGAACTTGGAAATAGTTTGCAATAATAATTCTCTAATAGTTGTTCAATCAGTGTAAGTTATGGTAGTCGTATTTATAGCAATACTATATGTATACTTAATAATGTATACTCAATAATTATAATATGTATACTTATAATTATTTGTAAGCTAACCTCATTAAAAGGTTTACTTTCAAAGTCCAATTCAGAGATAATTGCATTGATGTTTTGTTTGATGAAGGCCTCGGCATCTACTGATAACAAACTAATAGTGTCAACCCAAGCATCTCTATTGTAATCCGCTGTATTAAAAATAAGTTCATTTAATCACCGGAATATTAAAAGCTTTCTCAATCAGTTAAAATCTAGAGGTAAACTTACATTAAATTTATTATTAAATAAAGTTAATACTGAATGAATTGTATTATTTAATAAAAACAGCAATATGGAATTTTAAAAGGTATACACTTTTAATATATATTAAAATGATTAGAGAATAATTCTCTATATAAAAAGCAAATTATATATAAGAAGACCTCCTAACAGATAATTAGACGTAATAAGATAAGCATTTACCCTGGTGATTAATACTGACAGATCAAAGGATGGTGCATCAGGGGAAGAACACGCAGCGCAATATTTTTAGTGGCTTTATTAGAGAGGTCCGATACTCCACATAGTTTTACCAATGTATCGTAGAATGATCTAGAAGAAATTTGGGAGGATTCTCCACCAATTTGCACCTGAAGATGATATATATATGGGTCGTAAAAGGATCTGGAATGATGGGATACGATATTTATGATCAATGTGCATATGATATATATATAAATTAAATAAATAAATATTATTAATATTAATATTAATTAATTAGAATAAGTTAAATATAGTAATTCAATATAAAGTTTCATGGTTTCACGGAATTTATAAATTATTAAATTATTAGCAATCAACTTTAAATAAATTTTTGAAATAATCATATTAAATAATATTTTTAAGTCAGAGTTTCGTTTCATGCTATGAATTGAAAAATCATCAATTTTCATCACCTCATAAACATTATATTACAAAATCACTTATAAATTCATTAAAGACGGATACAAAAAAACAATATTTATATTTTAAAAAAATAATATAGTTTACCATTTATATTAAAATATAAATAATATATATATATTATATTATTGGGATATATTTAAACATTTATAACTAATAATAAATAAAGTATGCATAATAATTGCATTCATTTATGAGTTCACATAATATTTATTTTGTAAATATATTTTTAATATACCATCTGTATTTATTTACATAAAGAATTTATAAAGAATAATATTATTTGCAAAGAAAAGTAGTTGCAATTCTCAATAAATGAAACTTTATTTAGAATTATTTTTAGTACAAATTTATTTTTTAGTATAAATATAATATAAAAATAGTGGAAAATTTATTAATAAAGATATATGTTTAAAATAAATAAATGATAATATTTATTTCTTTTATAGTTAAAATATTAAATTTGGCAAATTAATACATTAATGCATCTGAATAGTTTGCGGGTATTAATTTAAATAGATAAATTAAAATAAAGATTTATTGTATTCACATTTCCTCTTCTAAAGGTTATCTTTTACTGTCACAGTGATTAAAACCCATTTTTAAAATTATATAATTATACAAATATGATCTATAGCTATTCTACTAACATTTATATACCAAAAAAGTATTTAACTTAAAATAACAATTTATGAATTATTTAAATATTTTCTATATAAAATTATAAAACTAAAAAATAATTTAACATTTTATAATATTATATAATATTGTGGTAAATAGTATTTAGTCATCTAAGATTTAGTCATCATAAGATTAATTTACAAGTAGTTACTAGTCAATGTAATATAAGAAGTTTAATAAGTAATATGATACAAAGTAAAAGTACTATTTATTTTAATAAATATATCTAAAACAAACATCTTATATACATACTTTATTATTTTTAATAAAAAATTTACCAGTATATGTATATTATATTTTATAGATACTCTTTAAATATCACATCAGAATATCAATAGTTATAATAATTTTTATAGATATAATAAAAATAGTATCTTTATTTACATGAACATCTACTGATATCTATAAAAATACAACATAATGGTTATTTACACAAAAAAGTATTAACATATTTATTTTAATAAATTATATATTAATTATTATATTTTAATAAAATATTTAATTTAATATATCCAATTTTTGAATACTAAATAGTTACTCGTATTCAACGATTACAATATGATATTGCAGATACTCGTAGCTCAGTAAAATGAGGTTGCGCGCCTATGCAAACCAGAACCTTATGTTTGTCGAGAATATCAGAAAACTCTTCAACTAATCGCAGACAGACGGTTTCGGCATTGCGAGTGGCCAGCATGCGTTCGACACACTTTTGCATGGCAACGCGATTGCGATGGCTCCTACAGGTCAACAAACACTGCACGATGGCGAAATAGTACTGCCTATGAACGCAAGCATAACATTATAATTACAGTTACGATGCTGGGGTGAGGTTATTTAATTACAAGAGATTGCATCGTTCTATAAAATTGCGATTATTTCAAACGGAAAGCTATTGTAATATATGAAACTTAGTTATTCCAAGTTATATTACACTTACTTGAGTTGTTCATCATCGAATAGATGCAAATTATTCAATATTAAAGACTCGATGAGTACAACTAGCTCTTCTTTAGCTGATGTAAAATTTGAAATAATTAATACATCATAAATTACTTTAAAAGAAAAACAAACCCTCATCTGAAAGTGACTGCAATACTTTATCATTTGAGAAATATGCATTCTTAGAATCCTTTAATATCTTCCACACTGCACACATGTCAGTCTCTACATAGGCATAATATTAGCACCTTACAACAATAATGTATAGATATTCTATCAATATACTTTATATTACTTATATATAGTTATTATATCAAATATTTTATATTAATAATAACTAATTATTATATCAAATACTTTATATTAATTAACAAAATAATTAATTAACAAAATTAAAAAATGAAACGTAAAAACTTTCTATTTTACTAAATATGATTAATAACCCAAATCGAGACCCTTAAGCTGAAATCGGAAGAGAAGCGAAAATGAGTAAACACATTGCAATACAGTTGTTGGTGTTGAAGTGGTGATTTTGCTGCAAGTAGCCAATAAAATTGACTTCAAAGGAAAACCCATATCAGTGATGTCACCTATGAATCACAGATAGTTTTATTTTAATCTTTAAAGATATTTATGTTAATTTTTAAAAATGTATGTTAATTTTAAATTGGTTTAAAAATATATTAAAATGTATTTAAACAATAGATATTAAGTAATAATATATTAGTTAAAATCATTTGATATTTATTGATATAATGAATAATGAATTTACTTCGAGCTAATTATGAATTTCGGTATCATAAAGAATAAATTGATTATTTTAAAATAATATTTCTAAAAAATACTAAATAACACCACATATAATATTTACATACTAAATATTGAAAATGAATATACATATCAAGTGTACAAATATAAAACCTTTAAATGTAGCGTTCATACTTTGGAGATAGGCTACAGCAACATTAGATGTACATGTTTTCAATGACATGCCTTTCTGTATGGACATGCACAAGAAATAAAGAAATTCAGAAATGATTTAGACGCATTTACAAATGAAGGATTAGAAAGTGTACCTGATATAAGGCAAGTAGATCTTCAGGAACACTATCAGAAAGTGAGTTATTCCAAATTGTTAATACCGATAGTGAATAAATCAAGGTGGATTCATTAGCTGCAATATATCATCAGGTGTTTATATAATAATAATTGACAATATTATTTCTATTATTATTAATAATATCAAGTGAATTTTTTGAATAAAATTAAAATTATTTCATAAATTAAGTTTAAATAAATGTATTAATTCTATTTAAAAGTGAATTTAATGAATTTGATTAAAAAATATGACTTCAGAAATATGTGAGCTGGCTACTTGGGATTAGTTATTATTGAAATACTTGGGACTAAATACCAAGACATATTGTTGAAATACTTGGGACTAAATACCAAGACTTATTGTTGAAATACTTGCGACTAAATACCAAGACTTATTGTTGAAATACTTGCGACTAAATACCAAGACTTATTGTTGAAATACTTGGGACTAAATACCAAGACTTCTTGTTGAAATACTTGGGACTAAATACCAAGACTTATTGTTGAAATACTTGCGACTAAATACCAAGACTCATACCTTCGGCCAATAAGAACTGGGCAAACAGCTTCAAAACATATGCGTACAAGTCGTATAGTTTGCAAACGTTGTCCAGGTGTTGGCCGCAATTCGCAACGACGCGGAGCAGGTTGCACCTCTGGTCTGCTGCAGTGAGTTTCACACCAGATTTACCTGTGGCGCATGCATCGTTAATGAGTTAGTGCGGTGTTTATGAGCTGGAGGGTCTAGGTTAAGTAGATTGAGGGTAAACTGGTAAATGTAAAAACTATGAAATGAAGATTTGAAATTGCAAAAGTGTTGATAACATAGGGTGGTTATTCCGTATTGGAGTTAATTCCAGGTATGAAGTCGGACAAAAAGATTGTAGCTAAGACTATTGAAGATATTAAGTAAATTATAATTAAATTAATACTATTTAAATAATTATATATTTAAACAATTTAAACAAAAATTAATTATTAAGATTATTATGAGTACAATTTTCATGCATTAAATATATGATATTCAAGAACTCAATATCATACTCAAGAACTCAAGCGGTGAAAAAATAATATAAAAAATTTAATATTTTAGAATATTATTTTTATGAATGGAACAAAAGGACTGTGTTCAAATTAAAAAATCAGAAATATGTTTGTCAATATTAAAATTCTTTATTTTAACAAACAATAGGTATAAAACAAATATAATAATAAAAGAATAATTAATAACATAATAAATATATAATATAATACTTTACTATAAATTATGTCTATTAACTATTTTTCAATTATATTAAAATTACATCATATTACAAAAAATCAAAAAACAATTACAATGTAACCAGAGCTCAGTTAGAATTAAGAATTGGGTAGAATTAAGAGATATGGTTAGCATTAAACTGTAGAGAAACATTAGGATTAGGTTGAATAAATTGGTTATTAAAATTGGTTACAGTTAAGAATAATATATGAATAACAAGTACTTGATAACAAAAACTAAAAAATCGGTTAATGACTTTATGATAGTGTATAATGTGTATTACCCGGAGAATAGGGAAATGCATATAAAATGTAGTTTGAAAGTGAGGTATTGTAGAAATGAATGTTCTCACTATACCTGATAATAGGCCAAATACGTCCGTAAGTAGTGTTCTTATCAATACTTCACTCTTGTTAGAAAACAAAGCAGACAATGACTGTACGGCCTCGTCGCACAACTGTTTATCTTTGTTATAACAATGACCTAATTTGAAATATATTTGTCGCATTGTAATGATTATAAAAATTGTATTACGAAGTTTTGTTTGAAATAAAGATGTTATTAGTTAAATGAATCAATTTTAAAAGAATTAAAAGAATAATATAATATCTTATAATACACTAAAATAGAGTAAATTCAGATAGAGAACTTGACCATGGCTGTAATATACATTTAATAAATATAAAAATAGTTTATAATAGCCAATTTAAAATATTTCAATTATTATAAATCATATATATTATAATACTAACATAATATCTGTTTGCAAATTTGTGGAGTATAACTATTGAGGTCGATCTTAGTATTCAAAATGATGGCATTCACAACTGTTTCAAACATTAAAGGTTCAGTGATCTCAGGTAAGGGCAATTTTTCATAATCATAGATTAATATTAATAGATATACTCACAAATAATTGATAACGTTATATCTTAAAAGTTTTATCTAAAAGAATAAGAAATTCAAATAAATCATAAACTCAACAAAGCTTTTTCTAAAGATGAGTTAACAATAGTTATCTATCTATACAATTAATAAATTATAGAAAAAAAATGATTTGATTGATAGAATAAATGAAATATAAACCTGGTATAGCCACTTCGGGGTTTCTCAATAAAGATCTTTCAATTGCGGGCATCACTTTTTCTTTAAAATATTCAGCATCGATTTGAAGTAATAGAACTCCACAATTACTCTGCATTTCACATATTATATAAAGTTTAGACGCTGATTCTATGATATATTTAAACATTTAAATAATTCATATTATTTAATATTTGAAATTCTAGTACAAGTTTAAATTTGATCAAATAGACAGAAAAAAATACACTATTTCATTTTATATTGATAAATATTGAGTTTATTGTAAACTATGAATGATAATAATTAATGATCTAATTACTCGCAAATAATATAAATAATATTATTGAAACAACGGATTTAATCAAATATAGAAACTAAGGTTTTAAGTTAATTTCTGGAAAGTACAGAGTGAAGAATAAGAGTTTATTATATAAATTATATATACTTAAGTACCTAAACTATAGCAAACCAATACAGGGGAAGGAGATCGATGTTTACTAGCAACAATATTCTTTGTGAATTGGTCAAGGAAGAAAGTCTGATAAATATAAATTGTATCACTTTAGTTCAATATATATATATACTATTTTAAACCTATGAATAATTTAGATTACTATAATAAGATAATTTTTGTAAGGCAATTTATTTTAATAAATAAATTAAAATACTGACAAATTCAATAAAATCATATAAATCTTTTTAAAATTTGTTGTAAATCTCATACATTTTTTGTTATATGATTACAATAAATGAAATAAAAATCACAGATAATAATATTATTATAAATTAAATCGTTTTTAATCTCTAGTAGTGTACTATAATAAATAGTCTATAATAAATATAGAAGTCGTAAGTAGGATTAATATTAGCGATCAACTAAATGAATTTGCATATATACAATGATATAAACCTTAGAATTATTTATTAGATCTAATTTATTAGTTCCTCTTGATTGAATATAAATTTGATTTAATAATGGAAACTGGTAAATTTCATCTGACAAATCTTGAAGAGCTTTCAATAAATTTGAAATCATGTGCTCCTAGGATAGGAAATATATTAGTAGATAAACAATAATTATTATATAAATAAAGAAGTGAAAAATGTTTACCGATTTGAAAAGAAGGTTCAAATGATTATCGCAAGCAAATTTGATGGTGGGTTTTCCCTTATATGCCACAATTACATAGTAGAGTATACTTAACAAATCGATCTGTATAAAAAAGAATATAGCATTTATATAAATTGACACTTTTAAATAGTAAAAATTAATATTGATATGTAAAGTGAATAAATACCAAATTGCTGAATACTGGAGAATTGACATTAGCTGTTTTAATTATTATACAAGTCCATCTAAGTATAACTAAGCTAGAACCAGCATTTATCAAACTGTAAATAAATAATGATTTTTAATTTGAGAATTATTCATTATAATATATCAAATTATAAGTTAAACGCTTTAAATATTCTCTTTATGACAAATATATATTTATATTTTATAATAATTATTGATTATTGAATATATATAGAATGTGATTTTTTAAAGTTTCATACATTTATGAAAATATATACAAACCTTGGTGCAGTGTTATAATACTTTTCAGCAATAGGTTTAAAAACGGTTACAAATATATTATCCAACTCTTTGTTATATTTTTCAATATTTGATAGTTTCTTAAATACCTAAAATATACTTATGTATAACGAGAACAAGAAAAATCTTTAAGTAATTTGCGATATAAATAATATAATTTAAAAATAAATTTATTGTCAATATATTTATTAAAGTACCAATTCGACAAGCATTCGAGATTTTCGATCGTAATACCTAGACAAGGTATATTGAAGTACCCGAAGAATTCCTTTGACTGATAATTCAGGAATTTCTAAATATTTAACAAAAAATTTAATACAAATTGTTATATATAATTACAAATTTAACTTATTTATGATATTTACAGTTAGAAAAAATTTTATATAAGTATATATATCAAACTTAAACAACAGTACAATAATTATTTTGAATATGATTAAGTATTTTAAAATATAATATTAACTTAAATGGATATTACAAAATTAATACGGCTATAAAGTTTTTATAAGAATATTGAAAAAAAATTTATGAAAAATGACAATGAGTACATAGATAACAAATGTACACATGACAATTAAAATTTACTTATATAGGAATAATTAGAATAATTGAATCACGAATAGAAAACGACCCAGTGAAAATTCCTAAAAATCAGCAATTCCCTTAAATTACCGAATAGAATTGATTGCTTTTTATGTATGATTTTAATATGAATCCTAATATTTAATCTAAAAATAAAATATGTTTTAGTTTTTTTATTGATATGTATTATTTAATCTTGAATATTATTTGTTAAATTTGTATGGAAGACATGTGCTTGGGTCGCCATATGATACATATATAATATATGAATAATATACTATACTATGAAGTAATATCATATCATATATAGTCCAATACCTGAATGGTTCGGTTTCCATACTTGTGGTGAATTCATATATTCAACCGGAAATAATATTCACATATATAAGAATAATTAAATACATATTATTAAAAAAGTAAAATATATAATAAACCTACAAATGATATTCACATATATGAAATAAAATAATCACATATCAATAAAAAAAAATAAAAACATATATTTAATTATGGAACAAATATTATGATTCATATTAGAATCATGCATAAAATCAATAAATTCTATTTTATGATTCAAGGACGTGGATAATTGTTATGCATTTTCACAGGGTTGTCTTCCATATATAATCAAATTAATGTATTATTAATAAAAAACTAAAATTATAATTAAAAAAATATTAATTGCAACACTATAATTAAAATAATCAAGTAGTATTATTAATAATAAGTATTATATTATTTACTTATTTTTAAAAATATTGTCATTAAATATTATTATGAAATCATTCACAAAAATCACGACTACAATTAATTTCACTGGTTTATGGTCTTAATTAATTTACATAACATTTTTCAATTTGCCGGTTTCAACTATCATCCAATAATATAATAATATTATATATATTGGATTATCATAATTATTAAAGTAATGAAGTGTTCAATATATTGACTAAATTAATAATATATATACGTCTACATTTAGAATAGATTAATATATAATTTTAGATAGATACTTATCAGATTATCAGATAGATATGTATTTAAAATATATATTTGAAATGAAATATATTGTCTGTGTATATATTAAATAATAAAATAACCAGAATTTGAAATACAATTGATAACATCTTGTAAAAGTTTTGTTCTATCATTAACTTTACTAGCTGTGATATTTGCCGCAAACTTTTTCAAGACATCCCCTACCTTATAAATAATAAATATGAGTTTAATTTAAATATTGAAGTAATGTATTTCATGGTAAAAAATTATAAGCTAACGTTAGTAGAAGACATGCTGACAATAAAATATATAAACTTATAGTCGTGGAATAATATCAAAGATATTCTATATATATTATAATTATATAATTATAGATATATATATAAAACTTAAATTTTATTTATAAACACACATATTTTGAATAATTAGTACAATTTTAATACATATATAGTTTATTGTATACTTATATATAATATTAATTAAAATGGGATATAGTATATTATAATTGTATATTTAAGGTGTTGTATATTAAAAATGTATATCTAAATACATATAACATATATCACTCTTTATAAAAAATAAATTAGTAATTAATAATATTCAAATAGAAATGTTATCATTTTAATTATTTTCTTTATAAAAATAATTAATATTTTTTTTAAATTGTATATATAAAAATTTTATTTGGAAAATTACTACGCGTATCTTTCAATATCAGTTTATCTGGTAGTTTTTAGTACACATATACTTTAATTTATGAAGCCATTACTATAAAGTGAAAAATGAAAAAGATAATATTCACTTATAAATCGTGTATTTATTATCGTATAATTTTGGAAAATGTGTTTTAATATATTATAAACAAATTTACAGTTATCTTCTTTGATCAAGTTATGAGGTATATATATTGGATGACATAGTTATATGTAGTATTTCTATAATAGTTTTTTTATTCACATATATGGTTATAATTTAATAATAATGGTTATAATTTAATACTTATAATTTTGCCCAAAAAGAAATAAAAAAGTTACTTTTAAAAACAGTTTATTATGGTTAGTTACTTTCGATATTTAATATTGTAATTTCTGTATTATAATATTTTTTCGTATTTAATTCTAAAATACTTTTTCTTAAATGTAAAGATTATTAGTAAATTATCAAGTAGCCTAGCATCTACAAGGAATATATATATATACAATATACAAATATAATATACAATACTTCAAAATTAGTCATTGCGAATACTTGTTTTGCACTTATAAGAATGAATAAACTTATTTAGAATACAATAAATATTATTAGATATATAAAATACATTAACTTTTGGATTTATATTTAAAATGAATTATTCTTTCCTTTAAATTCGTTTTAAATTCGTTTAACAAACATCATATAATTTGAGTGACTAGAAATTAACCAATTCAAGCGATAGTTTTTTTTACAATTATATTAGTATAACAATGACATGATAAATACTTAGATAATAATGATTGATACATGCGATTTAATAAAATCATGAATAATATGTTCTAAAGAATGACTATTTACCAAAGGAAACTTAGACCCATATAGTTGAATCCATTTTCAATAGAGATTAATAGTAATTTCTTGGCATATTTACATAACTTTTGATGAGATTTGAACACCTATATTGATATAGAAATATGTAATAATAAAAAATGATCATATAGTTCATTCTATATAATATATATTAAGGAAACTACATTGATCAACAGTATGAATTACCCGAACTCCATAGATTTACAGTGATATAAGGATACTATATTTCTCTGGTTTCTCGCAAAACATGATGCAATATAAATGTTATATCAAACTCAATTATTAATCGTGAATTTCAATATATATTAAATAATTAATATTTTATCTTGTATTTATTTTTAAACCAAATACATAGAAATATTCGAATTATCCCTGTACAAATAGAACACATATAATCAAGAAGAATTAAAATAACTTGTTAATATATAACATCGAAAATTGTAATTAACTTTACGATGTTCACTGTTTTTGAATTCTCTATATAAATAATGATTATTTATCTAAATTAATTAAGTATGCCTATATGCACCGTTTTAATATACAGCACCAGTACATACTTAAGATATTTTCATTGTTTATTTTACATAATTTCTTTTATATCATCTAATATTTTTGTAACGTGTTAAAGGATTTTATATATATTAATTATTATTAAATATACTATTATATAATTTTC
This sequence comes from Osedax frankpressi, assembly GCA_964035775.1. Taxonomy (NCBI): domain Eukaryota; kingdom Metazoa; phylum Annelida; class Polychaeta; order Sabellida; family Siboglinidae; genus Osedax; species Osedax frankpressi. Next base: position 34,898,767 of record OZ038313.1, read on the forward strand.
ATAATCTTGGATATTATTATAAAAATGTTTTTATAAATGTATCAATCTTTTAATTTGAACGAATGTAATTTATATTATATTTTAATCGAAATGATAGAATTATATAAATTAAGATATTTTATTTATTTTAAAAACAAGTTTTATTTCTATGATTTTTAATATATCCCAGGATAACATCCAGAATATTTTAGATTTTTTTAATATATAATAAAAGTAAAAATATATTTAATTTACATTAAACCATTTTTATTTAACATACATCACGTTTATTTTGTATTTAAAATAATTATATAAGATATTATAAAAGTTATACCATCTGGTTTCATGAGATGCTTTCTTTTTTACAATTATTGGTTTCATTTTTAGATTTGATTATGATTATGACCTATGATATTAAGTGAAATAAAAGTTAATACTGAACATTGGCATAGCTAGTAACTGGAAACATATATATATATATATATATATATATATATATATATATATATATATATATATATATATATATATAATATTATAAATATATATATATATCACATATAACATTATTTATATTTTAATATTAATTGTGGCAATATTGTGTACACAATATGCATATTGTTCATTACAAACATAGATTACATTCAGAATCCAGAACATAATGATTATAACTTATATTATCTTCATTTTGTTAATACTATCTTAAATCCGGTTTACTTGGTTTTTTATAAACGAATTATTCATCGATCCATTTAAAGATTGAGCTAAGATGTAATTATAATATAATATTAACATATTCTATTAAATAAATAAATTATAATACATTATTATAAAACAAATATATACACTTTTTTATAAATGGTACATGATCTGGATAATTTTATATAGTTTTTATTTTAATGGAATATCAAAATATTATGTAACTTAATATATATCCAATGCGTTAATAAATTTGGTTAAATATTATTCAAGTCATAGTAATTGAAAATAGTTATACGTATATATACGTTATTGTTTCATTCCCATAATTATTTGTTAAGTGATAACTTTACTTTTTAAAAAATATTTCTGCATATAATCTATATGACTAATTACATGTATATATTAACACCCTTGATAACTAAATAAATAATAAATTCGCAATCCTTATATATCATATATGCATATTATATGTATTATTAAAAACGTTTTGTGTATTAGTGAGTATATATTTTTGTAAATATAAACCGCGCATACGTGAATCATTAATCAGATAGGTAATTTGTGTAGAATACGGAACCCGTACTCCCAGTATGATGGTTAGCACATATTAGATAATCTAAACAGATTGATTTTTTTGTTTGTAATAAATAATACAACCCACAGAAACACGAGCGCTTGAAATCACTATATTGGATAGCGATGCGTGTGCTACGTCAATTCATAATAAAAGTTCCTAGAAATAATTCGTCAGTCTACCAATTTTATTAGAATTTCGATTTCTAACTTTTTATCTAACACATAATTTAATATAATGCAGTGTTAATATATTCTAATATTATAGTTTATAATTAAAAGAAAATATTAAATTTGAATATAAGTTAGTAAATAAATATAAATTAATACAATAGTGTACACTATAATTTGTATATATATACATATATATATATATATATATATATATAAATATATATATATATATATAATGGCTGGTTAAATATAAATAAAATGTAATATATAGGATTATTAAAGTGGTATTTTGAAAAGTTATATTTAGTTTAATAAATTAAAAATATAGATATATGGGAATACAAATAATGGATTAAATACATTAGTATTAGAAATAAAAATTAATAGTGATATAAAGTACAAGCGATACAATATGAAGATATGGTCACAAGAGATACATTAGGGATGTATGGTGTATATAGATGCTATTAGAAAGATACAGTAAAACGAGTTAAAATTTGAGATATTTAGAGAGCATTTTTTAATTTTTTTATTTTGAGATATTTCGAGTATATAATCATGTCTAATAATATTAGACAACATTAACTTATACACAAACTTGTACATTAGTTTGTAATATCGTGTCTCATTTCAAGTGAATCAAAATATTTTCTGAATAACTTGCCATGTGATCTTATAAAGTTATTTGTTTGGAATACGATATTAATTGCCCTTTGATAAAAGGTCCAGTTATTAAATGATAATACGTAACTTTTGGATTGTAGTGTAAGTATGTATCTGCTGAGATGATGTTTTATCAGTTAATTGCCTTGTTTTTCTAGCTCCATGAATTGCTTTAATCACCTAGAATGCAATAGATTTCATAGATGACGAATGTGTGAATCTTTTCATTAATATGTCTATTTTGATATCTAGTTTTAACATGTATGACTCATGTGTGTACATAGGTTAGCTCCGAGAGATTTATATCTATAGACAAATAAAAGACATTAGTTTTACCAGACCTTGTTAGTACCTAAAGCCAAGTATCATTTTATTTATCTAATATATGTATACTTTAACAATAGTGTATTCCTCTCGCAAAGTTCCAGATATTTATACTTCTTGAAAGAGATTTTCTAAGGCTAGACCTTAAATGTTCTTCTGTATAAATAAAGGGGTGAAATCATTATCGGATGCTCAAGAAATTCTGATATATTCATATACAAATCCCTTTTCGCTTATCCGGAATCTATGTTGCTTGCTTCTCAATTTATTAAAATTATGCTATTCAGTCATGAGTGAATAAGCTTTTGAAGTTGAAGACAGAAGTTTTGAGGAAACATTAATCGGGAGATTTATTCCTATTTGAATATCAATGTATTTCTAGATTTATTTACCTACTGTAATCTGGTTATCGTTTAAATTTAATTCTATATAGATACATTTAGAATGTACCTACTTTTTTTGGTTTGATATATATATCAATTTTAATCGCTATTCCTGGTGTGGATTCTATTGTAATTTACAAATGCAATGGTTAATTTAAAATTAATACATAATAATCTGCAAATACGGCAAATTTTATATCGCTTTCCATAAGTCAGTTTCCTTATAGGATAACTATAGTTTATTATACTATAGTATAACTGTACAATTATTTCAATTTCCTCCAAAGAGATTCAATAGTTATTGGATATAATCGGCGATAAACCATCTCTTTACCTAACTCTTCTTTTCATTGAAATATAAAATGATAAATACTTATATATTATATATATACAATTTCTTAAGAATAAAACTTTCTATTCTATAGATAATTTTTATATTTTCGATCCATTCTAATTAACCTATATTAGATTAAAATAACTTTTATACATTTATACTTGTATACTCATTAAATATAATATATATAGTATATATACACTATATATATATATATATATATATATATATATATATATATATATAATATAATGTATTATGATATTCTACTCTATATGATATTATAAAATAGATGTCAATACATGTGCAATATAGACACTACTACTATTATTATTATTATTACTAAATAATCTTTTAGGAAAATAGGCCTACCTATATGTTACTACATAGCGGTAAATTAATTGATATTGATATGAAACCGTATACAATAGGAATGATTCGAAATCATTAATCTAACTTAAGTTGTTAATTAAACTATATTGAATGACATATAATTCCTATCATAGATGTAATAAATAGTCATGCTAAATGACCAAGCATAAATTTTCAAATCAACTGGAGTATTAATCTTCGAATTTCTTTGATATTAACATATATTATTAT
>OZ038313.1:34907501-34934858 GCA_964035775.1 Osedax frankpressi
GTAATACATAATCGAGGCGCAAAATGACCTCCCTGGCGAGTATACATATATATCGTATGCGATCCTCTTCTTGAGTGATATATCTATAGCTCTCGGCATTTTTAGTGTAACGTCATTAGTGTTATACATGCGAGTACAATAGTGTTGTTGTATTTTCGTTAGCGAATAGATAGTCGGGCGATGTCATAATATGTAAATATCATCATTATATAATTATATAATTCTTAAGTTACGATGTCGTGTCTATCATATGTTGGATATTTTTCAACCGCGTATGTTAACTGTCATATTTATGTTATAATATTAAATCGATGTAATAGTAGAACACATATATTATACACTATTGTATAATATATTACAATATTTTATTTTTGATTTATAAAATTCACACATTAACTAGAATGATCTATAAATCAATGTATTTTTGTTTACAACACATTTTAAAGTAAACATACACATTATTATATAAATTATAAATATAATTAAATATAGAATTACATATATAATTATATATTAAATTGGAAATATAATAAATATAGTTTGTATATATTAAATCTATATTAAATGTATATAAATATAATTAAATATACAACATATATAGAATATATATTAACATATAGTAAATATATAATTAAATCTAGATTTGTATATATTAAATATATATTAAATGTATATAAAAATATAATTAAATATACAACTTATATAAAATATATATTAACATACATTAACATATATTAAATATATAATTACAGATATAATTATATATAATAGATATATAATTATATATAATATTAGATTTATAATTATATACCAAATTGTGACTTACATATTATTATCTGATAGAGGAAATTAAACTATCTGAAATTATATAACTAGTATATCTATAAATAACAATGTGTTTACATTTATTTGTAAAACTTTTAGCTATATTGAAGACGTATGCATGTTTGTTGAAGTTAATAAATAGTTCCACAATTGACATTACACGTGTTGTCTGTTATTTACACTACTGGCATTCCAGGTTCCCTTAAGAAACAGTTACACCCCTTCATTGCGAACTACACACAATGCATTATTACGAGAAGATAATAGCCATGCTATTTTAGAGTAATAGAAGATAATAATTAATTGTAAACAAATATTTCACTTGCTTATTAATTATCTAAAGTATAAGACTTTAGTCGACTAATAACTACTCGACTGTACCATGGTTTAAACGTAGTCATCTTCGTAGATTTAATATATATATAAATTACGAGAGCGTTTTTAATTATTAATTATTTGATTAACAAATATATTTATAATTCTTCATCATGCTCGATGATAAGATGTGTAAAATAATAATTCTAAAAAAAGATATAAAAAAATAAAATATGATATAAAAGTAAAAATTAACAAATTTGATAAAATATTTTTAAAATATTAGAAAATTACCAAGAGTTGCTATTAATTAAAACTACCAAAGAAATCCATGATTTTGTATCAGGATCGATTATTCGATGAGTCAATCGACTCATCGACGTTGACATCAATAATATTTGAAAGGAACATACATTATTTTGAATACAAATGTTGTCATACATTTTTGTCATCAAGGTGAGTTGAACTTTACAGCAGCTGGTTGCACAAATATATATTTCTTAAGTGATAAACTGATAAATGACTTAAATGGACAAAATTGGAGCATATATATATATATATATATATATATATATATATATATATATATATATATATATATAAATATATATTCAGGAATGTGTGCTAAGTAACTAATAAGTACACAAAAAGTTAATAATTGGATATCTAAAGAATAAAAAGGTTTTTCCAGAGATTCATTGCAAAACTATTAATATACATATTTAATTGATTAATAATAATACCCTTCTGATAATATATAAGGAATCAATTAAGGATTTATTTAAAGTTTTATTGGCCACTTAATTCTGGTAATCAGTCTATATATAAACCTTTGTTAATTAATAATATAAAATACATAACATATATAACCAGAATATATATATATATATATATATATATATATATATATATATAAATATATATATATATATATATATATATATATATACATATATATATATATATATATATTTAATAAATTCCATAAATATTATTCGCAGAGTGCTTTAAGTAAATGTTTGTATTATTTTAGTAATATGTATTTCAGTTAGTGTATGATGAACTGATACATGCGATAATAACACACATATATATATATATATATATATTTATATATATATATATGTATATATATATACATATATATATATATATGTAAATATGTCAGAGATGTATTATTTAGGATCAATTAACCAATGCATATGATGAATACCTCGTCACAATTGCCATTAGCGTAAATAATGTATTGACCGTAAAATAGATTAAGATTAACATTTTTCGTATTATGATGTAATATTAGGTTATGAATACGTGGACAACAAAACGATAAATATTATAAATTAATAAATTTTGTTTGTTCATTTTTTACCAGAATAATTGAAGTTGACAAACATTTATATTTAGACCATGAGCATATTTAATTACAAATACTAGGTGGTATATACTTACAGCTATATATATATATATATATATATATATATATAACTATAGCTATATAGCTATTCACCTAAATGAGGGAGTTATAAATATATATATAATAACCGCTTAATTATCGGGACCAATTGATGTAAAAAATTGGATCAAACAAAATATCCAAAATTTATATTAATATATATATAACTAAAATGTATTATTATATATATATATATATATATATATATATATACGCACACACATACACACACGCAATATACTATATATATATATATATATATATATATATCAATATATCTATAGATAATAACTATAGTTATTATATATGTATATATATGTAGTTATGTATCTGTATATATAACATGGTGTGATATCAAATGAGTGCTTGATACTATTTATACATAACCATAATACATAAACGCTTAAGACCCACAAGTACATATATCGATTAGCCTTTAGCCACTATTATGATTAAGACGACCTTCCGAGCCACTCAATAAATATGCGATTCGATGCCCTTTTAAGGCTTAGGAATACCAGAATATTATTTAGTCGGCATCGATTACCTAACTAGGAAGAAGTCCCTGGATATCGGTATTACGTAATCATTTTCGTGATATTAATACGAAAGTAAACGAAAATAGCTGGAACTCGTTATTTAAATAATTATTCAAATTACATTTTGTATGATGTATAAATGCAGAATAAATCATATGCAATATATTTGATATAACCATTGACCGATATAAAGAGTGTTAGCTAGATTAACTCTCATAATATATACGGTTATCGTAGTGCTGTGTATATTTACCAACATAATGGATATATTAGTTTTTTGTAAATGGGATACTTATTTATTATTGTAATAGACTACCGCTATTTCATTATAGTTTAATGCATTAGATATTATTATAATAACAGAAATGTGAATTTAGAGAGATGTTATTTTAAAATATGTTAATTACCTTTGATCTCTACATCATAGATTTGAGAAAATAACATATTAATCATGTAATAATTATACAGGAATAATTATTATTTATATACTAAATGTACGTATGCTTCGATTGTTTCTTTGGTGTATGTACCTTTAAATTTTCATCTAAATATCTTTAAATATTTTATAATGTTATAATATTTCATAATTTCATAATATTTTATATTTTATATTACTATATTTTTGTAATTTTCCGGTATAATAATTTATTAATTTTCAATATTAATATAAATTTGATATGTTTCTTCCTGTTCCATCGTAATTTATTTAAATATATAATAATAAGTCTATTTATATTTGGACATCTCAAAACATTGACATTTATGATAATTAGCATTACTTATTTTCTCTTTATTATATCTACTATAGTTTTTTTTGAAGAAATTTAGTGTATCAATTTAAAATATATATTTCTTATAACTCAACCTTCTACAGAGTAGACCACTAATTAAAAGCAATTATTTACTAAAAGAAATATATTAAACGAAACTGAATATATTTTTCGATCTAAATATATGTATAAATAGTCTTTATAGATTAGATGTTAGTATTGGAGTAGTGCTTGATGTTGAAATTTCATATTAAATGATTGGAAATTAAATAATGAATGGTGAATTTGCAGACTAAATTTACAAGCACTTTATTCTGACTATAAGATATCTGTTTATGTAATCGAAAAGTCTTATTCTATATTACAATAAAATAACGTAATCAAAATACTAATCTCCTTAAATCACAATAATTGATAATTAATAATTGACAATTAAAATGAATAATATATTACGGTATTTAGATATGGTATCTGAAATATCTGTGATTTGATACCCAATCTACTAATATGAACGTATACAAATATAACTTTATATATCTTTATCCAGCTTCCTCCCCATCTCCATACCCTTACCTTTATCCTTCTCCTTATACATATCCCACTTACTACTCCTATACATTTATATTAACAAGAGATGCGATAATTAATCCTTTACCGATGCATCAATAACATATTCATCGGATCTACGTTCGATATAATGGTTACGGTCACTCTAGAGTATACTATTATATAACATATGCGTAAATGTCCGTCTCTTACAAAGATAGACCGCTATCAACCTATAGGGTGGTTGATGGAGACACAAACGATGATTGATGAGATCGTGTAAGCATCGATTCATATCGAAAATCTCTTTTTGAGAAGTATCAATAAGATGATTGTAATAAACCATATATATTAAATGGCATAATATAATATGGAATGCATATGAATATGTGTAACTATTATATATTTATGTATATATATATATATACCTTTTATGATAACTAATAATGATCAAACAATATCATGATTATATATATATCGTAATAAGCAAATATATTAAACATAAAAGTAAGTATCGTATAGTATATTGGCTAACAGCATACATGAAAGTGTTACAAATTAACAAAGAAATATGTAATTATATTTTTTTTTAAATTATAAACATATTCAAGATAATTATCTTTATTATAAATTATATCGTTGTACTTAGCATTTGATGACATAATAAAATATATTTTATATATCATAGAATAGCATATGCTAAGTACGTATATTTGTAAAAACCGGCAGTACGATGAAAATATACCTTAACAGTAACCGTATGCATTATGATCCGCATAAGCTTGTCAACAATGATTAGATTGTACTCGCGTTACTCGTAATATATAGTCTGAAAATAAATGACCACTGCTTCACTTTTTGTACATCATTTTAGCTACAACTCCTAATTCGAATTTAAGTACAGACAGCTATAAACGCATATGTTTATACATTTGATAACCACGGCGCGTGCCATGCCGTCTCCAGCGTTCTCTCGTATTAAAGAAAATATATATACTTAATAAATACGTTTACATGCTGTTTGAAATTGAATAATAAGGTTAAATGAAATTATATTATAGTATACTATATATATAATAATATTATTAATATATGTGTTTATGAGTGTATGTAATGTATTATTTTATACTATATCGTTAGTTAACTCGTAGTTAGATTATTGTATACTATTGCTATATTGTTCCTCAATACCGTATTATCATATAAGTGGTCTATTAATTATATATACTATTATATGGTTGAACATATAAACATTGCTTATTTAACCAACTATATATCGCCACCTATAGGTGGCTAAGGAATAAGTGATAAGGAAAACTGAATAATAATAATAATAATATAATATATATATATATATATATATATATATATATATATATATATATATATATATATATATTCTGATTAAATATAACACATTAAATATTTATATATTTATTAATATTTTCTTACTCTGGGCAGTTATATATTATATAATTCCTTAATTTACTTTCAGATACTATTGAAAATATGTCTTTAAATAAAACTTTCGCAGATACACAAAACTTCACAATAGAGGTTGGTATAATAGTTTACAGTAATTATGATAAATAATATGAATGCATCAATATGATACAATTGCTTTGCTAAGAAATTGTTATATTTAATTTATATATATATATATATATATATATATATATATATATAGATATATATAAATTAAATATTAAAACATTTGTAATCTCTTGTATTATATAAAGATTTAGCAATCGGATAAAACAAGATAAAATTAAGATAAAACAATCGGAATACTTATAAGACAACGACTCTGAATTAATATATGTTGCTCCGATATCTAAACAATAATATAATAATACTAATAATACAAATTATAATCATGTTAATAAATTTCAATTATTCAATAAATTCCTGTTTACATTATTGTTAAAAACAAATTATGGGATATAAAATAGAAAAATATTTAAAAATTATATATTGCATAAAATATATTTCTATAATAATATAATCATCATTTACAAAATTAATTTGTCTCAAATACTAAGAAAAAAATAGAACCTAAAACATTATAAAATATCGATAGAGTTTAGAAATTAAATGGATTAAAATGAATTAAATTTAATTTAAAATATATATTTTTTAAATTTAGATAAACGCGAAGATAACTTGTAGGAAGCAATTTAGGTATACAAATTTAAATATTGATACATTTTAAAAGAATAAAATAGTAACAACTATTTTTTTTAATATAAAATATAAATTTTATATTTATTATTTTTAAATGCCATATATAAAGATATGTGTTAAAATGTTGTAAACAATTGAATAGGATAGAAATAAATATATTTTTCAATTAAGTATTCAAAAGGATCATACAAATCTTGAATAATTTTTAATGTGACAGTTATACAACTTCTATTAAAATGTGAGATATAAATTTTAATATAATAAATATTAATAAAATAAAAATGTGATAAATTGCAAAAAGTGAACAGCGGAAAAAGGAAGAAATGCAGTTAATAAGGTTATAGACAAATGTAGATGCAAAATTCATATTTAATAAATTATTGCAATATTTTAGGATTATCAGATAGTATAACGATTACCTATTCTGTTCTAAATTCTTTAATATTACTAATATTTGTTGACAGTATTATTTAACATGTTTCATAATTATGGTCCACTGTTTGGTAATGACGATTTACATTTCATTATATTAGCATTATAAAAGGTAGCATAATTATTCTACTATAAAAGAGGGTTATATTTTAATAAAATAAGTCATTTGATACACTTTTTTGGATTGTTTTAAAAATAAAATTAAAATTGTTATAATTTATCATAACGTTTTAAAGTCTATTATCTAATAAATAAAGCATTATATATAAATAATTGAATTACAGATAATTATAATCATAATTTGTTATCGTAAATAAATACAATTAGTAAAAATTTGTTTAAAAATTATAATTCTTATTTGCAATACATTTGACATAAATATTTATTATTTATGTATGAATATTTTGCTTTATTATTTAATAAAAATAAAAACATATGTTTAAGAATATTCTTTATGGAAAAATAAATGATTATTTAATTTAATTTAATATTTAATAGTCATTTTTAAATACAGTAATATATTAAATTATATAATTTTATTAATTGCAAAATATAACATATGAAAGGCCTTATCAGTTACGCATGTTTTATAATAAATACATGCTTTATATTTATCGTTATTGAGCGCTGATTAACACTGATTTGGAATTGGTGTTAGTAATTGCTATGTTGGTGAAAAGTCGATAAGCAGACATTGTGATACGAATTTACGACTTTGGTTTCTGATACATAAACAATTAACCAACACTAATGTAATTGTCACCAAAACAGTAACTATTGTCATTCGTGAACTCGGCATTGTATTTTACTTCTGTCTAAATGATCACGTGTTTGAATATACGATGTATTATAATAGTTGTACAAAGATAATAAATTGTCGCTTTCTATATATGGCGTATAACCGTGTTCGGTATACAATAGTGATTTGTACAATAGTATGTTACTATATTGTTTACTACAATACATTAGAAAACAATATGTAAATAACGCAGGTACGACGTGCATTGTACGTTCCACACGTATTGACTATCGCATATTATTTTATGACTCTATGACAATGGCTATCGCATATTGTTTACAAACGATATGTGATTACGTTATACGATACCCATCCATGTTATAATTGATTAATTTATATCACTTTAAATACATTTTTGATATTAATTGTATGCTAAGCTAAATATTATTATAATAGTGTAGTATCGGATCAAATTAATGTATTATAACATATATAAATACATATATATATATATATATATATATATATATATATATATATATATATATAATATTATCATAAACTAGGTTATACTTCAATTCTTAAGCGTACAAGGTTTGCATATTTACTAGCCTAACAAATACTAATGGTTAGGTATGCACTACTTAAAGGTAAAATGAATGACCTGCAATTCAAGGTGAAATTAGTGAGTAGGCCGTTAGAAATATGTAGTATTCCTATTCAAGTGGCAAATTCATATAATATACATATATATAATATATATATAATATATATATATATATATATGTATATATATTATATACATATATATATATATATATATATATATGTATATATATATATATATATGTATATATATTATATTATATATATATATATATATATATTATATATATATATGTATATGTGTGTGTGTATGGTTTATACATACATATTTATGACGTAAATTCCGCAATTCTATTAGTCATGGTTGTAAAGTATATATAATTAACTAATATTATGGTTTCCCTATAAATATGATTTTATCTAATATAATTAGTTAGTGAATTAAATACAAAGTAAATGTACAAGGCATATACACCACTAACTGTATGGTATGTATTTACTTGATGTAGTGAATGGATGCCATATTTGGTGTCGGTTTACTATAATTAGTGTATCTATAAGTAATTATAACGAATCATTTTAAACCTTGGTAAATAATAATATGTTATAATGATCTCGTAATAAAAATGCATATGTAATCACATCAAAAAAGTTTCGTAATACATAAATATTTCATAGTTATTTTTACTTGTCTAAATATCGAGATTTCGCGAGATCAATAGTACTATATAGTATCAATACGTAGTATTGGTGAATTCTCCTTAATTCCCTATATTTATAGTAGTATACGAGAAACCATCCCATATGAATGCAAATAATAATGATTATATTATCGGGAATTATTACTTGAAGAGTTATATATTCAAACGTATATTGGTAAAAATACAAGTAAATTTGTGGAAATTATAATACATGCATAATATATAGTTTCAGTTTATTACAATTAAAGGAAAAAGAATATCAGAAAGTAATTACTAATCACAATATATTTATTAATATATTAAGACATATACTTATAATTGATTAATTGTTGATTAATAGCCCACCATGAATTATAATATCAATGTTGATTAAAAGTATATTGCGAATCTAATAGTTAATATTTATATGTAATTATTTGTATCTAGAATAATCATTAATTAATTTTAAATATATATTAATATTAAATTGATTATTAAGAATAATATTAATTAATTTTATTATAATATAAATAGAAAAAATAACTGCGTAAACAGATATTCAATGATGTTGAAAATATTAATTTAACGAATAGAATTATTAATATCGTTTGTTTCGGAAACAGTGAAACTACCTAAATGGCTTAATATGTTATCAACATATTGGATTTCAACATCATGATATAAGTTTAAAATAATAATATATAATATAATACATTAATTTACCAGGATGGATTATTGGGATTTTGTAATTATATATAAACATATATAAATATATATATATATATATATATATATATATATATGTATATATATATATATATATGTATATATATGTATATATATATATATATATGTATATATATATATATATATGTATATATATGTATATATATATATATATATATATATATATATATATATAAATTATTAAATAAATAGATGATTATTCTGCATATTTACATTTATCTAATGAACCTTGCTTGATCATAAGCATATGATAATAATGATTTATATATACAAAGTTATATCTGAGAATATTGCGTGATGCAATTTGTTTAGGCCTCAGATATATTGGATTTATTATATTAGAATGTGATTGGTTTTGTGTTGATACATATAGTTATATATTTGTATGTTGACTGTATACAATGTTCATGCTGTATACGGTATTGTTAGTATTACAATAGAATGTGATCGTCTATTATATCAATTAATATTAATATTACTAATAAAATAATATAGCACTTATTATTTTAATCCTTATTCAACGGTTTTGTTAACTTATTTTAATACGGAATACTCACTATTAAATACATATTATAATTTCAAATATGTATTTAAAATAACATATATACTGGTATATGAATTTATATATAATTTATATTTCTTATAGATTATATATATAACTAATATTCTATATATTATATTAACTATAATCTATGTATTGAATACGGTAATTAATATTATGTATTCAATAATATAATTTATATTATGGCATATAATTTAACATATAATCTAACATATGTTATATTATTTGATGTGTGCTAAATAACATTATATATATATAACTATAATTGAAAACTTATTAATCATAATATATAACCATTTCATATAATATATTGTTGTGTTTAATTATAAAATAATATCTTCCAAGTATCTAGTTTAATTATATATTATAATAATAATATATAAGTTCTATATAACAAAATAACCAATAACAGAATAATTAAATTAAAATTAAACTAAGTATATATAATTTGATACATTTCTATAACTTTGGTATACATTTTATGGTGAGATAATAATATATATTTCCATATTTCATACCATTTTTGAAAGTTATCCAATAAAATATGTTCAGTACGAATACTAACTATAATTGCTTTAAAACGAGTTATTTACTTATATTAATGGATATGTACTTACAAGCATAAATACATCTAACGAATGTAGGTTATAAGAAATACATAAAATATTAAAATCGTCTGTTATATTTTATTTGTATATTACAAGAAATCTATCATCTGATTAATTCTCTGCAGTAAAGTAGAATTTTATTCATAGCCCCATTCATCAAAAATACTTCCTGGAAATATAATTAACTTGCTGATTAATAACACATTATATCGCTTATTTTACATTTATTATAGTTATTTGATTCCCATTGAATATAAAACGAATGTTTGCTTAACTTTATTGTATTTACATATGAAAAGAAAATGTATTTATATATTATATGTCAAACTATAATTAATTGTATTCGTTATTTAAATAGTATTTAACTAGAATAAATAATAATATTAATAAATAATTAATATTGAGATGCATTATACGAATATTTTATAATTATAATATTTTCTATAATCGAAGATGTTAATAACTCTACATTAAAGCTAAATAAATAAATAAATTGATATTATACTAATATGTATACAAATGAAATATGATTATAAATGTATAAGATAAAAAATTAATATTTTTGTATATATTATATCAATAATATATAATAAGTACACCTACTATAATATATACACCTTTATAAAATATAATAATATCTAGCAGATGTATATCCCAATAGGTATAGTCTGAAGATAAATTATTATAAAGAATATAATATGAATATAATAATACTATATGTATTTATCTACTTTTAAATGATATATATATATATATATATTTATATTTTATTTATTATTTTCTTATTTTAAAATATATTTAAAATTAATAATTTATCATTAGTATTAATATTAATATTCTGATAATTTCTTCCTTGCTATACTATTTATTATTTTATTTGATATAAAATAGACGTGAGTTTCCAATGAATACTCTAGTGAACAACGATTTGCTCATTTCATATTCACTTATCTCATACTGAAACAACTCGTAAATACCAGTAGATTTACGTCACCAATATAGTATTGTATATGATTGTATTTATCCCAACTCCAGCACAATATACTCGATTGGAAACCAGAAGCGGTGGTGATTCCAATTATATTCTTATTCATTTTTGTGGTGGGAGTCGTCGGCAACGGAGCTTTAATCTACACTGTTGCTAGGAACAGGTTAATCTTTCTCGTATATAAACTAACTGATTTACATATTGCAAGCGTTCCCTTTAGATAGATGTATGTTAGTGATCATGTATATATGTGACCTAATAAACGACCAAGACATACACACTTAAGTCTACTCCGATGTTTCAAGTATTATATAAGTAACTAATGAAGGATTCTTATATGTATATTAATTATATAATTAAATGTTTCACAACTTTTATAAATAATTCAGATTAGTTTAATATATTAATATTCAAATTAATGCAAATAACAATGTATATGAAGAGAGTAGTATAATGTGAGGTATTTGTAAAATTTACTAATAAGCTAATATATAATGATTGAGCATTTTTAATGTGAAAAGAAATTACATTGTTGTGGTCTATTAGTAAGTTTAATAATCATTCATTCTTATGATAAATTTAAGTACAGCCTGTCAAAAGCATCGGATATTGTATCAGATGATAGTAGATCTATTATGTAATCTATTGAATTTCGACTTGTGCAATTATATGCAATTCTATATAATTAAATTATATATTGTTATACATTATTTGAATAATTTAACAATATTTTATATTAATTAGTGAGTTTTTAGACATGAGGGTGTTTTGACCGAGGCGGTATTTACGAGTTATTATCTTTTTATATTCATTAGAATTATGCGTTTATTAATATACTTAATGATAATTATTATTATATAATATTGTGGAGATATTATGGTTTTGTTAATTAATTAACTATATTTTTAATATTTTAAATTTATTATATTAAAATTAAAAAATACCTTAGATATTACTATTAGTGAATTGTATTTAAAAATATACCCTCCATCCATATCGTAATTAAAGTTGTTCTCGTAAAACTGATCTCGTATACATCATAGTTTATTAAAATCGTTAAATATAACACCAATGATATGCGCACATAATGTACTTGATACCCATATACGGCTAGGAATTACATTGACATTACATTGACATTACATTGACATTACATTGACATTACATTGACATTACATTGACATTACATTGACATTACATTGACATTACATTGACATTACATTGACATTACATTGACATTACATTGACATTACATTGACATTACATTGACATTACATTGACATTGCATTGACATTGCATTGACATTGCATTGACATTGCATTGACATTGCATTGACATTGCATTAACATTGCATTGACATTGCATTGACATTACATTGACATTACATTGACATTACATTGACATTACATTGACATTACATTGACATTACATTGACATTACATTGACATTACATTGACATTACATTGACATTACATTGACATTACATTGACATTACATTGACATTACATTGACATTACATTGACATTGCATTGACATTGCATTGACATTGCATTGACATTGCATTGACATTGCATTGACATTGCATTAACATTGCATTGACATTGCATTGACATTACATTGACATTACATTGACATTACATTGACATTACATTGACATTACATTGACATTACATTGACATTACATTGACATTACATTGACATTACATTGACATTACATTGACATTACATTGACATTACATTGACATTACATTGACATTACATTGACATTACATTGACATTACATTGACATTACATTGACATTACATTGACATTACATTGACATTACATTGACATTACATTGACATTACATTGACATTACATTGACATTACATTGACATTACATCGACATTACATCGACATTACATCGACATTACATCGACATTACATCGACATTACATCGACATTACATCGACATTACATCGACATTACATCGACATTACATCGACATTACATCGACATTACATCGACATTACATCGACATTACATCGACATTACATCGACATTACATCGACATTACATCGACATTACATCGACATTACATTGACAATTACCGCAGGAACATGAGATCAGTACCTAATGCGCTGATTGTAAACCTAGCAGTGGGCGATATACTCCTGATACTCGTTGCGGTACCGTTTACGTCTACTTATTATACCCTGGTGAGTATTAGGACCATATAGTTCTATTTTAAGTAGAAATCTATGATTAGGACGCGTATATGACACCCGGGCGATTAATTAGGATATTTATATTATATAATGGCGAGTTGCAATGGTATTTAATAATATTGAGTAACCTTGGCGATTACTATTACATTTACACATCACTACAACAATACAACTAGACATATTACTGACTATTGTTATAACCATTTTTGTTCAAAATTCAACTCTTTGATCATAATATGTGTTCATTATAATTAAGAGTATGTTAAAGATTTACATATATTTTAATTCTCTTCAATCATATAGAAAGTAAACTCGACCCTATCAATCAGATATAGATGTAGTAACTAGCTACTCCATACATTAAAGAATAATTTCTCGTTTATTGTTTTGCCTTTCCGTAAACATCCGACGCGTGCCGTATTCACATTAACTACGCCCACTTGATATCTCGACGATCAATAATCCCGAGTCGAGACCTCAACAGATTAGACTACCCCTTAACGAGCCTTTACTAGCCTTTACTGGCCTTTACTAGCCTTTACTAGCCCATAACCATTCTTTTACTGCACATTAACCATTTCTTGAATATCCCTTATTCATAAATGTTTATCATTTGAGTTTGATGATTATAGAAATTTTAGCACCAATGACCAATGACCATTACTGACCAATGACCATTACCGCGAACTACCGTTCTAAATCAATACTCGATCTAACTCGGCAGAGATGGTGGCCGTACGGACTATTCATCTGCCAACTCAAAGAGACGTTCATCGTAGTCTCCCTGGGCGTGTCGGTATTCACTCTGGTGGCGCTTAGTTTCGACCGGTAGGTGGCATTTGCTATAAACGCATAGGTGAAGGTACGTTTTTATAAGTGATATCAATTTAAACCGGTAATTTGAGGTAAACTTAGAACTAGTGGAAATTTAGATCGAAAAGAGTACGTTGCTTTGGGAGGTCGATGGCATATACGTTGAACAGGCAAGCTGAGTGTTGAGGGGGGTTTAGGTTTGAGTTATAAATTAGTTATAGTTATAAATTAGTTATAGTTATAAATTAGTTATAGTTATAAATTAGTTATAAATTATTAGTTGGTACAAGAATTATCGTGAAGTTTGAAGTATGAAGTTTTATTTAAAGGGCTAACTTGGTTAATAGTTGTAGTTGTTATAACAGTTATGGTTAGGTCGAATGAAGTAGTTTACTGTAGATGTGATAAATAGATAGATTTGGCTTATTGGTACGGGGTAGTTGGTAATCAATATATACCGATATTATGCATTGTTAATAAGCAAATTGTACATGTATAGATGTACATGTATGTATCGATTTACACCGTTACATATCTCTAAGCTAAATCTAGACTTTGTGTAATAAATGTAAAATACCCGATCTAGACAATGTCCACAATAGGATACCTTTGCAGTTCACCCCAATAAGTAGTAACGGTACCGGTACAGATTTCTACCAATAAAAGTAATGGTCAAACAATCCCTTTGTCCAGAATGCAGTTAAAATGGGAAACATTTGGAATAGAATGTTTATGATATCCAATAAGGAATAACAATATTAAATTTAAATGTGGCATCCAATTTGAATCGGTAGGATAGACACGGATTTATTTCTCTTAGCAGTGTAAAGAAAATTATAACATTACAAGATTATGTTTATCGATATGTTCATTTTATCATCACAAAATATCATATTTATATAATTAAATTAGCAATTGTGTAAGATTTTAAAAGTGTTTGATATCTATGAATTATTTGTATTATATATTATTTTAGTATTTATATTCTTTTAATATGCAACTAAATACGAGTGATAATATATATTCGGAATGAAATAAAGTACGAATACTATATTACATCATTATTATTAAAACATATAACTAATATTAATTTTATTAGATTTTCTATAAATAACTAATATTTACTTCCATAAAATAAATAATTATTTTGTAATATATATATTATAAAATATATATATTTTAAATAACATATTGTATATATTAAATATTAACTATACATTGTTTACTTATTTGAACTAATTGTAAATATTCCAAATTAAGAATTACTTATAATCTTACGTTAAAAAGTAAACTAATTCGATTTTTACAAAAAAGAGAATATTACTCAAGCCCCAATCACCACGTAGACGAAATTAGAAAACATTGCATAATCACTCATAGCTTCGAATGAAACAAAATACAGTTCATTAGTTCAATTGTTTGATTGTCAGGTACGTGGCAATAGCAATGCCACTAAGAAATCGACAAAGGGGCCGAGGTAGCACCCGGAAACGAATAATAACGTTGATCCTTGCAATTTGGATAGTATCGATACTACTGAGTTTACCGGTTAGTGCGCCGAGGTTAATGTCTGGATAGTGGTTTATACAAGTGTTTAGAGGTTAATGTCTAGTGGTTAGAGGTTGTTATACTTGATTAGTTAATAGTGGTTTATACAAGTGTTTAGAGGTTAATATCTAGTGGTTAGCGGATGTTACACTTGATTCATTAATAGTGGTTTATACAAGTGTTTAGAGGTTAATGTCTAGTGGTTAGCGGATGTTACACTTGATTCATTAATAGTGGTTTATACAAGTGTTTAGAGGTTAATGTCTAGTGGTTATCGGATGTTACACTTGATTAGTTAATAGTGGTTTATACAAGTGTTTAGAGGTTAATGTCTAGTGGTTAGCGGATGTTACACTTGATTCATTAATAGTGGTTTATACAAGTGTTTAGAGGTTAATGTCTAGTGGTTAGAGGTTGTTACACTTGATTAGTTAATAGTGGTTTATACTAAAGCCGTAGTTCATATTTATTGAAAAGTTAGGTTGGTGGTTATTTTTTATTGTTCATCAGTTGACAATAAGTAGTTAATAGTGGTTAATAGTCTGTAAGTAGAGATACCATTACAGCTAATGAAACGCAATACGTAACCATCGTTTGTTATTTATTAATTAGTGGTTTGCGTTAAGTGAATGTTTACAGGGATCGGCGAGTGACAATTGCTGTGATTCACTCGGCGCACACACCTACACATACCTACACACACCTACACACACCTACACATACCTACACACACCTACACACACCTACACACACCTACACACACCTACACACACCTACACACACCTACACACACCTACACACACCTACACACACCTACACACACCTACACATACCTACACATACCTACGCATACTTACACATACCTACACATACCTACACACACCTACACACACATACACACACCTACACACACCTACGCATACCTACACATACCTACACATACCTACATATACCTACACATACCTACACATACCTACGCATACCTACACATACCTACACATACCTACACATACCTACAGATACCTACACATACCTACACATACCTACACATACCTACATATACCTACACATACCTACACATACCTACACATACCTACTCATACCTACACATACCTACACATACCTACACATACCTACACATACCTACACATACCTACACATACCTACACATACCTACACATACCTACACATACATACACATACATACACATACCTACACATACCTACACATACCTACACATACCTACTCATACCTACACACACCTACGCATACCTACGCATACCTACGCATACCTACGCATACCTACACACACCTACGCATACCTACGCATACCTACACACACCTACGCAACCTACACACACCTACACACACCTACACATACCTACACATACCTACACATACCTACTCATACCTACACATACCTACACATACCTACACATACCTACACATACCTACACATACCTACACATACCTACACATACCTACACATACCTACATATACCTACACATACCTACACATACCTACACATACCTACACATACCTACACATACCTACACATACCTACACATACCTACACATACCTACACATATAAATCTAAACCATTAGCCGAGGTGTACGCGTAAGATAGAATGTCTACCCTGGGTTAACATCGTATTTCTATACGTCACTAATATCCTAACCTAATGTTATTTAACCTAAAAAGGTGGCTATGAACACATCGATTATAATTTATAAAGATTCTTCCGGTTTGTACGACGAACCTGTTTGTCGAAAAACTAATGCGGGTTTCAAATATATCTGGGTTATTTTTAAATTATACTTATATATCTATATATATATATATATATATATATATCGATATATATATATATATATATATATATATATATATATATATCTATATATATCGATATATATATATATATATATATATATATATATATAATATTATAGGAAGTCAGTGAGATTAATTCATTGAGTATATATATATGAATACCGTATTTATATTATTTGAGACAATATTTATTATAATAACCCAATAAATTAAAAAATCTAATCCATCATAGGATTTGTTTTTGGGTTAATATAATTCATATATATATATATATATATATATATATATATTTATGAATATATATATATATATATATATATATATATATTTATGAATATATATATATATATATAAATATATATTCATATATATGGAGCCCACACTAATATATTGCTGTTTATGATACCCAGACGATATTCTTCTTCTTGATATACTTTCTTCTACCAATGTTAATCATAGCGGCCTGCTACACTATGATGGTGCGTGCACTGCTAGTCGACGTGCCTGGAGTTCACCAAGGTCAGAACAAAGATCATATAACTTATGCTTATTATAATGATTATTAGAATATATCTAGATATTTTAGGAATTCTTACAATACGATGCATATCTACAATGGATCTTAAGTAATCCTTATTTTTAAACTATAGGTATACATATATCTTAAAATAATACGATTTAATACGATTTTAATATGATTATAATACGATTTTTGTATTAAGAGATTAAATATATAAACATATTTTTAGTTCAAGTTTAAATAATTATATTATATAACTTTGATTATACCGAGTTATTATGAAACATTAATGTATACAAATAATACATATAAATACACAAACACAAACACATGCACACATACACACACCTTCGTACACCCACGTGTATATATATATATATATATATATATATATGATGTGACATGCGCATTACATTAAAATCTAATTATTATTAATATATTCGATACAATTATTAATTGTTGTAATACACGCCGTGCGATTATAGTCGCATTACACACCGAGTAACTTTAGGACAATAGGAATACATTTACTATTATTTAAAAGTTATTTTTAATACTTTAATAAATAGCATATATATATATAAATTATAGTTAATATAGTTAATTAATTTGAGTAAAATTTCATAAATATTAAATATGAATAATTACTATTTTTAAAAAAATTATTTAATATTGTCATTATAGTGTTATATATAACACTTCTATATATATATATATATATATATATATATATATATATATATATATATATATTATTTTCATCCTTTTTTCCAAATTACATTTTTTTTAAATAGCAAAATGAGATTTTTTTGCAGGGAAAATTACTTTTATTTGAACTTAAATTGAACATCGCCAGACAATAAAGAGAACATCAAGTGTCGTTTGCGTATACTTATTTAACGATTATAATAACTCACTCCCCCATTATCGACTGGTTATTCACCTGTTATGTTAATGTTTGGAATTTAGGAATACTCACTTATCGATAGCGGATCGAGAATGTACTATTAATACGGGTAATGATTGGATAAGGATTTAAAGAGGAAAGGGATTAGTGAGCTTCAAACTGATGTGTATAGGTTCTAATAGGATACATAGTAAAAAAACTGGTAGTGAGGATTAGGAAAATAGTTTTGGGATGCGGGAAGCTGGTAAATATATGTGGAGATGACGAGTGGATAGTCGAGGGAAGAGTAAACAGTGAGTCTCTTATAAGTTTATCTAGGTGATTATGAGAGAGAAATGTATATCCAATGATACACACTTACAAGCTCACCGATACGATATCATATATGAAACATTGAATTGATTTTCAATATGTCAACTTGGTTCTTGTCGTTATTATATTACAATTAGTGCTTATATATTAACAATATAGTCATATATTATGTTAAACATTACGGTGTTCACATTACGAGAATATACGCATTAGCTGAGCTATAGTTGAACGTAAAAAGTAAAGTAGCGTAAAAATGGGCGTAATAGTAAGATACGTAAATATGGGCGTGGCCTTCATACGATTATTCAAAATTCACAATAGACGTTCACATGACGAGCGTAATAATTAATTAAGAATAAAATATCTTTGAATATAATATCTACGAATACAGATCAAAGATTATTTTATAATTAAATATTCAAATTAAAAAAAAAAATAATCCAACGATGTATTATGTCAGATAGTGACGATTTGATATTAATAGCCCTATTAAGATTATTAGTTGAAAAGGATAAGCAGACAGAAAAAATAGGAGATAGTAAACGTAGTAGAATATGGTCATATCACTGGTCATATATACGGATTCTACAATCATTCCATTATAAAAATAGTAATTATTTAAATTGAACGTATAATTTCAAATAAAATGTACCAGAATGCATTGTATTGATTTGAAGATTTATTTTCATTTCCTGTGAATCGACGGTGAATCGTAGAAAAATATAACATGTTGAATTTTCAAGATACACAGGTAGAACATATAATACACTGTTAACGTCTGTACATTATTCACTTGCCACAACCATCCACAAATATCTCGGAGTTTCGCCCCCTTTTACCAGGTCCGCTCGGCTATGCTATACTCGTAATCAATACGGCATATTAAACGAATTTTAAAAAATACGATAATAAATTTTTCAAACTTCAATAATGAATGCTAATTTTTATAATAAGCTTAAAAATGCACTCGTCCAAAATAAACTTTCAAAAATAAAATAATAATTATAAGTAACATCTAAAAGAGTGAATATTTGATTTTATAGAAATATAACAACAAATGTCAAAACTATTTTCCAATCATATCAACCCATTTTACAGTTAAAATATATAATTTAATTATTGTTACATGCTATCACATACACATACATGCACACACGCACAAATATACACATACACACATACATTTCCTCTCACTAACGCACATATACACAAGTATACACACGTATATATACACACACAAATACAAACATATATATATATATATATATATATATATATATATATATATATATATATATACACACACAGTGAGCGTGGCAGGCATAATACACACATACATACATATATACTGCGCTCTATTCATAGTAGTATTAAGACATCTGGATTCCGATGATGTAAAAATATAAACTAAATATAAAGACCCTCCAGAAAACTTAGATAAATAGAAATAAACAATTAATTACTGATTCAGAAGCTTACTATAGTAAATATTGCATGTGTTATTTGCCAAGGTAAACCTACCAACCTCCACAATTCATATAAAATAGCAACAAAACTATAATATAAACCGATGTGAATAAAATAAGTAAAATACTTAATTCAAACTTAATTTGTAAAATAAATTTAATTTATAACAAAATAATTAACAACAAATTTACCAACTGAAATAAATAAAACATTTTCTGATCCATGCAAGATTCAAAATACAAATATCTGCCTATATAATATAACAATTAGATAACTACAATAAAGTCATTACTGGTATACCTAAATAGCTGTAACAATGGCGTAACAATAATAATTAACAAAATTGTAACTTATTTTTTAAATTCCAAATTTAATTTTACACTACAAAAAAAATCGACTTTAATCTCTTTAAATAGAAACCCTAAATATTATACAACATAAAAACAACACATTCTAAATAAGATACACACTGCAGCGTGTATCAAAACATGTTATAAGCACTAAACTCCCTAGATATATCAATAATGCCATTATATTTAAATACAATAATAAACTTAGGTCATCCAAAAAATCCTTCTCAAAACGACACATTACCTAACTACTACTATTTGGAATACGCTCCCTGGGATTATTAATAATATTAAAATACGTAACTCATTCGAACATAAGTACATTACTACTTACTTAAACTCTACAAACGATCTCTATACCTTTGGCATATTTCGTTATACGACCTTGATCTTTCCCACACCACTACCCTCATATCTAGTTCCTATACGTATATGCTTTATTATTCTTTTCCCGGATGATTTTATCACAAACACGACACCCGCACACACACACATGCTGTGGGCACACACCCGCATACGCAATGGTTCGCAAATCCTCTCTAACACACGCACACACACGCACATACACACACACTCGCACTCGCACGCACAACCACGCATTTGCATATACTCGGGTACGCTCGAGAGTACAGAGTGTATTAGATGACCATAATCGCAAGTCGACGTTCTCATAATTCGATTGGTTTATTTAATAGACTACTCTCAATATTATTGAATCAATCGCATTAGATCAGTCCGATTGTTATTCGTCATTAGGGCACGCTAGTTTTCTTACCGTGGACCTGTTGCGCAATAGTGTAATTGTTGCGTAATACTGCGCATGCGCTATACTCTGTATAATCTAGAATATACAGTAAACAAATTATCGTTACATAATATACATATTTCAATTATCTAATTAAAGTTCTATAGAAATACTCAATAGAGTAATATACATTAAATGACAACTTAATCCACACTAAATACCTATTAAATACCACTAAATACTCACTAAATACTCACTAAATACTCACTAAATACTCACTAAATACTCACTAAATACTCACTAAATACTCACTAAATACTCACTAAATACTCACTAAATACTCACTAAATACTCACTAAATACTCACTAAATACTCACTAAATACTCACTAAATACTCACTAAATACTCACTAAATACTCACTAAATACTCACTAAATACTCACTAAATACTCACTAAATACTCACTAAATACTCACTAAATACTCACTAAATACTCACTAAATACTCACTAAATACTCACTAAATACTCACTAAATACTCACTAAATACTCACTAAATACTCACTAAATACTCACTAAATACTCACTAAATACTCACTAAATACTCACTAAATACTCACTAAATACTCACTAAATACTCACTAAATACTCACTAAATACTAACTAAATACTCACTAAATACTCACTAAATACTCACTAAATACTCACTAAATACTCACTAAATACTCACGAAATACTCACGAAATACTCACTAAATACTCACTAAATACTCACTAAATACACACTAAATACTAACTAAATACTCACTAAATACACACTAAATACTAACGAAATACTCACGAAATACTCACGAAATACTCACTAAATACTCACTAAATACTCACTAAATACACACTAAATACTAACTAAATACTCACTAAATACACACTAAATACACACTAAATACACTCTAAATATTCACGAAATACTCACTAAATACTCACTAAATACTCACTAAATACTCACTAAATACTCACTAAATACTCACTAAATACTCACTAAATACTCACTAAATACACACTAAATACTAACTAAATACTCACTAAATACTCACTAAATACTCACTAAATACTCACTAAATACTCACTAAATACTCACTAAATACTCACGAAATACTCACTAAATACTCACTAAATACACACTAAATACACTCTAAATATTCACTAAATACTCACTAAATACTCACGAAATACTCACGAAATACTCACGAAATACTCACTAAATACTCACTGAATACTCACTAAATACTCACTAAATACTCACGAAATACTCACGAAATACTCACGAAATACTCACTAAATACTCACTAAATACACACTAAATACACACTAAATACTCACTAAATACTCACTAAATACTCACTAAATACTCACTAAATACTCACTAAATACTAACTAAATACTCACTAAATACTCACTAAATACTCACTAAATACTCACTAAATACTCACGAAATACTCACGAAATACTCACGAAATACTCACTAAATACTCACTAAATACACACTAAATACTCACTAAATACTCACTGAATACTCACTAAATACTAACTAAATACTAACTAAATACTCACTAAATACTCACTAAATACTCACTAAATACTCACTAAATACTCGCTAAATACTCACTAAATACTCACGAAATACACACTAAATACTAACTAAATACTAACTAAATACTCACTAAATACTCACTAAATACTAACTAAATACTAACTAAATACTCACTAAATACTCACTAAATACTCACTAAATACACACTAAATACTAACTAAATACTCACTAAATACACACTAAATACACACTAAATACACTCTAAATATTCACGAAATACTCACTAAATACTCACTAAATACTCACTAAATACTCACTAAATACTCACTAAATACTCACTAAATACTCACTAAATACTCACTAAATACACACTAAATACTAACTAAATACTCACTAAATACTCACTAAATACTCACTAAATACTCACTAAATACTCACTAAATACTCACTAAATACTCACGAAATACTCACTAAATACTCACTAAATACACACTAAATACACTCTAAATATTCACTAAATACTCACTAAATACTCACGAAATACTCACGAAATACTCACGAAATACTCACTAAATACTCACTGAATACTCACTAAATACTCACTAAATACTCACGAAATACTCACGAAATACTCACGAAATACTCACTAAATACTCACTAAATACACACTAAATACACACTAAATACTCACTAAATACTCACTAAATACTCACTAAATACTCACTAAATACTCACTAAATACTAACTAAATACTCACTAAATACTCACTAAATACTCACTAAATACTCACGAAATACTCACGAAATACTCACGAAATACTCACTAAATACTCACTAAATACACACTAAATACTCACTAAATACTCACTGAATACTCACTAAATACTAACTAAATACTAACTAAATACTCACTAAATACTCACTAAATACTCACTAAATACTCACTAAATACTCGCTAAATACTCACTAAATACTCACGAAATACACACTAAATACTAACTAAATACTAACTAAATACTCACTAAATACTCACTAAATACTAACTAAATACTAACTAAATACTCACTAAATACTCACTAAATACTCACTAAATACTCACTAAATACTCACTAAATACTCACTAAATACTCACTAAATACTCGCTAAATACTCACTAAATACTCACTAAATACACACTAAATAAATCCACTACATAACCAGAAGTTCCTACTGTATGACCACTAAATAAGCCAGTGCCCGACCGAGCAGAGCGCCTCGAGTTCCAGTTTGGATGGACATGGGAATCGCCGTTATTCTAGCCATTGTTGATGCAGCTGATTTAGTAATCCGTTGTTATCCCACGATCCAGTGCACCTTAACTAATGACCTTTACGACTGACCACTGACCGACGACATAGCTACTGACACTTCTCGCCGAATACGGAGTATTAACCAGTATGTTATAATATATAAATATATTTCAGACTGACATACAAATTGTATGTGTTCTATATAAAATAGTTCTGAATTTAGTATACGCATAGATTACAATTAATTAACATCGTATGTATCTAATATTGTAAACAAATAATTGAAAATAAAAATATATATAAATTATAATTAATTTAATACGAATACTTGGATTAATTATAATACATATGCTTTTTTATCAAAGGCATATTTGTATTTACACATATATATATATATATATATATATATATATAAAAAAATATATATTTCATATAAATGAATATTATAATATTTTTCTCCCTAATTTTATTTTCGTTATAATTCAAATGGTATTTGAAGCCATTTCAATAAATGAATATATTATATTCTTGAAATGATTTTTTGTATCTTTTTATGCATATAAATTTATATATATATACATATATATAAATATTTTATATATCCAATATATGTAATGATATATAAACTGACTATTAAAGTGTTATTATTATTTATATTAATGTGTTTAAAAAGGTGAGTTCTTATTAAACCAATTTAAATTATTTTATGTTTATATAATAATTATTATATATAAATTAAAAATATTTAAATATATTTTTAAAAATTATTTTATTATAAAACGAAAATGTATCTTGATTACTATTTATATAATCAAATTACAAATTATAAATATAAATATAAATATTAATCTACTGGAGAGTCTGCTGTTTTCAATTATATATTAATCAATAATATTAATTTTTTAATAATTTTTTTATCTATTACCCAATAGATAAAAAAACAACACTAAAGATAAAAAAGGATCAAGATAGTTCCTTATTGAACCAACATATAAAATCGCCAGCGAAAATACAGCAAAACAAAAGAAACAAGGTAAATTTAGTTTCAAATATACAATTATTATATACAATATTTACTAACATACAATAATAATAAGGTATTAATAATGATACAATTACAGCAATTAAAACCATGATATACATGATTAATTGATTTAATTTGAAAAGATTAAACATTACACTCCTATTATATATTATATATGTACTCGAAGAAAAAACCTATACATATAGGATAACGCACATATATGCAAATTGTGATTGGTTATTGATAGTAATATATTATCATTAATTTATACACTAAATAAGTAATTCATATTAAATTATATTATGATATACTATTATTAAAATATAAATATATACATTTATATAATGTATATATTATAAGATACATATTTTAATCTAGCAGTTAATTTAGCGTATTAATTTATATTTAGTAAATGTGCCTTGGTTAAAATATAAATTATAATAAATAGTAATACATAATATACTGTTGCTTATGCCGCGATAACACTTGAGCTTTAATTTAAGTAATACTTGACCATAAGTGCGTTTGCTTGTACATATTCGACACAGTAGCCAGTTGCACAGTGTATACCGGACGTGATATGTTTTCATTAACCCCGCGATGACCTCTCACAGGTCGCTAAGGTCGTATTGTCGTTTGTCGTGATTTTCATAATATGCTGGCTTCCCAGACATGTTGTTCTCGTCATGTTAGTTGGATACTAATGATTATATAACTATCCATCTATATTTATATATTCCTCAATAATATAGACT
>OZ038313.1:34935058-35010718 GCA_964035775.1 Osedax frankpressi
CTATTTTCATATGATTTCTATTTATTAACTTTATATGCACTATCTGTGCTGATTCATCGATTGTTCAAATAATGCTAGATTACGTATATATCATTCTGTTGATCCAGTAAATCTAGTTCCCGCATGATATTCATGTATTATATTTATTAAAAATAAAACATTGTAAATGGTTTTACATTTTAAATAAATATATAAATCCAATTAAATAATACAGTTGATCAAGATGTCACTATCTCTGAATAAGTAAATAACAATAATTTCTTAAATTTGAATAACATTAACTGTATTTGAATTGTAGACATCTTGTTTATATTTTAAATTGTATTTCAATAAATCGATATAAAAAAAATTAAACAGTTATTTTTCAAGTTAATGTATCATTACCATCAGAATACACATATCCACATAATTGACAATGTACGGTGTACGTCGTATATATATACATACACATATATATACTATAGTATATATTAATCTATAGATTATTACATTATGGATAATTATTAATATTATTATTTACAATTGTATTATAAATTATAATTTGTTGCAAAAATAATATGTTATTACCAATAAAATATTTCTATTAATCTTGTTGTAGAATATTTAATATTAATATATATATATATATATATATATATATATATATATATATATATATATATATATATATATATACATATATGTAACCGTATGAAATGGATTACAGAATATGAATGTCTATTAATAGAATGTATTTGTTTCAGTGTGAATGTGTAATAACAGAATTGTATAAAATTGTATAAAAAGTATTCGTATGTAATTGTGCGATTGTGATTGTATCAATTTGCAGAGAATGCTTTCTGTGTTGGTTTGTAACAGAGCGTGATTGGCGTGACTATAGTCATTATACTATAGTATAAGTGTGTGCATGTGTGGATAACGTTAGCACTTCCTTTGATATCAAAATAGATTAGACGACTGTTAAGCATCTTGAGAAAAACTCCATTTTCGCTGTGACTTTGTTGATGAATAAACGTTAACAAAATCTATTACTGAATTTGTTATGTGTTCCCTAAAATCAGCCGGCAAGGATACATATATATACATATATATATATATATATATATATATATATATATATATTGATTCACTAATTGCATTTATTATACATTAAAATAATATAATATGATCTATTTTCGAAAGTATAGTAACAAAATAATTGAAAAAACAATATCTCATTCTTATTTATAGAGAAATTTTGTAGTGAATATCATAAGAAAAAGTCAATTGGTATCAGTATTTCCAAGTTATCGTTGTAAAGTTAGCAATTTAAACAATATACGTATGTAGGTTTGTATGTATTATTTTATGAATTAATTGAATAAGTATTTTAATTATTCATTTCTCGATTGGGAGTATTCAATATATTCATATAGTAAGTAAAATATATTCTATTATATTTTATTATATTACAAATTAGCCTAGTTGAAGATTATAAAATTATATTTAGGGTCGTAACTGTAGTTGTGAAAATTATAATGGGTTTCAATATTTCAAATAAAGTTAAAAGTTAATATTGTTATTGTATTTTTTATATATTTCATTAGGGATAGGCAATCTGTAATTGTAACTTCTAAGTATTTAGTTTCAAAAGTAGGATATAGAAATATGTATTATATTATAATTAGTGTAAACATAGTTTTTTTATTATGTATATTAGTAATTTTGCTTAGTTTAAAAATAACTTAAACAATAAGTTGTTGACATTCAATTAGTCGTTGACATAGTAATGATATCACCCACAGTTGGTAGGTAACATCAAGCCAGTAATTATTATAAAATATATACCCGAGCACGGACATATATATATATATATATATGCATCAATTATGTTATACATTATACTATTTATGAGTTTCCGTTTTTTTTGTATATGTTTAAAAATAATAAATATAATACAAATATCAATTATAATAATAAATAAACCTAAAATGAAAATAATATGAAGTATAATATTAAATCATTTTTCCTATTTGAAAAATCCTAAAGAGAGGAGCATTAATGTGACATTAAGTAAACATACGTATGCATATAATTCTGCTTAGTTCAATAATGACAAAATAGAAGATGATACAATACCTCATATTTAGTTTATCATACATATTTATATAATTAATGTGTATGTTATATGTACATAATCTTTGTAAAATATAAATATCGTACGCAATGAGTTGTGTTTTTATATAAATTATACGTACGCCATACGTACGTACAAATTTACATAAATTAAAAAATTGAATATATGTTCTATTTTTAATCTCAGACCTGCAAATTAGAATATGTAAAATAATAAAATAATTTAATTACATAATTTTATTCTTATATATTTGAGAATTGAATAGATATTAATTATAATTAATACGAATTAAAACAGTTTTATTTTATAATATAATAAATTATTAGTAATATAATTGTATATGTTATATTGTTCTATATGCACTTTATATTTTGTATGCACTGTTTACAAGATAGTATATTTATTAATAAATATGATATATTTTATTGAATTCGTTAACAAATTAATTTGGAATACTTCTGTTCCACAGTATTTATTTAGGCATCTACAAGCCTATAAACTGTAAACAGTTAAACACTCATGTTCTTCTCTGACATCGCACATAACAATGATATGTATACCACGTACTTTTAATATCTATTATTTATTTTATAATATCATCATAAAATGTTGGCGATGTATTTATATTTATTATTGATATATACAAATATATTTATAATTAAAAAATAATGATTGTTTAGAGCATATTCTTTATTTAGGAGTAATATTTACATTTTTTATATGTTATCATAATCATAATCAATATAATATTTTGATAAGGATCGAACATATATCTATATATTTTAATGGTGTTATGCTGAATTTTAAGAAATTATAATTTCATATATATTAACTGTAAATAATAGTATAAAGTAAACCTCGTATATTATATACAATATTTACTTAATGGTGTGTGGTATATATATAGCAAATGCTCATTATCGATGTAATAATTAATGAATGGAAAATATTAAACTAAATTATAAAATGAAATAATTTATTAGTTTTATTTTAATACATTTAACACCTTTAATTTAATATTTTGATAAGTTATATATAGAATAACATACTTTAAATATATTTTGATATTAATAACCCATATTCATATAGATCATAACATATATGATGGTACATCATACCCATAAGGCGCTTATTTTCTTATATAATTGGCTAAATCAAAATATCCCAATTAAATTTTATGATTTATTTCTTTTTATACTATTATTTTAAATGTTATTATATATTGCAACAATATAATGTTATTATCAATCCACTTTTCTATTAAAATTACATAGTCGAGTATCTAATTTATATATAAATTTATATATATATATATATATTATACAACATATATATTTTGATATATACAACAAAAAGATATACATTATAATATCTAAATATACTTAATAATGACATATTTATTAATACTAATTGTTACCTATTTAATTTGGAATATATTTATAATTACAATTAATGAATATATAAGTATATTTACTTAAACATACTATAAATCTAAATAATACTAAATATTAAAGTAATATTTAGAAAATATTTGTAAATAATAATAAGGTTTATATTTGTTATTTTGATTTTATATTGATTTTACTTAAAATTCCATACAATAATTATATTCATTTATTCTAATATATTTAATAATCGAATATATATTAATTATAATTATTACTAATTAATTATTTAAATAAGTTTTACGTTGAAATATAACAAATTAAATTATTAATTAAATCAAATAAATAATTTACAATAATACTACTTTAATATTATAATAATATATAATAATAGTCATAACATTGTAATACATGGAAACTTACTTTAAATATTAATATTAATGATTTAAAAAAAATGATTTATTTATAGTATTTCATATTAAAAAAATATCGTAATTATGTTAGGATGAATTTGAGAAGTTAATATTTCCGTATTGACAATTACAGACATATGTGTTTTTCTATATGTGAAATATTAGCTTCTCAGATACATCCTTGTGGATAACTGTCAAATGGACAGTCAAACCATTAGAATCCACAGAACTAAACATTATTGTTAGTCAATATTATAATTATAATACAATTGCATTATTATGTATTTTGCCTATTATCCAGTTTAACAATTAATTAAATACTATTATTTAATAATGACTATATAATATATATTGAAAAATATATATGTCAATGGGAAATATTTACATTGATATATATTATTGACTATTTTTCTTAATATATATTCGATTTGGAAAAGATGGAAATATAATTAAAATAGTAATACGATTGTTTTTATATATATATATATATATATATATATATATATATATATTGTATATTATTTATATATACAACATTAAAATAGATTACTCTATATCATATTAATAATATATAGATATCAGTAATCTAATACATGTATTGCTTGTTTATAGAATTTTTATAATTCTAATTTTTATAATAAAGTATATATAATTAAACTGATTTATTTAAGAAAATGAAAAATAATTTGTTAAAAGTGTAAAACGATTACGAGATATGATCTATAATTGGTAGGAAAGATGAACAATATTAAAATAATATCAGATGGCTATATCAATAATATAGTATAACAAAATTATACAAAGAGAAAATAAATCTTGATTTATAATTATAATTAATATATATTTATAAGAATATCTTAGTATACCTGTAATATATCACAGCGATATATATCATCATATATATATATATATATATATATATATATATATATATATATATATATATATATATATATATATATATATATATGTTTACTTATAATATATATTTATAATATAATGTCATAATATATTAAAATATTATATGAATATAATCATATACTAAGCTTGTAAAGCTCCCTTAGAATATTATAAAATTAACTTTATCATGACTGTCATTTAAGATAATCAGAAAAACTGACTGAATGAAACTATTTGTTATTATTAGAACTGTTTTATTTACCTAATTTGATGCGTACCTTTCAATGATACGAACCCTTTATAAAAATACATTGTTACCTAATAATTAGTTAATTATTTAATTGACTTAATTCTTTTATGAACAAAACATAAATTCAAATATATTTAAGGTCCTATTCAATTTATATTGAGCTATTATACATTCTAAATGCATATAATCAATATGGATGTAATAATGGTGATATGGAGGCCCTATAGGTGCATGCCCCTATGAGGCATACACATCCCACTATAAAATGGGGAATATCATATCAATTAACATCACACCATTTTCCAGGTATATATTAATATATTATTTAATATTAGGTAATCTTGTGTATCAGTAACCATGGTATTAGAAGTACCAGTATCATGGATAGTTGAACGATTACTACCACTGCTTTGTATTTATTCCAGCAACATTATTATATTAATAAATATGTTCATTTAAAAAATTGTTAAATAATAAAATGTAAAAATAACGATGTCATATTATTTACCTATTAATTTAAATAAACAAATCATAAATGTAATAATATTAATTATTTAATTCCTTGTATAATGTGTAATGAACATACACACATACATATATATATACACTCATACACACACTCACAACACACACACACACACACACACACACACACACACACACACACACACACACACACTCACATATATATATATATATATATATATATATATATATATATATATATATATATATATATATATATTAGAATCCATGCTAAACTCTATATGTTATATATGCAAAATATCACTATAAAATAGATTAGATATTTGTAATATTAAAATATTAAGTATTTTTTATTTGAAAAATGTAAAAGTTGTATAATCATACTTAAGATTATCAATAGTGCATAAAACTATGAAAATTTGTTAAAATAAAGTTACCATTCACATGATAAATAACAAAAAATGCTTACAATAAATATAGTATAATTGCTTTAAAATATAAATACATTTGTAAAATTATTATCCTATCAGATTATATCTTTTAGAATCAATGAAAACATGAATACTAATTAAAGAACTTTGTTATATTTTATAACTTGAGATAATAATATATTTCATAATTTTATATCGAACAATAAGTTATGTGTATTCGATATTGATAATAAATATATTGTTAAATAGTATTATTAACTAGACGGGTAATATATATATATATATATATATATCAACATTAATATATATCTAACTTGCATTTGAATTTATAAAATGTAATGTATATTTTTGAATTTTTTGAATTAGAATATATAATAGTATATTTTGTTCATTATAATATAATAGTTATAGGTTATATTGTTCCATATATTATATATTATATATTATATAATATATAATATATGTATATATATATATATTAATATCAAGTATCAAGGCAAATCGGTATTGTATTGTATTAATTAATTATTAAATTGTATTTCACAATTGCAAATTCTATATTTTAAATTATAGATTAAGAGTAACTAAATATAACAAATTAATTAATCATTACTATTGAAAGAGTTTCAAGAATAATTTGCCATTATATATTAATAGCACAATGTATTTTTATTTACGTAATTATTATATAATATGTATTTACGTAAATAATAAGACATTGTAATATTATAAAAACATTACTTTCTATATATTAAATTTTTATAAATAGTATTGCATTACAATGCATTACACAACTGCTTAAAGAGCTAAGCTCATTATTTTACGAGATAAATACATTTAATTCACTTTTACTTAGTTTCACTCAACTGAATGACTATAACAACACGTTGTCATGACAACAGCATGCTTAATTAAAGTAGTTTAAGGGCCGGCGTAAGAATTGTCAAATTATATTGTTTTTCATTTAATTATTTTATATATACTCTGAAATATCATATTTATCATATATATATATATATATATATATATATATATATATATAATTGAATGATATTGTTATTTTAGTAAATTATATGAATATATAAATTATATATTGGTATATGATTAGTATATTATCAATTATCAATTTGATTTTTATCTTCTAATTTTATAATTCTACATAATAAAGTATTACAACTAATTATATTTGTTTAATTAAATTTGAAAAATAAAGTATTATATATATAACTTAATAAATAATATTTACTAAATATATATATTATTATAATGCTTTTTATAAATTATTGTTTATTATGGTAAATTTATAGGTATATGATTATATATTTAATATAATTATATATCTATAGTTTTTTTTAGAAATAAATGATTTATAATTATCATCTTGGTAACCTTATATACTAGCATATAATAATATAATAATTAATAAATATGTTATATATACTTTATATAATATAAATTATGCTATTCAATTAACTAATATAATAAGATTAGAGTATTGATATGGTAAGTAAAACTTACAAAATATAATTACTTTAAACATTACTTTTATTATGAAATGCTATATATCGATATATAATGCTATATATATATATATATATATAAATATATGACCTTAACTATTTGTATTCAATTATCAATTATATTTCCATTAAAAGCTACTATAGAATACTGAAGTAGTTATACCAGTAAACATACATGTTTACCGGTATATAATGTAGGCAATAGGTAATATTTTACATTGGCATATTTTTCAGAGTATATTATATAGCTATAAAATAATGGTATTTAGTTGATTGTTAAACGGAAAATAGGCTAAATACATAATAATGTAATTGTATTCTAATTATAATATTGACTAACATAATGTTTTGTTCTGTGGTGTCGGATGGATTGTCTGTCCTTTATGCGGTATCCAACCACTTTAAATCATGTAGGATGTATTTGAGAAGCTAATACTTCACATACAGAAAAGTACTTAAGTGTCTGTAATTGTAAATACGGAAATATTAACTTCTCAAATTCATCCTAACAGAATTACGATATTTGTTTATTATGAAATACTTAAAATAATTAAATGTTTATTTTAAAATCACTAATATTCGATTTTAAATTTGTTAAAACAAATTAAAATTTGAAATTAGTTAGAATATGTTAAAATGCTATGATTACTAGTATATATTATTACAATATTAAAGTTCATGTAATAGGCCAAGACGAACTCAACGAATATTCTCAAAACGTATTTGAATTCAATTAATGTTCGCCAGTTGGTGTATATACCACGGTCTATTACTATAACAAGTATTATGTTTTAAAACATAACAGTAAGCAAAGTGATGAATTAAAAATCACAAGTTAATATATATTATAAATTCGTAATACATTAATTGTTAATTGTATTAATTATATTATACATTTATTTAGTATTACTACATAGTTACATATATTAATACATAATTACTTCCAAATATAATAAAACGTTATTAATCCAATATGACTATTATCATATAACTATTATTATTATACCAAGAGGTTTCAATATCAAACTTTTAATACGTAATTAGTAATTTAAATATAGTAATTACTAATTACTATAGTTTAAATTACAAAATAACAAAAATTAGAATTAACATTACTATTTATTATTAATTCAATCTTTTGCTATTTTTAATTCAAATAATGTAGTAAGA
The DNA here is from genome assembly GCA_964035775.1 of Osedax frankpressi. Classification (NCBI taxonomy): domain Eukaryota; kingdom Metazoa; phylum Annelida; class Polychaeta; order Sabellida; family Siboglinidae; genus Osedax; species Osedax frankpressi. The sequence continues at coordinate 34,943,730 of OZ038313.1, forward strand.
TAGCAAACATTAAATGCATATATACATTATTTAATACATGCAATACTTTGCATGTATTAAATATAATAATAATCATATTTCATGAAAATTAAGCTAATTAACTTAATTACTAAGACGAATGTGTCAAACTCCTAATACTTATTTACATTATTTCGAACTGCAAAATAGCATAGGTAGAATTAACATTAAATATATTTATTATAACTTCTATTTTTTACAATTCAAATAATGTATTCGACCTCATCTCAAATCTTAAATTCTTATTTAATTCGATTACATTTATATTAATCAACATTTAACTTTAAAGTAAATAAGTTAACTTTAATTAGATATTATTTAGAATATAGTTCACACAATATTTGTTATGTATTGTAAATTATTTGTTTATTGTTATTAATAACATAATCTATTATATTTCAAAATCACATTTATTTATTAATTGTTATTAACTTTCATAAATATATTCAATCCTAAAATATATAAGAATGAAATAATATACTTAGTTTTTGAAATGTTTGCATGTAAAATAATGTTAATATAAAAATAAACAAATGTAAGTATTATTACTAAGCAACGAGTATTTTTAAATATTATTTTAATTATAAATTATTATTTAGTTATATGTATAAGCAAATATACTAGCGTATACATTATTTAGAATTATAATACAATACCAATTCAATATAAAACAAATTAACTAACAATTCAATACGATAAATTATAAATTTAGGCTATGGTTTATCTAATATTTTAAAATTATGTCAAATTCATATTATAATATCTTTATTGTTTAGAAATTAAGTTTTCAGATTTAAAATAAATAATATTTTCAATTTTAAATCCCTACACATTAAATCTTTACTACAAAAGTATTATATTTAAAAATGTAGTATATCTATAAGTAAATCATAAGTAAATTAAAAAAATTATTTATAAAAATAATATCTTTTTAAATTGTATATTTATATTACAAAGATTATAAACGTATTCCACAGATTTCTATTTTCCAAAAATATAAATATATGACGTATACATAAAAATTAATAATTAATAAATGTAGTAAATAACCAGTCGTTTTAGGTTTAAATAATATTTGCGTATTGCTCACCTAACAGAATTACACACATAATATTTAATAATTGCAGTATTTTATACATTATTTATATGATACATTTTAAACATGAATACAATATAATAACGATGTAATTATAATAATAATTATGTATAATAACGATACATTAATAATAATAAATTGTTTATATTTATTTAATGTTTATGCTTATTTCTATTATAAATCACCCGACAACTTTTACGTACATATATTTATAACTTAGTTTATATTTATCACTTAGGGTGCGGTTTTTAGTTTATATACAGAAAGTGTTCACCACTAATTATTAACCCCTAAATAATATGTAAATTATATTGTTTTCGTTTAATTAATTGTTTTCTTTTTCGATAAATATAAATTAAATATATCAGAAACTATTAAAACTAATAAATATTGTTACAGACTATTAACATGACTACGTATAAGTGAAATAATCTATAATTATATAAATAATATATTTAAATCAATATAATAAATAAAAAGGATTTAACTAATTTAATAAGAATACCTCAGTAACCTTATTTGGCTATTTGTATTTCAAGTTTATCAGATTCTACCTGGAATACAAATCATATTCTTCATTATAATGAAACTTATTATCAGAATGTCAATAACCAAATAAGCATAAGACTAATCTATATAAATGTAATTTTAATTATTTAATTATAAGAATTATTTATATTATATGGATTGTTGAATAAATCGGAAATATTAATAACTTATGATTAATAATTTAATTTAATAATACTGTATAATTTATTACTGCTATAGCAGTTATATATAAGGGATTCTTAAATATGATTATAAGGATTTAATTCCTTATAATTAAACTCGAGATGTGGGGACCTCGGTATCATATTCTCGTATAATAATAAAAGAATAAATAGTAAGGTAATATAAAAAATATATGAAGATGATGTGATGTGGGACCTCAGTATCATATTCTCGTATAATAATAAAAGAATAAATAGTAAGGTAATATAAAAAATATATGAAGAATATATATATATAAATATATACATATATATATATATATATATATATATACAGTTTTGGATGTTGCCTTCGATTTATGATATTTTTAGTCAGGAATTCGAATCCTTCTTTTCATTCGTAATATGATTTGTACGTGAAACAGTTTTATATTTATCATTAGTGGTAATATGCATATGATATATATGATACATATTAAAACTATAAGTCTATGCTATATCCTATATCATACATAATATAAGTATTATAAAATACTTTATTTGCTTTATATTAATTGCTTAATTAATATCTAATTAATTATAATTGTTTATCCTTGATAATATTAATGTATTTTAATATTAATGTACTTTATGTATTTTAATACTCTTAAATTTGCTTATTTTAAAATTAATTATTTTACTTGTATTATATATTTGTACTAATATAAAATAAGAATATAGATACATTAAAGTAATAGTATTTAATTTTATGTAAGAATGAATGTTTTTATAATAGATTAAACTAGTTTAATTTGATATTTTTTATTATTATTATTTCTTTTTTATTTATTAGTTTGTGCAGATATATTATTTATAGTTCCTTACATTTATTATACATATTGCTCTATAAACATTTAATTTTAAGTGTAACATTTGATTTTTATATAATGTATATATATATATTAAAACATATTTATTATCAATTATTTATATGAAAAACAATGGTATTATTATTATATAATGTTAAAACATTAAAGCTAATTCGACTATTGTGTATAATATGTAATTTAGAATGCCAATGGTAATTAGTTAATTTACGGTAATTAATCATTGATTATTATTGATATCTACTATGGTAATTAACTATACAGTATTTCATATACAATTATTTAAATATCAATAATACTCAATTGTTAATTACCGTAAGTTAACTAATTATAATTACTAAATATAAACTTCAAGTTACGAATTCCCGTTTTTTAGTCATATTTATATTAATGTATTAATGTATGTGAAATATTACTTTTAAAGATGATATATTCGACAAATATAGTGTATAAGAGAAAATCCCCTACAAACGAATATTTTATTTTAATAAGATTTGTGGAAATTATTGGTGCGTATTATAGTTAATTTAATATTCATATATTCATTATAATCTGCAATTAAATGCTAAGCTGGAAAAATAGATAAGTATATATCGTATATATGGGCTATATATAGATATATATATATATATATATATATATATATATATATATATATATATAGATATATATATATATATAAATAGGAATGATCTTCATATTCACTTGTGCGTCGGAATATTCAAACATTCTTATTTATTTGGCTGCGTGTGAATAATTAATGTCCAGGGTGGAGGTATCTATCGATTATGTATATATATAACCAGTAAACCTTACTCGAAAGGCCCTCTATAGCAAATTATATGATTGCGTGACGTCATCATGCTATTTCGTATATATATAGTCGATGGACACTAGACGATATCAGTATAGAAAAAGTATTTTAATCATTGATAAGATAATAACCTATGGGTATGTAATATTCATATTATATATATAATAATTATAAATACACGACAAATGTATTTAATATAGTGTATAATATAATAGATATCTTTAAATAATATAGTTTAAACTATATATATACTTAAAGTAATTTAAAATCCATAAATAAACCTTTACAATTTACATAATAACAAAAAAAAACTCTTTCGAACACTACGTATAATACCTATATAATAATTATTATTATATTAATATTATAATATATTATATTATATGTATTAATGACTCCCTATTCTACATTAAATTCTAGTTACATGTATTAGATCAAATCAATCAACTAATACATTGTTACATACCATCACTTAATATGTTAATATATCATGACTTCTTTTTTATTTTTTCATTCATCTGTATATACATATACAAATCATAAAAAATACATTTTAATACAATACTCCCAGCCATAAATAATGTAATTACTAATTAATATATCAATATCTCTAATAAGGTATTCATTAAATATATGTTATATTCTCTATATACAATAATCCAAACTGGAGATAAATTATAGGCTTTCTAAATTATAGAAAAATACCTGTAATAATTGTTAAGCATCAACTAATTATAATAAAATATTTTATCTTTTCCAAAGCTTATAGTGACCTATAAATAATAATGAAAATGCACTGGTAATTACCACTACATGAATTATTTCTTACCCATTATTCCATATAAGATTATATATTATTAAGGAATTTGAAATCATTTGTTGTTACTATTTTATAAAGGTGTAAATTCTATTTAAAGCGAAGGATTTCGTTAATAAATATAAATAATACATATCCAGGATGATAAATACAAGGATAGTATATATATATATATATATATATATATATATATATATCAATACACATAATCTATGGCGTTTACGCAAACGATACATACTTTAATCTTCCCCTGTAATAAAATAAAACTGTAACAAATAAAATGCAAACAATAATGTATAATACATTATCACTGGATTAAACACAATATACATAGTTACGGGTAATACAATTCTAAACTTATATAGTTAAGTATTATTTATGTATTATATTAATTATGTATATATTTAGATAAAAGAATATAATTAGATTATAACTTCAAGATATTGATATCATACTCATGATGTTACAGCTTTTAATTAATAAATATAGGTATGCGCATGACATATTCCCAGTATAAACATATTCGCAGTGTTTTCCCCTTAAACTAATACAACAAATTGGCTAAACACATGCATCAATAATTATATATAGAGAAAACTAATATTTACTGAATCTTTATATATTTAAAAAATATGAAGACTTTTTAATTTTCTATTATAGTTATAGTTTAAAATGTTTTCAAAGCGTAATCTATCAAATTTTGATTTATTTTAGTATTATCTTTTAAATATACTTTAATCTACATATATTCGTGCTAGTAAGAAATGTTACCAACTTAGGTCCTAAAACTCTCGTTATATTAAGTAAGCCCTACAACCTAGGGATGTCATATTTTATACTCACTGTAATAGAACACTATCATGTGAATATATTTCTATAATTTATGGTTTATGTCTTATAAAAACATTATTAGTAAGTCTTTATGATAACATAATTGAATCATTAAATTATAAAAGTTATAGGAGAAGGTTAAATAAAAGTTGACGTGTACCACTATATAAAATACATAGAACTACCATCATAACCGATCACCACGAAGAGATCCCTCATGCTCACGTGTATGGCACTGGTTCACAGTTATGCAATGGGCATTACGGACAGTACTCCAGTGAAACCGATGGTACCCGGAGATCAGAGGAAACACCATAAGAAATCACCCGGCCACTCGAAACTCACTGGTCGGATTGGTCACAAAACGTTCTTTTCGCTTGTTGATAAAGGTTGTAATCTATATAGCATTTAGATACAGAATATATATATATATATATATATATATATATATATGTATATATATACATATATATATATATATGTATATATATATATTATATGTATGATGTTGTATATAAATTAAACGTTAAAATAAAACTATATATTCAGTCTTTATATTATAATTTCATTATTATTGGCTATGCTAAGAGATTGGGAGTTAGATGAAATCCAGTTATGATTATAATTATATATAAAAATATATATCATATAGATCATTTTCAAAATATGAAAAAAGAGTTAAAATAGTTCATTTTCAAATGATATATCATTAGTATAGTGTAGTACACTATAGTGTAAAATTAGAATTGAATGTATTAACATTATATAATATTTTAAATAGTTATATTTATAAAGTATTGGTTTTATTTATGTTGTCCATAAATATTGAATAATATATATTTCAATATCGAACCACTTAAATATAACCATATATGGACACTATATATACCATAATATGTACTCTCCCTACACTTATAACTTCTGGTTTCACAAGGATGCTAAAAAGTTTTTTAATTCGTTAACCATAACGATTATTAAATCCCTATACCTGCTACAATATTTATGTTTATTTATTTATTTAATTTTTCCTTGCGTTGTTACTCTACTATCACTTTAATTTCATATCTAAACTGTTTATATCTAATAAATTATATACATATATCTTTTATATTATATTATAGAGTACCTTCATTAATTTATATTATAAATAACAGATCACACTAAGGATAATTCAGATCGTTTAGAAGTGGATATCGGAGAAAAAGGAGCGAAACAAAGAATCGAACAAAGGGGTAGAAATACGATGATCTTAAAAACTCAACATTTAACCTTACAATCAGTGGGAGATCTAAGATTCGAGTAATATATTGTATTCGATCATCTGTAATATAACTCTATTCTATAACTATAAATATCTATAGTTATTATTATATTTAACGATATAAATATATTAAACCCATAAAAGTATAACTAAGATGTATATTATATTTTTTAAATAATTATATACTAATTATTGTATACATATGATAATTTAAAAAAATATATCAAATATTGTACACTAATAATAATTTAAATATATTAAGTATATGTTTGAACTAAATGCTTCAAAAAGTTATTATTAACGAGTGTTCTCAATAATAATTTGTATTTTTCCATTTTTTAATAAATGCATTATATATTTATTTCCGAAAAATTATTCAAATAGATAATTATTATTTAATTATCAGTGTAAATTATTATATACTCATTACCTAAATTCTGATATTGATAGAAGTCTAAAATTCGTATACAACTCTACATGTCTGGTGGGAAGAGACTGCAGTCTCTTCCCACCAGATAGCCGAACATATAGATAAACGAGATTGTCTATTTACTCATATTCGTGCCATAAAAGCATATCTCACGATATACAGTACAAAATACCGAGGCATGCGATTTTTAATTTTGCGAAGAATTATAAAAGGTCATGCAGCTAATTTACCCGGCATGCAATATATATTTAATAACATTCAGTATTGTTGTTATTTTCAAAAGTTTATAAATGTAATTATAAATAAAATTATAAAAAATATAATTAAACATTGGGCCGTTCGAAGTCGTTTACGAATGAAGAAGCTATTTATTTAATTGAAGCTTGGGAATCATTTCAAATTGAGCAAGAATTCTCAATATATTTAATTACTTTACAATTGCTTATCATTTATTTTATTAAATATATCTTAAATATTTTATCAATATTAGTAGAATTCTGGATCATATCATATCTGTTTTAGGAATATATAATATACGAATATAAATAATAAAAATCATATATTTATAAAATTAATATCTGATTATTATAAAAATATGAATTTATATATATTAGTGTTAATATCATTACTATAAATATCATAAATAAATGCATGTTTCTTTATTGTAATAATCTCATTAGTTTTTTATAAATTTATTAAAAGTTATTATTAACTACATCATATTAATCTATGTATAGAACACATATTATATAACACAAATTCAATTAACAATGATAGGAATATAACATCAAGTATAGGAATATAACATCAAGTATAGGAATATTGCCTATAACCAATATTAACTACATTACTCTTGAACTTTATTATAAGTAATCATATTATAATACAATTAATTATATAATACAGGATTTATTATATTATATCTAATATAATTATTGTTTAATATAATAAGTAATATGTTATTCATCATCACATATATATGTAATACTAACAAATTAGTTATATGTTGGATCAATGAATGTATCAAATAAGTTACAAAATTTATAATAAACAGCACATTTACTTTTTTCCATAACACACGCAATAAAAATACAAAAATGGTATATTTTTTAATTTATTCTAATTATAGTTGTAATTATTTTAATTTATTTATATAGCATTAGGGTACAAAAAACAATTGTGCATTTTCGTACCTCTTGTAGCCTAAAATATAGTACTGATGTAACCTAAAATGAATCCTTTCGTACCCTAATTGATTATTGAATCATTACCCTAATTAGGGTACAATATAAATATTAAGTTTTTTTTGTATCTTCCGTACACTAAAAATTGGCCCCTCTGTACTCTAATTGTTTACAGTGTTGCTTTTCTCTTATTAAAGAGATATGCATATACATCATGCTTTTCTAGCAATTGCCTATGTTATGCTGCCATCCGTATCACTAATAGAGTTCCACGAGTATTTTTATTTTCTTTAGAATGCATATTAATCGTGCATCCATTAATAGTATATAATTCTATACTTCCGATCTAGCTATAACTATAAATATACCATATTTATTGATGATCTAGTAAAGTTCTGATATTTCGATGATTTTATAGTTATAATTTCCAGAAAACTATTTTATCTTACAGTTTATTACAGATGAAAACTATTTGTATACATATCTATATTTTACTTGCTATGTAGAATCTACACCTACATTGTAGATCCTTCTGAATAGTATATTAATAGCACATTATAGTAGTAATTCTAGATCAGCAAAACTTTCATCATTGATACTACCAGCAATTTCTGGTGTGATTTCAGTTCCCAACATGATCAGTTCTAGATACATATTCTATAATAATAAGTTAATATATTAACAGTTTAATTCAATATTCTTGATATTTTATTAACATTCCTTAATGACTTATAAAACGTATTATATAAAATATATAGTCAGTCAGAGAGTAATCTTGGAAAAAATATAAATATATGAATCTTCACAATATAAAATCTAAAGGGGCATTCACATGAAGCTGAATTCGAAAAGGTTCAATATTTTACGAGCGTGTTTACGCGCGTAATCAAAATAGATCATGTCCAATAGGGTGGATCACTTTTTTCAGAATTAACTGGCTCACTCAGCATATAAACTTTAAGGCATATAAAAATTAATCATATAATTAAAAAAAAATTATTTGCAATATTAAGTTAACGCCAGTAGTCTGAATTTATCGACTTTTTCAAAATTATAAGTATTTTTAAGAAAAATTTCCCATTCAAAATAAATAAATACTTGTTTACCCTATTATTTCCGCCATTTTATTATTCTTTGTTTATGCTATATATTTAAAATATTTTTATTTTTCACAATGAATTTACGCAATAAATCTCCATTTTATACTTTATTTACACCAAGAATGATGAGTAATCGTCAGCTTCCAACATATTTAGACATTTTACAACATTATACATATATATCTGACAATTTAGTACAACAAAGAGACGCAAAAATGCAGACGATTGAAAAAATAATAGAAATCTGGATTTCAGCATCTATCCCAGTGATATCATTGAAATCAATATCTAACAAACTAGATAAATACATTATGATAATTTCAAAATTAAAGAAGTCAGAGTACAAATTGTATTTTTCCAAATCTGTAAATGAACATATTAAAAAGTATAAAATATTATTTGAAATATGTACATGTAAATGCAAACATGATTGCCTTTGTTCTTGAGAACGACAGGTACCTCGATGTGAAAGAATTTTTTTAATAGATAAGAGAAATAATAGACAGATGTTTATTAACATATTTTTTAATATACAATATTATATTTGGTTGATTTGTTTACTTCATATGAATGAGCTGTTTCTTAGAAAGATATTCGCAATTCTGGATGGAGAAACAAAAGGCCCTGATTTACATAATGGTCCGATCGGTTTAAATCTTTCTAAATGTGAAGAAGCAGATGTTGCTGGATTTATTCCAATTGAAATTGATCAAATATTCAAAAGATATCTAGAGAATTGTCAAGATTTAGGATCTGATCAGCAATATCTTCGAGATATAGTCTTATCAATCAATTATGGAGTTATTAATAATTCTCTTAAAAGACGTTCACCAGGAAAACTCGGGAATGCACGCTGGTTAACGACAGCAAATAGGATTCTTCGGTATTATACGAGTCAAAATAATCCTACACTTAATCTTGTTTATTTAGTAAGATTTGTTATAAAAGTTTATGCTCGAAATTGGTTCGCGATTAAATATCAACCAAGATTTACCAATTCGCCAAAGCATATATTTAATTTTATAGAAAATATACACGAGTTAGATTGCGAATTAATTAGAGATGAATGTTTTCGGACGATATCTCGCAATTCATTTTTATTACATATAGAATCGATTCTAATTGGAATGTTTCTGATACCTATCCAAGTGTAAGGATTGAAGCTGTAAAACGTATTTTACAAGCTAGAGTAAATGGTGAAAAAGATGGAATACGATATTTCCATTTACCAAAAATTGATTTTAATGCGACACATTATTATAATCTCGTTTTATATGTTGATGATTGGCTCGAACCAATTCTAACTCGTAGCTATTCAACAGAAGACCTGAGAACATACACAGTTGAAAATATTGATATATTTGATTTTCCAGATATACCGTGTCATTCCCAGCATGTCGAAAGAACGATAAGACTGGTTTCTGAAACAGCTACCAAATTAGCTGACCCCAAAGAACGTGACCAGAGAATACGAATGACAATACATTTCAGAAAATGTATGCCACATTTTAATTCTAAACAAGATTTTACAATGTAATTATAATAAAATTATTTAAAGATTCAAAATCCTCTTACATTTTAACTATGCAGTAATATTCTTTTTATATATTCTCTATCTCAATTAAATTGTATGTAATTGTCAATTAGATTGCCTTATAGTTAAGTTATTTCATAGCTACAAATACAATTTATAATTTTGCAATTTTTATTGTAAAAAGTGTAATATATGTTTATGTATACATCTTACTTAATAATTACTCATTAATAATAACTACTGATTTACTATTATTTCTAGGTTTAATATTTATTATTAACGTTTATAATTTTTTAAATTCTAGAATTTCTTGGAATATTTTTAATATTCTAATATTAATAAATTATCAATAATACTACTATAAGATATTAAAATTAACTTATATTTACTATTAACTATATTCAATGATAGCTAATATTACATAGTTATAACTATTAAACAATAAATCATATTTGGTAAAAATTTACATTGTCGTACATTTCTGCATATAATTTAATAAGTTTTGCTTTTTTTTATTTCAACGATGAATATAGCATTACATATAGTTTATTTTATCGCATAGTAAGTATATATTTAAAAAAAAATTATTTCTAAATAAAATATTTGGATTATTTGAAATTTCAATTTTTTTCCTGAAAAACACTTATAAATCCAAATTAAATTAAAATTTTTAATATTTTTTTATCATTACCCATTTCATAGGGATCAAATATAACTAATGTTGAATTGCTTATAAATTTAACAATATTTTAAGAAAAAAATATACAAAAAATTATAAAATTTTTATTTTCCTGGAATTTCTTGGTAACAATTTTTTAAAAAATTATTTAAATATGTTTTTATTTAGTAATATATCATATAAAGCTCATAGTCATTTTTCATTATACATATTTCGTAATTTATACAATAAATCATATTTCGTAAAAATTTACATTGTCGTACATTTCTGCATATAATTTAATAAGTTTTGCTTTTTTTTATTTCAACGATGAATATAGCATTACATATAGTTTATTTTATCGCATAGTAAGTATATATTTAAAAAAAAATTATTTCTAAATAAAATATTTGGATTATTTGAAATTTCAATTTTTTTCCTGAAAAACACTTATAAATCCAAATTAAATTTAAATTTTTAATATTTTTTTATCATTACCCATTTCATAGGGATCAAATATAACTAATGTTGAATTGCTTATAAATTTAACAATATTTTAAGAAAAAAAAATGCCAAAAATATACAAAAAATTATAAAATTTTTATTTTCCTGGAATTTCTTGGTAACAATTTTTTAAAAAATTATTTAAATATGTTTTTATTTAGTAATATATCATATAAAGCTCATAGTCATTTTTCATTATTAAAAAATCATTATTACCATTCAATTTTATAATTTTAATATTGCTCCTATGTTTTGCATGTTAAATATTGTATCTCTCCCATGTTAAATTTGAATGGGGTGGCGCTTAGCCATAATTTTAAAAAAAAATTAAAATTTATAGATATTCATTATAACTCATATATTTGCTATATATAATAGATGAGCCAATAAATAATATTGAAAAAAGTATCAAAGTGATCCACCCTAATGTCCAATATTTGTAGCCTATTTATAGCTTTTTTAAATCTTGGCGTAAAAGCTGTTACAGTTACCTTATTTGTTGACCTAATATTGACTGACAGATTTTTTTCTTTTTTATATATATGACAATAAAATTTTTGATATACATCTATTGTATTGTATTTATTAAATATATTTTGTATTCAAAGTATAATATAATGGAATTTGTAATTTTATAGAAATAGTTATAATATAATGCACATCCTTCGATATGGAATATATCCTTGAAGGAATGTAGAAATAGGATCACCAAAAATAAGTCATATAATGAAATAGCCGGCATTTTAGGAAGGAATGGAAGTTAGAGGGTATGTATGCCGGGTATAATTATACCCTCTTCCTTCTGTATATTCTCTGATGATTTAAATATAATAACGATCGTTTATAACGTGATTTAATTGCTATGATTATATTATAAATTTAATTTTATAGTTTTTTAGATATTGTTTTTACAATTTAAATATGGGCGTATTTACTTTAAGCTCAACAGCTTTTTCAAGCATTTTCAGTATGAACGATTTTAAAATTGCGTTCGTTTTAACAACGCGTAAACGCAGCTTAATGCCGTAAACGCAGCTTAATGCTTAATGCTTGATGCCTTAAAATCTATGTGTGAATGCCCATAAAAAGGAAATATTATATATCATTCACATATATCTATGAATATAAACTAACATTTTAGATTTATTAGCAAAGATTAGTTTGGTAATCTTTGATATTGATTTTTAATTTAGAAATTTCTACAATATTTAAAATTTAATTTTTTATTAATATCAACCCATCGTTTATCTATTGTATAAGATTTATCATAATTGTTAGTAAACTTATATTAAGATCAAATAATTATATATATATATATACTTAATAAGTAAAATAAGATAATAAAAAAATATTTAACTTAAAAATAATTATAATTTATTTTTTTTTATTTATTTTTTTTAATTTAGTTAAATATCCTGTTTCAAATATGGCCTATTTACTTTGATAAAGAATTGTTGTTATATAGTAATTTTAATTAGTAGATTTATATTTGATCCACAACCCACAACCTATGAATATAATAAATCAAAACTTTCTATGTTACATATTGATTGGGAATTTCAATACAAATTAATTCAAAAGTAATGGGAACTAAAAAATATAGAAATTCTATTTTATTCATATGTATAGCATATCTATATATATATATATATATATATATATATATATATATGTATGTATATTATCAATTTTCTGTTTAACTAGTAATACAACCAGTTTCTTGTATGTTTATATAATGTACCGATGCTGTAATGATTCAGCCATATATAAAAGTGTAACAAAAACCTTTTATGCATACTTGAGGTAGTTCAATTGATAATTCTCGCGTTTGCAAATTTCTCAATTGTATATCTCTCTACCTTTATATTCTTCCATATGTAAATTAAATATTTAAGGGGTATAACATAATCGCCAGTTCTTATTTAGATCATCAATGTAATACAACTACTGTAGGTATATGTTTTATGTATTGCCTTTACATTCACTACTAAATTACTTCTGTACCAATTAATAACCTTCATGTATGCTTATTAATTTTTCTCGACTTTACAAAAAAAGTATTTATCCAGAATTTTAAATAAATGACTTCCCAATGACCTATAGTAAATAGGTATTAGATATTTATATTATTTACTGTATTTACTTTATTCCAAGCTTTTAATATTATTTTATATTTACGAATTGTATTTACCTCTCGAACTGTCAGATTAATATTTAGTAAACCAATAATAGTTCATTTAATTTAGTTATAGTTACACTTTACATGTGTGTTTTCCAAGATTTATCAAAATTTGTTATCTAACATGATAATTTTTATTGTGTGTGGTCACCATTTCTATCTCATTGTTTTAATAATATGGTGTTATTGAAAGTCTGGATTTGCATTTATTTAGAATTTTAAAATATGTTGATGTCATTTCTTTTAAAAAATCCAAAATAGAAACCATTATTCATTTAGCTCACTCAGCAATTGTGTTTCAGACGATACGCGATTATTACCTGCTGAAACCAACTCGACAACTATCTGTTTTTTAATTATTCTAAAGGAATATCTTCATCAGAATTAATGCGCTCACATGAATACCGGCTGCCTAGTCAGTTAATAAACGGTGACACTCTTTAGCACTTTAAGATTTATCTTTGGCTTTGGATATTATTTACCCACATATTCGACTTGATGATTTGTCAATGAATATTTACGTGACATACCATATCTTACTTTTACATGTTCTAACATATCTTATTTGACTTAAAACTAGTATCGTTATTTCTTCTATACGCTGATAATATTCAACCGCACTTTACTTATTCGAAGGACCACTTGGGTTTAACACGATTCTTATTGGCAGCCGTATCCACCATATGCATATGGTTCTTAGCACCTTTGTTTGCGTTTGAAACTATGGCTGGGTATTAACGCGCACCAACCAAACACCCTAATATATCACTAATCCGATAACGTAAATCTACCCTATAAAATTAGGTACACCCTCAAGTGTGTTAATTCCATATCATAATGGCCAGAATTATAAGTGTTCATGTGAAATATTATATATACTATCGCCTAGGATTCTATTTTAACATCTTAAGCGGAATACATTTTTCGTGTCTTCGCTACGAGTAGTTTTACAACTTCAAATATATTCAAGTTTCCATAAATAATAGATTTACCATTTATTTTAAAATAATAAATTCACGTTTATAACAAATTTGTAAACTCTGGGCGATAACTTAAACTGTAATAGTCTAATATTGTGTATTATTATATAACTATAGTATATATATATATATAAACATATATATAGATATATCTAATATATAGATATCTAATATTAATTTGTATGGTATATTTTGAGTAATCTATAATGCATTTTTATATAAATAGCATTTAAATCTAATTAAATACATTTATTTGTAATGTGTTTTATAAATAATTATTTAGAATTTGTTATCAATATAACATTGAGTGTTTATATCTTTGAATATTCATTATTATTTCACTATTACAGAAGAATAATGTTACTTTGTGACTTGTTTACTATACCATTCAAATGCAAAGTTAGTAAAATTACACATTTTAGAATTATATAATTTGCATTAAATGATTAAACCATATCCAAGTATATTAATTATCTATAATTTACATTTCAATTCTACCATTAATTAATTCATTGCATAAATAACTTATTTATAATATATATTAATTATATTATAGAAAATGTAAGTTCTATAATTATTTACATTTTAATCTATCATTAGTTACCTAACATATAAATAACATATTACAAATATGCATTAATTATCTACAAGTATTTTTATTTTAGCTAAAAATAGATTATCGAAGCCAGAAATTATGGGTGATACACTTAGAAAAATTGGAGAATTTTATAGAAATGTTAAATAAATATTCCAAAAAATCTGGAAAGCCTAAAAAATTTCTTAATGATATGATGGTGATCTCTTTTAATTATGAGTCTCAACAAATGTTAGCCCTATATGATTCAGTTGAACATTTAATCTTTAAAATAGTTATAATAAAAGCACTAGCTATAATTAAAATATTGTTTTATTTTTCAATGATCTAACTTATTTATATCTATTTGATCCAATATATTTTTAAGCTGGCAATGTTAAATTAAAAATATAATATTAGTATTAAATTAAAAATATAATTTTAGTATTAAATAAAAATTTCCAATATTATATTAAAGATAAAATATTGCATCATAAATTATACATCATAATGCTAAGTTATTTCATAGATCTTATAATTTAGATTAAACAGTATATTTTAACGTTTTGAGATTGATCTATTTTTCAATGTCCTATATAAAACTTAAGGTTTCGAGGAAAAATCTGCAAATTAAATCCAAGTAAGAACACTGTAACCGTTGAGAATATAGACACCGGCGAATCTGTGATATGCTTTCCCGAGGACGTTGTCGAGGTGTGTTACGATGCGAAGAACCTTCAGTATCCCTGTTGGCCAATCGAATTGCATGGAATTCTAGATGTCGTCGATAAATCAAAGTTTAATGGTTATTCTGAACAATTGTAAGTTTGAAATATTAGATTTTGATAATATTTTAGCTTCGAAATAATGGGAGTCAAATATTAAAAGTTGCTATTTTTTATCTGCTCGGTAACGAGAGATTTTTGCGGTAATTCAATTACAACACAAAAATTGATTTGGTCTTCTCAAATCTTAAAAAATCTCATGTTGTATATGTTTATTTAAGCTTTTTCTTTTATTCAGGTGTTTTAATGGAGTGTAATTTGAGATATATATTATTATTGTTAATATAATTATTGTATATTTATATATAAGTAAATATTGTATTCAATTTACATAATTTCTTTGACAACAACCTTTTTCAAATCAATTGAATTACCCTACAGACGTCTTGCGACCGTTCGTCGATAAGGGTGTCACCGCAACTCCTATCCGCGGAGATTCTGCGTCTCTGCGCTTGGGCGACTCCGACCTTCTGTCGCTACTCGTCTCCGCCGGCTACTGCACCGGCGGCCGACGAAACCAACAGCTACAACGCAATCCCTCGTCTAAAGCGCCTCCGGGTAGTACGAAACGCACTGCCCCTTATCCAGCCGCTGTTGCTCCTGTCGTTAGTGGTGGCGGCGGCGGCGGCGGCTGTAGGACTAGTAAAAGCGTACGACCCGATACGGCTATCGTCGAATACGTGGGGCAACCGATATGGGGCGCTCCCCCCCAACCGGCCCCGCGGAGACCCCGCCTCCTCTCGAACATGACGTACGCCCACGTCGTCGCCGGCGGCGGTGGAGTCGACTCAGCGGTGGTCACCGAGGCTATATCGACGACTCGCATCTACGTCGTATTCTCCGCCGAGATGGAAGCTCTCGGCTCGACGTCGAAACGCCTCGGCCGTTTGGACGTCGGCGGCGCCGCGAGGACGTCGCCGTACGGCGTCGACGAAGTGTGCGCCGCGTATTCGGCCGCCAGGCGGCGCTGGTATCGCGCCGGCGTGCTGTCGGTCGAGCCGACCGGCGAGTACTCGCTGTTCGCCTTCGACTTGGGATTCGTCGAAGAACGCGTCGCTCACTCCGACACTCGCGAGTTGACGCCTCGACTCGCCGACCAACCTATCCTCGCCTGTCACCTGTCGTTGGCGGATTGCCGGTGGGTCGACGGTCGGACCGAATTCGATCCGGAGCACATTCCGGCGAACGCCGACGTTCGAGTTACCAGTTTGTATTCGATACCGAAACCTTTTTAAATAATTTATGTAGCGAGTAAGCGATAGATCCGGAATTCGAAATTTAGTATTTGTAATAATCATTTTAAATGAGATATAGATAAAGTAATGGAAGGATATTAAAAATGTAATTGTATATATGTTTACTCTTACAGTTGTTAAAGTAAAAAGGCCGGGCCGATACGAAGTGGAATTGATTATCAGCGAAACTTCGGTTGACGTATTCACGAAACTTTCGAATTTGAATCTCGTCTCTCGGAGGTCCACCAAAAAAAATCTCAAAACCGCCGAGAGTCAAGAATGCGATCGGTCTGCGGAACACGTGGATATTACGTCGAATCGGCTTGAAACCGGTTTAGGACGTTTTATCCTCACCGCGAAATCGCTGGGGACACTAGCCGTCGGCAAATCGCTCGGCCGTCATTTCATCGGTCAACTGACCGAGTACGGTTCTCTGCGGCCTATGTGCTATATACGCATTTTGCAATCGCAGTCGCCTCAGTTCGGCACGCTGCAACGCGTGCTCACCGCGTGCAATGGTTACCGTGGAGACGAATGTTCTCGGTACGTTGGAGAGGTCGGCGAGGTCGTAATGATTTCCCGACCGATGGTATCCGACCAATGGTATCGCGCGGAAGTATTGGAAATCAGTAGTCGGGGTCGCTACGAACTGCGACTCCTCGACACCGGCGAGGAGGTTCTCGAAACCGCCGTGCACCCACTAGGTGGCGCTGACGACTTGAGACTGCCCGCGACAGCCATCCGTTGCAAACTGACCGGACCGCCTCCTGAACTCTACAAGGCGTGTAAGTTTCGAATCGTAGAATTACGATCGGAAGAGCCCGTGATTAGTGTTATCGAGGAGCAGGCAGGCGAGGAGGAGGGGGTACGCGGGTTTGCCGTAGAACCCGTTGACTTGGAGACTGCCGTCGCCATAAAAAAAGAAAATACACGACAACTGACACTTCGTGATCAACAAATCTTATCGTACGACCCCGCGGTTGAGAAACTATGCAAGGATTGGGCAACTGCGGATACAAACAATACAAATAAATTAGTATTCGATCATAGAATTGCTCTGCATGAAAATGCTATTTCGCATGGGAAATCTAGTAGAACGGTAGAAATATATAAAAAGGAAAATATAGAAAATAAGCCGACAATAGATCAAAATGAATTTATAAAAAGAATATCTTCAAAAAATGATAAAGTTGCTCAAAAAAGCGAATATGATTTTACAAAAGATTTACAAAATTATGAACTATTAAATAGAGAAAAACAAAATATTGTGAATGAAGTGACAATTGAAGAAAAAATAGAAATTGAAAGAAAAATCAAAATAGATGTAATTAAAGAAACATCACTTCAAATAAAAACTTCTATACCTCCTAGAAAAAGAAATAAATCCGATAAAATATACTTTGAAGGTTAATGATATTAAACAAAGGAAATACTTTAAATTGAGACGGAAGTTACTTTTATATTTAAAGTAATATACATATTACTTGTTCTCTATTGTTTACAGATATTGAACCTTTGAATATATCAGAACTCATAAATGAATATGAAAAAATAATCAGCTTTGTTATGCAATTTAACGACGGAGATGATTTTTATATAGGGGTGAGTATCAATACATTAACTATTCTTTAATTGTTCTACTCTACTCATTCTATATATTATAACTATGTTGTCAATAATGGTTTAAATTTTATAATGTGGCTATATTAAATAATTCTATTGAAAAAATGATTTCATGTTCACGACCCGCCTAAATTTAGTTCTTAAATAAGAAAGACGATATCGTCGAATTACTAAATGATTTAAGTTCTATTGATGCTTTGAGTATCGATCGACCATACGAAGCCGATATCAATGAAGTCGTTTTGATTGAAGGTAATATCGATAATTTGTTATGTTTTCACATCCAAATGTTTCGTAGAATATTTATAAATCAATATAAATCATTGCATATACTATAACATTATATATCTATAGCAAACCTGTTCATGTTAACTTCACCGATTTCAAGTAGATCTTTATTTTATCGGTTATAATAATTTTTTTGATATATACATTGTTATATAAATAAATATATATTTTTTATTCCTTAGTTCATGAGAAGTTCATTCGTGGATGTATTTTAAGTTTCGCAGAATCGAGTCAAAAGTACCTCGTTCATCTTTTCGATGTAGGGAGAGACATAGAAGTTGGTATTTAATTTTAATTAATCGTTATAACATTTCATATTTTAGATATCGTAAGTAGGTTTGCATAAATGCTAAGTTTATTCAAAACATAAATCAATTAATAATAATATTAAATAAAATATCATTTCATTCATTTATAATCATAAAATATATACAGATTTATACTTGAATAAGTTATAAATGTGGCTTTTATAATAATAAAATAACTTATCCTTAGATTTCATGTTTTTAAACTACTACTATATATATCTTTATTCGATGTGTTAGTCTATTTATAACCCTCAATGATATGTAACTAAACACACATAGGTTACACGTCAGGAAATCTCGAAATTGCCCGAATGTCTAGCAAGATATTCCTGCAACGTTGCCCGCTGTACTCTTAAAAATTTTAATGAGATTTCTCCGATTAACAAAACTATCTTAAACCCGTATTCGCAGTTTTTCGAAGTCAGGTTCCACGAACCACGACCTCACCAACAAAAATATACGGTGAATACGAAATATTTTATATACGATAGAGTTTAATCGATTACACATAAATACATGAAAATCAATATTCATATAAAATTAGTTTTTATAATTTTTTTATATATAAACAGACTATCTAATTAATATCTATTAATAAATGAATTGTAAACACATTAAAATGATTAATTTATTTTAATATGTTAATCATTATAATTAATTTTCTTTCAATTCTGACGTATAATTTATAATTTCAAACAAATATATATTGTACTATTAATTAATATATCGATATTTCAAATGATAATTATCGAATACATTTACATTTATACGGAAATATTATTTACCAGGTGACTATTCACGACATAACGAGACAGAATCTCTTCCCGACGTCTTTTGTGGTGAACTTCGACGGCGCCGAAGAGGACGAGGAACGGGACGACGACGCGATACAGATGTTCCGATTGAAGATCCCGCCGCCGTTGATACTCTCCGAACGTCGTACGCTGGTCACCGTCGTCGCGGTGTCGGGACCGCACGACTTCACCGCCGTGTGGCGCGGTAACGCCGCCTACCGGCACCGCGCGAACCTCGACCGTCTCATCGCCGCCGCCGTAGCGCCGTCCGACGCCCGCCACCGCCGCCGCGCGCCGCCCGTCGGCATGCTGTCGCGCGCCAGCGAAATGGACGACGCCGCGCCGTCGCCCGGCGACGTCGCGTTGGCCTACGACGACGCCGGGGCGTCGTGGTTTCGCGGCGTCGTTATCCGCCGCGGCGACAACGGCGCTTTCGCGGTGCGCGGCTTCGACTCCGCCCGCGGCGACGGCGACGACGTCGTGAACTGTCGACTGGTGAAGTCGGCGCCCGAACCTATCCGCGCGATGAGGTCGCTCGCCATACCGTGTCGACTGTTCAGGTGGCGCGCCGACCGGCTGAAGTGGTCGGGCCGAGCCATCCAGCGGTTTCAGGAGCTGCTGGCCGGAGCCGACGTCGTACTCAGCCTGTGCCGAGTCGGCGATTCCGAGACGCGGCGCTACAGCGTCGAAGACGTCTTCGAGTGCGCCGCCGGCGGAAACGTCGGCGGCTCCGTGCTGTCGCGTCTCGTCGACGAAAAGATGTTGACCGCCGAGATGGTACGGCCGACGGCGAATACTCGAGTCGCGGTGTACGACGAGCCCGGAGACGACGGTCTCACGGAGACGACGGCGAATGGCGGGCCGAAGGTCGACGAAGAAGGATTCTCCGCGGATTCAGCGCCAACGAGAGGCGATGAAGCGAACGTCGGCGACTCTAACTGCGAAGTTGGATCTGGGGTTGAATCTCGATGCGTATCTTCCTTCGCAACGAAATCCAAGGATAACGATTTCAAAGAAGATCGCTTTAGTAAACCGGATACAACTAGAACGGACGACGTTAACGATTTTGTGAACCCGCCTTCCGAAACCTCCGAGAATCTAATTAGCGGCACCAACGATATCCTAATTGTGGAAAGTAACAGCTCCGATAACTATTTGGACTTCGATTCGAGCGAATTAAGCGAAGGTCCGGCGAACTCGCAAAACTCTTCGCATTACCACGACGATGCAAAGGAATCGGAATCGAGTTACTATGAAAATGGAAGTAGGGAATTCAGTTCATCCGCGTTATTCGAGGCGACGTCCGATGACCAAAACTACGACGATTCATTGGAACAACCCGCTACCACCAACTCCGAAACATCGTCGGCGTACGGTGCAAACGGGTCTGAGTTTTATTCGGCGGTCCCGCCGTCGAAGGAATGCGACATAGAGGAATCTATTAAGAAAAACGCGTGCGTCGGCAACCCCCCTGGCGGCGACGGATTGTACTCTTTGCCTTTAGGCGTCGATTCCGCGCTTAAAACTCAACGAGCTGCCCAATGTATCATCGGGAAGTCGTCGGACACGGACTTCCTACGAGCTCTATCTTCTTCAGGTGGATCGGACCTCGATATACCAGTGAAAAACGTGGATTCAAGATACCGTTAGTTTTGTAAACAATATTTTAGTCTTTGGTAAAAATTTAAACATATTTAATTCTATGCTTTGTAAGAAATATTTTTTATTTTAGAAGATCTCCTGATTAAATTTGAAAATTTGGAAAAAGAAAATACTAATTTCATAAAGACGCAAACCAATTTGAAAAAGGAAAATTCTGAACTTATAAATTTAAACTCGCTTTTGACGAGCGAAAATAAATTACTCGAAAAGAAATTTTCTGACTTGAAAACCAAATTTAAAAATTATATTGATAATATATAATTTACTGCCATAATAACAGTGATACCTTCTCAATATTCTGAAATAACAGTGTATTTATACTTTGTATGATACCATAAGTTACTCATGTATATGTATTATATTATTATTTTACTTACAATGTGCAATGTACACTGTACATATTAACATATATAAATAGTATTTAGATGTACACTAATACTGTATTTTTAAATTCGTATTCTGTTTTCGACAGCCATTATTTATTATGTGATTAAACTCGTATTATTATTATTTAATAAATGGCTAAATCTAAACTAATTTTTAAATCTAAGGAGGCCATATATATTATTTTACAAACTGAATAATTAAAAAAATAAAATATATATATAAGTTATCTTATTTTAATTTATTTTATATGTATAAACTATATATGAATAATACATTATTTTGTATTTATATATATTAATATCAAGCTAACTATGTATATGCTAATATAATATAGTGAATAACTTGCTTTATTTATAATAGGTATTATAATTTTACATATGAGAAATACACTTTATAATGTACAAGTGTTCGATTGCAAAACTCGGCTGATCTAGAATTGATGAAATATATTTTGCATAATCGTAGATTTTACCTACTTCCATCTATACTTTAAAATCCACACTAAAAAGTTGCGAATACCAAATTATATTCAGAATAAGCGATAATAATAGTGTTTATATAGTTAAATTAATGGTATATTATTATATTATACAGATTAATTGTAGAGGTCATCTTATTTAATCACGTTCAAGGGGAGTCTGTTTTACTTTTTTAAACTTTAAAAATATATGAATTTTTTTAAACTATAAACTTACAGTATGTAAATAGAATTATGTAAATAGAATATACTTTCGATTCTCTAACAATGTATTAGATCCATTACAATACTACGGAATATTTTGTTTTCTCAGGATCTCGTATATAATAAAAGAATATAAGAAGTATGGCGATAACTTTATCTAAATATACAGAATGAAGTTTTCAGTAAAATCAAATAATAAGAATTATATTTCCTTAACTTTATAATTAGAGTAGTTAAAATTGATAGAAGTTGAATGGGAGATCAAAGTTCACGTACAATGTACGTCGTACAATTTAATATACTAAACGATTATAACGATGAACTAGTTTCCTGTAGATCTAAAAATAAATATTCTGTTAATAATTTTTTTTGGTATACATACCACACCTTAAGATTACATGTATAGTATTTATATATACATTACTTTATAACATTACCAATGTAATATTATGTATTAATATTGATGACAATGTATGTAAGAACACGGAATGGTAATAATGACTAATTTGAACGATTATGTTTGTCTATATAAATCTACGATGTTGTTATTTCCTTTTGTTTCATTGTAAATAAAATATTTCAATGAGAACATTACATATGTTTATAGTGGTTTATAGAAATTATACTCTAACCCAAGATTAAGGTAATCTTGGCTATAACATTAGTTTAATTCGGATAAACATATTACTACAAATATTAGATACTATTAATATCTAACAGTAAAACGTACTCGTGCAGTACTCGTACGACGTGCACTGCACGACGTGCATTCTATTATATTATTTAATAACAGATATGTTTAAGTATATTTGATTAGTTTTAATATGTCATTAGATACTGCCAACTATTAACAATAGAAAATTTGATATGACTACAAAACAAATAACAGAGACCACCCACATAGTACATAACAATACAGTTGCGGTATAAGATTATTCTATCCGGTAACAAGAACTCTATTTTATTTACCTATATAATATATATATATATATATATATATATATATATATATATATATATATATATATACGCTCTTAATATTAATAGCGGTAGAATTCTACAGCTTTAACTCTATGGACATCAAGTGGCAGCTAGGATGGATATCTGCATCGATATATGCAATAAAATAAATATCCTCTAATCGTCGATATTTACTAGGTCTCATCAACTATCAATAATAATATAAATATAGTTTATATTCTACGATTGAAAGTTTGTAAAAAATGGTCAGAGTAATTCTTTGGATCAGAAAAATAATGATATATAAAATTGAATCTGAATTGAAAAAATATGTCTAGGGTATTATTAAATATATCAACACTTTATTGTAATTATTGTTATAATTCAATTCTTGAATTATTATATACAAAAAACTATCATGGTTTTAATGAAAAACATTACCTAAACTCTGCAATGTTTATTAAATCATAGACAAACGATTATCATATTATGTTATACGAGTATGATATATAATATGCAAATTCTCTTATCATTTCTGAAATCAAAAATACATTATATTAGAATAGAAGATAGAATCCATCAAGCAAATAAATTAGTATATTTTTATTTATTCATGCCAATAGATATTATTATATTATAAGTGTACCGATTGCATTTAATAACATTGGATTAAAACAAGTACAACTCTGCAGAAAGATAATAAGAAAATATATTGACTTTGGATCGGGTTTACATATATTCGTATGGTAAATTAGTTCATGGCATACCGATAATGAAGATATAAGAAATAAATTCAACTTAAGAAAAAATCTTGCAATACATAATGTATAAGTATTTAAGGACTTTACTAAAATCGCCAAATGTTTCTTTTCGAGTCAGCAATAATTACTAAACTATTTATATTCTATTATGATACTAATTTATATTTAATATTATTTATATTTTATCCTGTATATATTATTATATTTTGTATATTATTATACTTTATTCAAATTACATGGAATAAGTTTATTAAAATTACAGGATTAAGATTATTAAAATATAAACAAAGATATAAACATTATTTGGATATATTAATATTTTAATTAAATACTATAATTAATTATAATACTGTAAATGTATATTGCTATAATTTCAACAACGGTTCATTTTATGTATTCTTTTCATTTAATAGTTAACCAATTAGAATTCAATGAAAATCTCTCTATGAGATCTATATATGATATCTTCAAATAAGTAATGATAAAATTTATAGAATTTTAAAATACGAATATTCTCTATGTTTAAATATATAAATATGTAAACATTGTATTTTTGAATTTATTAATTATTATATATATTCAGTATATATTCACGATTAGTTAACACTTTTAGTAATACATTTATCATTATTATTTTCACTTAACTTACTTCTTTAATATTTAATTTTCACGGCTTGTTAATTATAATTTATATAATATAAATCTTTTTTTTCAAATAATAATTTTCTAAAAATAATTAATTATTGATTAATCGATTTTTACTCATTCTAAATTATTATATACACTCTTATAATGGCTTTAAGTTTGGATGATAGATTATTAGGGGAGAAGGTACATAATTACTGTAGTAGTAGTGAAGGTGGTGATTCGTCTGATTCCGATGTTTCAGATGTGGAAGAAGGAGAAGAAATTAAACAATCCGGTAATATTTATTTTAAAGCATAAGTATCTTCAGAATTATATTGTTATAATTATCGAATCGATATTATTAAATATAAGATTCAGGGATTAAAGATTATTGAGTGAACATTTTCGGATATCATAGATTTATGTGGTCATACGAAATTCCTAAATATTGGTGGTCGGCCATTATTTATAAGCTGGTTGAACGAACGACTGTTACGGTCGAATACTTGCTGATGTACTAAGTAAATAATACCCTTTCTAATTTAGATATATAATATATTAATTATAGATTATATTTAGTATATGTTAGTGATGGCAATTAAATCATCATCAATTAAATTAATAAAATCAAATCTATTTTATGACGTATATTTATATATTTTTAATTACCTTGATAAATTCAATGCAGGTGTTTTTGCATATCAGGTAAATTCTTTGTTCATAGATCAATCCTATATGCAAGTAAACAATATCTATCATAGAAACCATGTGTTACATAGTTTAGATGACACTAGGCTTTACATAGGGTACACACTAGAGCTTTATCAACATTTAATGCTTCGACTCTACAAACAGTGCAACTCATTTTATTTACTCATAGTAAACTCATAGTAAACTCATATTTACTCATAGTTTAATTAAGTATTTTATTTACTCATATACTATATATATTATCTTAAGGTAGGAGTATAATTATCATGTATGATCCAATAGACTGTTTGAATCTTTGACTGCACAATCTTTTCTAATCACTATTGCATAATCTTAAAATTAATATCAATCATATTACAATATCATATTAAATATATACTTTCATTACCTTATTTATTCATCAACCATCATATATTAGTTAGTAGTAAATTGATTAGATATATTAATTAAGATGTGGTGTAGTAGTGTATAAATTTTATACTGTACCCACCTACGTAATTGACAAATGTATTGTTTACCCAAGATCAACATAAATTACTGCTAACGGGCAATCGATTGACCCGCCAACCGACCACAGCCCCTAACCGCACGCTCTAGGAATATTTTAATGTAGCCTCCAGTAGGTAGCTACAAATATTACGTAGAAATTAGTGACGCCAATAATTTATTGGGATGCTGACGTGGCGTGAAATGGCTTCACCACAAAATCACTGAATGAATTGCTTGTTATTTATACATGATTTTAAAATTAATACAAATATTTATGATTTTAATTATAATATTAGTAATTGAATTATAATATCAATCAATATAGTTATTATATTTTTTAAGCTATTATATTTTTTATTTTTTTTTATATCGATGTGATATATAATTTTTATAGGTGTGCATGGTATTTGTAGGATTGAACAAGTGTAAATTCACCATACAACATCGGAGATAGCTCAGTCATATAATTTAACTATAACTATAATACTAATTTAATGTGTAATTTTTATGTTGTTTTTAAGGTAATTCTCAATAATTTTGTTGTCATGGAATAATATTAATTATAAATTTATATCTAGTGTATATTGTCTGATGTTTTAATCCTGTGACACTATAGGGATTCAAATTAATATCTGACATACAAATTCTATTCTGTTAATTATGGGCATGGATCATTTTTAGAAATTGTTATCGTTTCACTGAATGTCATGACTGAAATATAATTGCTTAACTTGAATATGCAGATTTTGATGGAAATAATTGAATAGTGTTTCAATCAATTATGTTTTTTATGACATATTTTCATTTTTTTATTGACATTAGATTAATTTTACTTTTATCATCGGAAATGCATATAGAGTGAAATTGTTGCTTTAAATAATAAATGTTGAATCTATTTGATTAAGGAGGCTCAATATTGTTATAGACTGACCCCATAGATACAAAAGTGCATTGACATTAAATGATATAATTTAGAATTCAGAAAATAAATAATATATTAAACAGTTTTTATGACCTAGAGCTAAAAATAGAAATATAATACATTTTTCGTAAACAAATTATGTATTGGTTTATCCTTATGCTGCAGGCTTCTGTAGGATCACTTTCTAGACTTACACTTTAAGTTAAGACTACAATGTTAACCTTAGATACGCTTATATCGTCAATTTGTGTACATATTTTTGATTTTGACACAATTGTGATTTATTTACTAAGTTACTGCCATATGAGTAGTTGGTAACCTTGGTGCTAATGCTATTCCACATGATGTAGCTATACATTGCACCCTATCCTATCTACCTTTCTGCGTATTTCAATATTGAATTATCACTATATGGATATAAAAACATTTCTATTTTCCATTACAATTTTTTGATAAACTAGTGTCAATAAAAACATCTCCTTCCACAGATATTCCCATTGAAACATTGATTTATGTGTTATTTCTAAAATAAATTTTAAATATGATATAATTATAATTACTAAATTAATAATTCATTTTTAAGGTCTTTTTTATAAATATTATAAAAAAATATTATATAACATTTTATCAGATTTAATGTGAAATACATTTATACATTTATCATTTCTTATCGAATATTATAATACTAATTATTGAGATAAATTAGTAAATATAGATTTTTCTAGAATTATATTATAAAAAATGGTTTTAACATAATTATTATAATATTGATACTGTAGTATATATATATATATATATATATATATATATATATATATATATATACAAGTATGTTTAATAATATTTGTATACACATAGTCTAGTGTAATTTGGTGTTTTCGAATGCTATATTCCATTAAATATAAACTGGTCAAACAATTGATTTATAAATGAAATAAAGTAAATGAATTATTTAAATAATTTGCAAGTTTAATATTATACAGATTAACATTATTTGGATATATCGTATATTGTAACTTATTTTCAATAAATAGATTAATCATATATAAATCAATCAATATTTTATAAATATGATAATATTTTTTTAAAAAATTATATTATATATTATAAATTTTATATATATATATATAATTATGAATATAAGAAACAATCAATAATTCTATTTATATTACATAATGAGATAGTTTTAATTCTACATTGCCATCGCATTATTATTATTATAATTATTTTATTTAAATAAAATATCATTAAATTATTTGATTTGCATATAATATATTAAATAAAGTTAAAATTTCATTATATATAATTGTTTAATATACTACATTAATTTTGTATAAAAATGTAATCTTAGTAAACATAATAGTTTTAAATGTATTGTTATATCTTAAATGTTATATGTTTAAATGTATTATGTATATGTTATATATATATATTGTTATATATATATGCTTGGGGTAAAATTTCTGGTTTTAATTTTATACTTTTTTAAACCTAGATCCTAAGGATACATATGTACCAGCCCCACAACTTGAAAAATATAACGGTACATGTACAAATACCGGACCAAAAGGAGTTATAAATGATTGGAGACGATTTAAACAGGTTTATATAATAGAGTTTAAGTTTAGTGTCCTGTAGAATATCCTATATAATAATAGTATTATATATATTATGCAATCATTACAATAATTAATAACCCGGCATTAAATTATATTACTTTTTAGCTGGAAAATGAAAAAAGGCAAGACAAAGAATTGGAAAAGGCCGAATTGTTTAAGAAATTAACAATATCCTGTAGATCTGAAGTTTGTACAATTGCCAATGAAATAATCTTATATAAGTATTGTATTATATATAAATGTAAAGTGATTACATCATATTATATCAATCAATTTAAAGTCGATAAATAACTTAAGTTATTTTTAACGAATTGTATGTTCATGAATAAAATGTTCTTGTATAAAATATTAATTATAAATGCATATACACTATTATGCAATTCTTACATGATATGATATAATATATATTTGTTAAAATGAAATATTATATTAATAAACATTAAATTAAAATAATTAAAAATTAAAGTAATATAGTTGATAAAGTTAAAATAGTTTTTTTTAATATAGGCTGAAGATAGAAAAGCAGAAAAAGACAATGCAGAATTCATGGAAGTAATATCTGCTGTAGATGAAGAGTTTCTAAAAGAATATCGTAGGAAGCGCATAGAAGAGATGAGATTAGCCATGCAATCAGTGTCAGTATGCCTCAAATACACACACATTTGATAATGCGTTATTTAAATAACAGATACTAGACCATATTCTAAATTGTATGTTAAACTCCGCGTTACCTCAGGCCCAAGTTTGGAAAGGTGATCAAATTGAACAAGAGCATGTTCTTGGAGGCGATCGACAACGAAAAGGAATCTGTTACAGTGATCTTCCATATCTGGGAAACTGTAAGTTGACTACATCTCAACATCTCCCTCGACATCTCCCTCTCCCTCTCCCTCTCCCTCTCCCTCTCCCTCTCCCTCTCTACCTCTCCATCTCCCTCTCCCTCTCCCTCTCCCTCTCTACCTCTCTACCTCTCTACCTCTCTACCTCTCTACCTCTCTACCTCTCTACCTCTCTACCTTTCTCCCTCTCCCTCTCTACCTCTCTCCCTCTCTCCCTCTCTACCTATCTACCTCTCTACCTATCTACCTCTCTACCTCTCTACCTCTCTACTTCTCTCCCTCTCCCTCTCCCTCTCCCTCTCCCTCTCCCTCTCCCTCTCCCTCTCCCTCTCCCTCTCCCTCTCCCTCTCCCTCTCCCTCTCCCTCTCCCTCTCCCTCTCCCCTGAGCTTATCCGTCAATGTTATACGTAGAATGTGCCTGGATGCGACATGATGGATAACTGTTTCAGTTGCTTGGCTAAGCAGTTCCCGTCCGTGAAATTTTGCCGTATTCAGGCAAGAGAGGCAAGACTCAGCGGAAAATTTGTTAGTTGTTCATATGTTCGCACCTATCTCATAATGATCCATATATTGACGACATCTTGTAGCTTTATTGATTGGTTGACTAAAAGCGTATGCTAATTTTTATATTTAGATTGGCAGTAGATCAATCTTTAGATTTATTCGATAATATATTATACAAATATTCTTGATTAATTATATCTTTCATAATCACTAATGAGAATAATACAAATTAATTAATACAAAAACTCGACTGGATATAAACCATTACACTAAAATTAGTATGTATAATTAATTTATTTAATATACATTATTAAACTTATAGAGTGCTAAAATAAAGTGCTCATGGATTATTAAAATTAAATAAAATTATTATAAAGTATTAAGATTTTTATAATATGATTACAGTTAGATTAAAAATTACAAACAGTTTTTTATGCCAAATATCATTATTGATGATAATTAATAAAATTAAATAATTTGAAATTTAAATTATTTTATAAATAATTGTAACTGATTACTAAGTTATTACTAAGATTAATTTAATTTTAATTTTAATTTTATTAATTATCAAATACTACAAATTATTGTTTACAAATACTAATTTAATTAGTCTCTTTTATTCAGAATTAAAATTATAATGTCACTAGATTCTAATCAAATTGTATTCTCTAATCAAATGAATATATATCTTATCTATAGAACTATATACTAGGGTTGTAAATAAAACCGAACTGATACATTACGAACTGATACTTTAACACTTTGATACCGAACTGATACTTTGTAATTCAATATATTACAATCCCGAACCCGAACCGATACTTTCATATTTTGATACTGAACCGAACTGATACTTTGATATAGTAAAAATTACGAACTCAAACCTGAACTGATACATTTATGATCTTTATTAAATAATAAAGTCATAAATAACTTCATGGAGTTTATTTGTAATTAAAATTAATTTTGATACATTTTTTTATTGGCAGTCAATAAAAATTGACCTAAGGTCAAAAATGCAAAATACAAATGAATATTTTATTAATCATAGATTTATATAACATAAATAATTATATTGATTTGAGATTTATATTATGAATTCAATTAGTATTACTAATTTAGTAACCAATGATTGGCTGAATTAGTTTTTATTAATTATGACACTTCCCATTGTTCCAAACCAAACCAAAATGGACATTAAATTAAATGTAGTAGATTTTTAATTCTATGAGATCATATATAATATCTAAGCATAGAATACTCTATATAGTGTGTGCGTTTAAATCACTGAATTGAATTAAATGAATTATATCGAGTATATTTAAAAATATTCTATTGTGTAATATATTATTTTATAAATTAATATTCATGGAATATATCATATATTTTATAATCTTATACAATTATTATATAAGTTTTGCAAGGCATAATATATACTACCAATTAATATATATACAATATGTATACTATATATATACTATTTAGTAATAGTATTGGTACTAATTACTATATATATTACTAATAATTATATATTAATGCTTTTTCGAAACTTTGATTTTAGTTTTTGATACTGTTTCGAAACTTTGATTTTAGCATTTGATACTGTTTCGAAACTTTGATTTTAGCATTTGATACTGTTTCGAAACTTTGACTTTGGGTATCATTTACAACCATACTATATACTAACAACACAATAATGGGTATTATTATTACTCATAATTATCTGACCCATTACACTAGTTCGCATCGCCGGCCTCATAACGTCTATTAGAGATGCTACCCCCGCAAATTACCTTCGATCGTAATCCCTCGCCAACAGGCTGCCGAAGGTTGTCCCGCGTTGTTGATCTACAAGGCTGGCGAACTCATCGGTAACTACATTAGGATCACCGACGCACTCGGGGAAGAATTCTACGCCAGCGACCTCGAAGGATATCTTTTGGAGTTAGTTGGGTAGCCATAATGATATAGGCAACTTCGAAGTTATTTTACTCATACCTAAGAATTTATATTTCTACTGCATTTATTATATATTTTATCCTATCTATGTAATCAATTTATTGCAGAACTATTATATATATAATTTTCATTGATTAACTATTATAGATATCTATAATATATAGTTTTATATAAATATATAAACCTAATATAGTATTTAATAAATAAGGTATTAATATGGTAATTTTAATTTAAATGATTATTTTTCAAATAATATATATTCTATAATTAGATTGGTTAACAATACTGATAACTTAATAACTATGCCTAATCAAGACAAGATAAATTAATCGCACAAATATCCATCTTAAGACATGGAATGCTGCCGGACAAAACTCTATCTCAGGTGTCCACGATCACATCTCTGACTGTGGATTCCGATAGCGATTTTGACATTGATTAACACTACACCGATTTATTGAATGCTTTTATTAACCCTGATCACTTGAAGGCTTATGCAGAAGATATTTTGTATTGTATTTACACTCTTTGTAATATTGTTTTTGATTCGTATAACAATGCATTTTATTGTCATTTTATATTGTATTCTTGAAAAATTCTAAATAAATTTTGAATATCGTAAATATCTGTTATAATATTTAAATTCAATGTATATAAAATTATTTTTATTTTTTGTAAAAAACTACAATTTGCGTAAACAAATTTTGTTTCTAGTTTTAGGAGAAGAATTTTCTCTCGACAGACTTTCGAAATAACGACGACATGTGTACGCGAAAGTTGCGATACCACGCAACTATTTTCTTTCGGGATTTCAGAATCGCCGCCTGATCTCTCCTCATCTTACTGATTTTCAGCAACGTCTCGGCTAGACTCGACCAGTTGTAGACGTAGAGCAGAGGGGCGCGGTACTTCCTACGGATACGGGAGGGGTAACGTCAATTGAATACGCCCCCCACACAGAGGACAGTGCATCTCGGTGATCGGAATGATATTAAATTTACACTACAATTTAGTTTCCGCGCAAAGGTGAAAACATATTGAATCGCATTACATTATACGAAATAAATATGAGGTCAATATATATTCAACTCTACTGCGAAGTACCCCACTTTATTATACTGAGTATGATATCGGTGTAAACACTACATTGAATAAGCAGAGATTTGTATTGCCCTATTGGTCAAAGTGCTTTATTACCCCCGGAATATAAAATAAGACTAGTTTGTGACGGGTTTCCACCTCATCATGTTATGTGGTTATGTTATGGGGTTCACCTCATCAGGTTATGGGGTTAACCTCATCATGTTATGGGGTTCACCACATCAGGTTATGGTGTTCACCTCATCAAGTTATGGGGTTAACCTCATCATGTTATGGGGTTAACCTCATCAGGTTATGGGGTTAACCTCATCATGTTATGGGGTTAACCTCATCATGTTATGGGGTTAACCTCATCATGTTATGGGGTTAACCTCATCAGGTTATGGGGTTAACCTCATCAGGTTATGGGGTTAACCTCATCATGTTATGGGGTTAACCTCATCATGTTATGGGGTTAACCTCATCATGTTATGGGGTTCACCTCATCATGTTATGGGGTTTACCTCATCATGTTATGGGGTTAACCTCATCATGTTATGGGGTTCACCACATAAGGTTATGGGGTTAACCTCTTCAGGTTATGGGGTTAACCTCATCAAGTTATGGGGTTCACCGCATGTGCTGTCTGCGGCGACGGCTTCGGGTGTCATATCGACGATGGGCTGGCTAGCCGACGCCAACGCCTCGTAGAGTCGGTAGGATTCGACGTTGAGTCCGGCCGGACATAGGGTCGCGGTGCTCGACAGCAACGCGTTGGTGTACAGGTGCAAGGACTCGGTCGTCTCCCCCGACTGCCAACTGCGGATGCAAAGGTAAAGCAGTGCATTGTAAGATTGTATGTCTTTAATAGACACCAACAAATCACGGAGATTCTATAAATGTTCCTAGAATTATTAATTTCTATATATTTATAGTAATTGAATGTTTAAATATTTTATTAAGAATGATTATTTGGAAAAATATCAAATATAATCAATAAATTAATGACAACAAATATTATATAATTCAAGATTCACATCTTGAAAGTGATTCGGCGGATATTGAATCTCTTAAAGGTAAACAAATGTTTGATATTAGGTCGGAATGATGGGATACAAATTGTTAGGTTACATTTTTTCTTAGTAAAAAAGTAAGCAAGAACGTGATTATTTTGATATTTATTAATCACTATATATATTTAAATTTAGTGCATTTAAACAAATTAAATAATTGTCTATTTTAGTCAATTTTACATTCTCATGGAAATGTATAATTTGTAATTGCCATTTGCAATTATTTAATATTATCCTTAATACTTAAATCTTTTGCGAATATCGAATGACATTCCTCGTAGTGATTATTTATGTACTACAATTTAATTTCAAAATAGAAATAAATAAATGTAACATTCAATTCGACGATTTCATTGATTCGCTAAATATCTCACCGAAGTTGACTTACCTTGTTCTGGTTTTAATGAGGCAGTTTACGTTCGCTTTACGGAGGGCTTCGAGCATCTTCATCCGAGATGAATTCGAGTAAATCGTGCCGAAGAAATTGCACAAATTCTCTCGGGGACGTTTCAAATTCAACGAACCAGCCTCGATAACGGGGAACTTCCTATAGCTGTGGCGGGAGTGGGCGTGGCTTACGGAGCTGCTAGAATAGGAGTACTTATAGAGGAAATAGCTGTGACGTGAGCGTGTGAGCTTATAGTGACTGTGGGCAGGGCTTTTAGAAAATATGGGATAATGCTAGGGTGTGTAGGTGTGGGGCTTTCAGAAGGTGTAGGGTATGGAGTTTTTAAGGGGTGGGGCTTCCAATAGGCTCTTCCCACCAGATAGACGATTCGATATACAAACATACTTCTCACCAAATATACATTCGTTTATATTACCGAACAATCTAAATTCTATTATTATCGATATTTTAACACAAAAATAAGTGGAATATATAATTTAAATGTTAATAAATTATAAATAAACATGTATTATATCGATACAATATTATTAATATTGTCATAAATATGTGTTGTATTTTAAAATATATTAAGTTGGTATAGTAATTAAACCTTTATATATATATAATAATCTAAAAATAATAATACAAATTAAATCCCAATAGCAAATCCCACATTATCTCCCCATGCTTAAATTAAATAAATAATTTGTTCATTCATATAAGAATTAGAACAGCCCATTGTTTAATTATATTTTTTATAATTTTATTTATAATTACATTTAAAAACTATTAAAAATAATAACAGTAATAGAAATGTTATTAAATATTAAATATTGCATGCCGGTTAAATTAGCTTGTAGGATATGTAATGGATGGTGCTTTTAAAAGGTATAAGGCTGGGTCTTTAAGGAGGAGGGGATAGAGCTTTTAAGAGAAGGTGGGGGTATTCAAGAGGCATTTGGTCTTTTTGTAGGTATAGTGGGTGGCGTTTTTAGAAGGTGTAGAGAATGGGGCTTTAAGAAGGTGTAGAGGATAGGGCTTTAAGAAGGTGTTAAGATATAAGGATGTGGTTAAAAGTCATCGAAGCGATAAGATACAAGGATTATTGAGGCTAAGAGAAAAAGGGCAGCCGACAACAATTGTGGCGGAGGTCGCAGTTAATAAAGTAAAGAGGTGAGATACAAGAATGAACTAAATCTATGAGATATACACAAAAGCATGCCCAAGGTCTAGGTCATAGCAAGAGAGTGGATTAATAAGGTTAAGAATGATTTGGGCGATTTGGCGGGAACATTTAACCGCTTGTTTCCGTGTTAAACTGCAGATATACAATAGAATGAATTATTATTAATAAACTGAATCCATTTCATCATAAACAGTTACGTAACGGTGTCATTATAAAACACAGAATAGATCATTTGAAATGAAAATTAGAATATATTATGAATCTCTTAATTAGCAATTTCCAGCGACGACTAACGTGGCTACACCTAGCGGCCATTGGATGTAATTATCGTCGTTGGTATGGCGATCGTTGTAAACAATGAACACCAAGTCGACGTGATCCTCGGCATTTGTTGCTAAGAAACGTAAATTCACAAACTATTAACAAGCAATTGTTTCCCGTATCGTTAACGTCGCGCTACTACTACGTTTGTACATTACCACGGTACATTGTACGCTTTCAGGGTACAGTGTACATTTATACATAATCACTATACATTCGTGTGTTATTCCTCTGTTTCACAGCTTACAATGAAAAATAACAATTATTTTATTAATAACTAGATTTATAGTTCTAAAAATTATTAAATTATAAACGAATACATATATACATATATATACATATATATATATATATATATATATATATATATATATGTAATAAAGGCATTATACAATATAACATAATGCAGCGATATGTATATTATTTATATTCAGCCGCAATGTTTCTATTGTTATTTGTTCTGCTCGGCCGTGTTTTGTGGTAAATCCTATTAAGGAAATATTAACAAATGAAGTACTACTAGGTTAGCATCCTTGTTCATTAATTGTAAATTAGAATCGTTTGTAGATTGTAACAAGTCTTGCATATATAAAGAATTTCCCGCATCTGGCTTATTATATTACATAAGCAATTTATTATTCTTATGAACTTCTACTTAAAAATGACTAATTATTGTTATACCGTGCTTTTGTATAATGGTGATAATAATTCTAAGGGCTGTAACCTTCAAGACGTTGTCTTAACCATTCGTTGTCGCACTGTTCTGATCCGAGAGCCATTATTGAAAGTTTCCTCAAATGTAGGAGTCTTTGAAGAATCGTACAAAAATTATATATTAAAATTCATTTATTTATAATTTACGGATGTCAGAATGTAATAAATGAATAAGCATGAACATTTTTGAAATAAACCTCTTTTTAATAGTCGGTATTACGTTCGTAATTAGATTGTTCACTTTATAAGTATCCCTTGCATTCAATACTAATACCAGATAGGCAATGTGTAATGGTAGATTAGTGTCATCGTATACTTCCTTCGCCAAATACCTATGTAAAACAACAGCGATTGTCCAATAGATTCTATATTAATCTAACTATTATGTAATTTAAATACACTACTAAATCAATGATATATGATATAGCATAGATCAGCTTATCTAAACGGATAATATTAATCGCATGTTAAATCGAATACCTGTAGGCGATGCTAGAACCGTGCGGATGTTCTGAATCGGTTCTAGCGTACACTATCTCATTGAAACGTTGCGAATGATTGCGCATCTCGTCGCTGTCCAGCGTGCCCTCGAGTACGTGCTTCCATAAGTAGTCACCGATGTCAGTGCGCCCGTAGATATACACAGTTTGCGCGCTGTCTTAGCAAACGTTATAGTTTAAATTGACTAGTAGATTGCGCGTACACGTATTTAAATATCATATGTATATATTAAATATAATATAATCTCTATATATACTAGTAACTATAGAATCAAGTATTTAAATGATTGTTTAATTTTAATTTGTTTTTATATTGCTTCTATTAACATCATTTTTCATAACTATAATGTAAAGAATAATTTGATAATTTACATTGTATTATAATATAAAAGTAAAGAAATATATGTATATTTTGACCATGAAATGTATAAAATTAACGTTTAACTAAGCAATTAATAGAAAATTCAAAGTAATTTAAAATAATACATTTTATAATCATTTAAATAATAGTAATACATATCAACATACATTTATCAGTAGGTACTAAGTTCCCATCAATAATAATTGTATCATCCTCATAAGAAGAATTATTTATATACACATTATCATTTTTGAAATATCTATAAAATATAAAAATGATTAGTAAAATAACTAAACATAATATACTTTTTCTTATATTTATCTTACAAGTTAACAGCATATTATTTTGATTGTGTATTTAGTATACATTTTACAAAAAAATAACAATATATTTTTATCTCGTAAATATAAATATAATCTGTAATTATGTTATATAAATCTATGTATTATCCTAGGATTACGAATTTAAATAAATAAACTTTACCCCAGGGAATATGATATTAACAAACATTAATATAATAATACAAGCATAGAGTTATAATTTTCGATATATCTATATAACACAAATCTATATTTCTTTTAGTGAAAATTAATTTATTATCATTGGAATTTATATATGTATTTATTTATTATTGTATTTTAAATATATTTGTCATTTTATATGTATTTTCAGTTTAGCGTAGTTTTAATATAATTCCTACCTTTTACAAAAGTAATATGTTGTGTATATTATAATTAGAATAAATACCTGAATGTTTTAAAATAAATCAATTAATTTAAATTATAGTAAATATAAATTATAAAGTTAGTATTTTAAAATGTTTATGATTACTATTCTCTAAGTATTTAAATTAATATATAATTGTATGCAGTATTAGTTTAAGGACCTTTAATTACGTTAAAATTATAAATCCAACCCACACAGAGTAATCACTTATTTAATAAGTTATGACGTGCAACACATCTAGTCGGCATTAAAAATCATATGTTTATTTGTTTGTAGTAGTCGTTGCTGTGGCGTTATAGAGTAAGAGTGTAAAAGTATTCTATAGAGGTCGAAAGTAAATTAAAAATAGGTTTCACTGGATATTTTTCACTCGATGTATCTAAGAGAGATATTGATATCATTAATACAGTTAATGCATACTGACATTCTAATATTCATGCAATATTTATACATTACTGGAATTTAAGTAATATTTGTATTTGTTATTAATTATTATTATTATACACTAATAAAAAAATACCGAAAATGACATTTAAATTATATAATAATATTTCATATTGAATTATATATAATTTAAATGATATATAATCAATAATTATTTTTAATTATATAAATAAAAAACATTGCTAGAAATAATATTTGATCATTTTCATTAAATGGGAAATACAAAGTAAGTAATCCTATTTATTGATTTATGGGCGTGGCTAATTTTAACAATATTTGTCATAAATAATCATATATATTGAATTATAACATTGTTTATTGTCTATTTAATAAGGAGCTAATAAGAATTATAAATAATCTACTCGGTAATCTTTATTATAATTTGATCGATAATTAATCACAAATATTAAACCCATTCCTAAATATGAAGTGAATGTCAAAATAATTTAAAATTCACATTTTATGTATTACTCAACTTTGAAATATTTAATTCTGAATGTTTATCAAATTTTATGATTCTTATTATTTAGACATTAAGAGCAACTGTGGATATACGTTTTGAAAATGAGTAAGTCGAAATTCACACTTATTGAGGACATTGCCCTAATTCGCATGATGCTGACGAAAAGCAGGCTAACAGATGGTGTTCCGGAACATAGCGGTCTCACATATTGGACGGAAATTCTAAACGCTTTGAAGGTTGCCATCTCATTACGGTGATAACAGTTCAGTTTAATAATAGAATTGTAAGGATAGGGCCTTCGGTAATTAGTAAATACGGTGCAAATTAATATTAAATTCTTGAATATATTAAGATGTATGTACAATGTACATACATCTTAATATGTATAATAATAATGTACATTGTACATGCAATGCATGCATGTCATGTATGTCATGCATATTACATACATGAATAATATTTGAAACCTATTTTTTTATAAATAATATATTTATCATATCCTCTCTGTTAGTATTCATTTAATATTAACTGTATTTAATATTTACAGTATTTAAATGTATATATGAGTTGTTAATTTATATATTTTATATAAAATTTCTAAGTTTTATAAAAACAAAATTAATATTAATTTATCAAATGTTAACCCTTTTTGATATTTGATAATGATATTTAATAATTCTTTTAATTTTTAAACAATTATAAAATAATCAATGATTATATTGTCTAAAACATATTTAAAAAAATGAAATATGGATAAAATATCAATTGAAAATAAATTAATAAAGTTATTATTTTAAGTTGAATCAAATTAATAAAGTTATTATTTTTAAGTTGAATCAAATTAATAAATTATTTAAAATATGAATATTTAAACTTAAATAAAAGGAAAATATATAAATTAATTTATATTTAAGTTCTGATTATTTATAGAAATTAATTCAAATATAATATAATATAAAATTAAATAATATTTAATTATTTAAAGCACCTATATTTAGGATATGTGATTACCTTATACATTATTTATGAATCTTCTTTTTATACAGAAAGATGGCATATACCCGCATACAGTTATGAGTATTAGACAAAGGTATTATTGTATTGTATAAATAAACATTTAATGATATATACAAATAGGATTTTTATATAATCAAAATATTATACTTATATTTTAATAATTAATCCCAAGATTAGAAAGATACCCACAAAGTCACCTATTTCTTCTATTTCATAATAACATAAAGTTAATTATCACCCTTTATTATATGATAATAAAATTTTTTGTAAAATTAATATATTGTTTAGAAAATATAATTTTTTGATAAATTATAAAAATAAACCAACTCAAATTCCAATAATATATTTAGTACAAGATTATATTTATATATAAACCATGTACTTAAATAATACCACATATCCCAAACGGGTGTTAATAATTCCACTCTGATGTATTCTCTCCACCGGGTACCTTTGTAATCTTGGATTAAACTAAATAAAAAAGATATTAATATTTTATAGATAAATTATGAATTTACTTTACAGATTTAGACGAAAAATTACCAAGAATATTCTACCATATAAGGATAAACTAGACAAAGATGATTTTCGAATATTTTGTAATATATGCGAACGTATAACTCCAGGTACATTATCTATAATATACGATTAAGCCATGCGTGTATAGTAATAATATTTATAACTTCTATTTATATCAAACGAACGGTGAATCAGATTATACGTGTATGCTCTACCAATCGGATTGAAACTAGAACTTTAAGTAATCATTATATAATATTGAATGTAACTTTCATATTATATAATGCATGTTAATTGCGATCACCTCATCCAGGTTCAACTTCTGATTTAAAGAAGTACAAGGCTAAAGGTTTTTGAAAACTATTATTTACTAATTATTTTATATAAAATCATTATTTAGTATAATATTATTTAATATATATTTTAGTATGTCACTTTGTATACATTAATACTCACATCTTATAGATTAATAATACTTCTAATAATTTTAAAGATTGATTATTAAAATATAATATAATTAATAATAATATTTTCATTATTTATAAATACTAATATGTATCATTAAATGTTTATTCGTATACTACAATGCTACATTTGTCTAATACTCAACTATATTCATTCTGAATAAAAAGAAGATTATTGATTAGCCTTTCACTTTCAGTAAATAGATGTTGCAATATTCTTTTTATCATTTATTTCAAAAACTGTATTTCTTTATACATATTTGATAAAAGTATACATCTGACATAATCCACCTGAATACATTTATTTCACTTATTATTATCAGAATAATATTATTCATGAAATTATTAAAATGGAAATGAATGTTAATTAGAGTTTTATTTATGATATACCAATGCAAATTTAATTTGATCATTTGAGTATTAATATCGACACATAGTAAAGAAAGGAAAACTGGAATTCGTACAGAATTCTAGTAATGACAAGAACACCTCAACCGTTTCAAATCTGCGTTCGTCCACGAAGACTTCGCATGCAGACGCAAACCGCGGATATAAACCCCGTTTCGACGGCTGTACAGAGAAATTCAATTTCTACAAGTCAACCGATAGGACCACTTTTAATAGGAGAAGGCAACCGGACAATGTCATCCAACCGTTCCCAACGCGATCGTGTATCAGCTCACTATCTTCACTTAATCCAACTCTGGAAGTAAGTTATCCAATTTG
Source organism: Osedax frankpressi (assembly GCA_964035775.1). Classification (NCBI taxonomy): domain Eukaryota; kingdom Metazoa; phylum Annelida; class Polychaeta; order Sabellida; family Siboglinidae; genus Osedax; species Osedax frankpressi. Next base: position 34,986,423 of record OZ038313.1, read on the forward strand.
AGCCTGTTTAAAACAAAATGTCTAATCATTGCCTTTCAAAAGTTTTCGTAGTGATTCAGTCTATGATATTAATATATATGTCATTACTCTTTTTTTTCCTCCGTATTTAATAATGCGTTTAGAATAAATGAACAATAACTTTTATAACTTACAACTCAATAAGTATTTTTATAATCAGTTCATCGACAATTAATTATTAGTGCATATCACGTATACTATCCAATTCTAATGATCTCTCCAGAATAACCAATATTTATATAATTTGTTAGTTTTTAATGTCTATTTACATGTAATTTACCCTCAGAATGCGATTAGTTCACATTTCTCTGTTCAGTTGCGCATTTATAAAACAAATTAAATTGTTAAGATTATTTAGATATAATCTCAGTGTTCATCATCTAATCATTTAAATAATATTTAATGGTTAAATCTGTGTACACCTGTTACTGTAATTACAACGAAAGTACAATTACTTATTAACAACGAAAGTATCCTTCCATATAGTTGTACCTGCTACTTCATATACAAACCCCCGAACAGAATTCCGGAGAAAAATATGACGCGAACAAAGAACTGAATACAGGAGACAATGAGGAACAGAATATGGAAGACAATAAAGATCAGAATATGGAAGACAATGAAGATCAGAATATGGAAGACAATGAGGAACAGAATATAGAAGACAATGAGGAACAGAATATAGAAGACAATGAGGAACAGAATATAGAAGGCAATGAGGAACAGAATATGGAAGACAATGAGAAACAGAATATAGAAGACAATGAGGAACAGAATATAGAAGACAATGAGGAACAGAATATAGAAGACAATGAGAAATCTGACTCAGAACAGAATACAGATGATTCATTTTTTGACATTTTGTTTCCTTCATTTATTGCAAATGATAATATTAGCACAGTAATACAGAAAATCAAACAATCTATTATAAGTAATACACTTAGAGTTATAATATAGTGTCATATTTTATGTTTATCGTTTATATTATATATTTTAGTTGTTAATTATTCTATTTTTATATGTTTTCTATGATTATTATATTAATTGACAATTAAAATTTGTTATTTCATTTTTGTAAATAATTTAAAATATATAAATATCAAATTTGTAAACATCATTCAACTAAAAATAGAGTTCTAGATTATGTAGATTTTATACAATTTATTATTATATGAATAGAAGAAATTACAATTTATAACATTTTTTTGAATTTGGAATTGTTACTTTTTAATTTTCTAGAAAATTCTATAAATTAAAAAAAACAACATATTTTTCAAGTTTATTTTAATGAGTATTGTATCTTACATAATATAATTTCATTATAATAATTTCCATATATAATAGTTGCATTAGAATAATTATACCTATATTAGAGTATATTATGAATAAAATAGAAATTCGTAAATGATCTATAATTTAACTCGTCGGTTTAACTTGATTGCCATTTTTGTCACATCCAGTGTTAAATCTTTACCTAAAGGACACCTAAAATTGCAATAAAATATGTTTTAAATAATATCGAAGCTAATGAAAACGTAAATATATATCATTAGGCATATTTGATGTGTCATACCTTCCTGTCATTTCACCGTAAATATAATTATTATATGTAATCTCTGAACTATATCTATACATTAGTATTGTTCAAATTAATTGAAAGCCCTAATATAAAAACAAGGCGTGGCTATTTAAATTGAAAAGTTTAAAACATTTAAGTATATTTTTGTATTCGCAGAATAAGATAGATAAATGTATTATGGGTAGCCAGATTATGAGTGGTATTTAGTTGAAAAAATTAATAATAAATTAACAAATAGTTGAGTAAATTAAAATTAGTATTCATGTTTATATCAATAATTATATATCATTTTATAAATACACCCAATATTCAATTTATATTATTTTGTATTCAGTATTTATTATTTTCAGTGTACATTTTATATGATGAATATTTATAAAATTAATTCATTTAAAATATTAGAAAAACAATGATAAAATAACAGTTTTAATTTATTTAGTCTTTCTACATTGACAAATATCATATAAAAACAATTATAAACTTTAAACATATATTTTGTTAAGGTAAAAAATATCAATTTAGAAAGACAATCCTTTAACAATGAATTTACTAAATACTGTGGTGTTTGATATTTCTTATTTAATTAATTATTATAGTTGATCAATATAACTTTGTAAATACTCATAACATAAATCTAGTAGTAAAATATTTGTATACATCTAAAAATGATATGTAAACAAATATTAAAAAAAAATTTTAAATAATACATTCTACGTTTTATGTTATATCCTTTAAATTATTATTTATTTCAATTGATTTAACATTAAAATATGATTTTAATTGCTATTTATTAAATTATCTTCAATTGTAAAATTACAATATATTAACAGCAAAATAATGTCTAGTATATAAAATGCGATTGAAAGTGTAATTAATATGTATCTAATTTTTTTATATATTTCTATAATAATATGTAATTTATTAAGGAAAAAAAATTTTAAATCAAAATTGCTTGAACAAATAGTTATATATTTATTAGTAGTATAATTATAATTTTTTCCTAAATAATTAATATTTGATCTAAAAAAGGTTATAACTTTTATTATAAATGTAATTAATTAAAATAAAGAAAAAAGTATTAATCATTTTTTTAAATCAAAATTATAAAAACTGAATTAAATTTAACTTCTTTGATTATTAACAACTCTCATTTGTAAATATAATTAAAGATATTTCGGAAAATGTAACATTTTTTGATAAATAATGATTATAAAATAAATAAATAATACCAACTAAAATTCTTATTCAGTATTAAAAATATTTGTAATATACTGAAAAAAACTCTAAATTTAATATCTTGTATCATATTTATAATTTTATATTTTAAAATTATACATTTTGAAGCTGCAACCAAATTATTTTATTATGAAAAATTTCTTTCACTTGGTAAATTTTTATATATTCTTATTGTTAACTTTAACAATACAATAGAAAATAACTAAACTTTTGAAAAAAGTCTGAAGTGATCTTATTTATTAAGGAGGCAGTTTAATTATTAAATATAGTTATACATTACTAATCCTATACATTTACTACATTCAAACCTGTGTTGAACTTTAACAGATAATGGATTGACAAATTCGTAGTCTTTCTTTAGAAACTCAATTCCATTCCTATTGTAAAACATACAATAAAAGAAGAGATACACAAATGTATAAACTCGCCAATTGATATCAATAAATATTCATTTACATAATCAGATCAGTTTTTTTTACAAACTAATTATTCATTTAGATATTAATTATACTAAATTGGACATCAAATTAGAACTAAATAATATATTAAAATATACGATGATTATAAATAAAACATATTCAGACTTTATCGCTAACCATTGATAGAAATAAACTACGAATTGAACGGATATCACCGGTAACGTAATCAAACTGACCACAACTAAACGATAGCTTAACTAACTCTAGCCACTAACCAGGCAACCATGATCCCGTTGTCCGTACAGAGATGAGGTTCGGGGCACACGAGTTTGCATTCATAGGTTTGAGCTACCTTTTGTAGTCCGGCGCGTAGGTACATATTACTAGCCACGCCTCCAGATAATACCTGTATCAATTCGCATTCGTTTAATCAATTACAATACCTGTATTCAATTACAATTCAAATTGATATATTCAATTTAAATTTAACAAATAGTGAGAAATAATTAAGTTATTGTTATGTTGGGATTGTTTTATTCACATAAATAGATTTTGAATCTGTTAAAATATTTGGTGAATACAATTTATATATAAATATATAGATTATATATTTTATATAATATATATAGTTATATAATAGTTATATAATTATTAATATATAAAATAATATATTTTATATATTAATATATCAATTATTTAATTAATGCATTATTTAATAGAATGCAATTATTAAAAAAAGTTTACCTATAGCTAAAATAAAATTAAATACAAAGTTATGAAATTAAAAAATCCCTTATTATAACATTAATTCAAAAATAATTCAGGAGTTTACTAATTCACTACAACTTATATTTTATTTAAGTATGTAATATTAAATATGTTAATAATTAACAGTTAGTGTCTACCACAAATCAGAATATTTAATTGATTTTCTAATTTGACCAAAAAAGAAAAATATTATATTCGTAAACTATTTCATTAAAATATTATTTGATTCCATATTAACTTTTATTGCACCCGGGATTACTGAGTCTATTTACCCGAAATCACCAATCACTAGTCCACTGGTACCACTCCCTCGTAGCAACTACTGACCAGGGTGCGATCGGTGTTGGGCAGTAGTCCGCGCATATCCGCATACAGAAACGCTCTCTGAAGCCGACGTGCCAGATGTCGCAACACCAAGTACTGGAAACTGGCGCAAACGTCGGCGAGTTCCGGCAGGCTGTTAGCGGAGTCGCAGCCTGAGGTGAAAGTGGGATGTCGCACGGCGGTAGTTACGGGAAGGAATACCAGTTGATTTATTGAATCTAAACTGCTGATGTAGTCGGCTACGAATTTATGAAATAATTATATATTTCTTAAGTGACACAAATTCATTTAGATCAATCCGGAATGATCTTAAGATCATCTAAATTGACATCTAACGTATTTATTAATGATTTATTTAGTAAACACAAAAATAAGAGGTACTTTCTCACTTATCCATTGTTCATTATTCTATTCTCTTCTATCATTATAAAATAGTATTAATTTATAGTATTAATACAATAGGCATTGTTGAAATTAGTTCCCATTAAATAAGCTACATTTCGAAGTGATTTTAAGCTTTCTAAGCCTAATTATAGTTCAAAAGTAACTTCACAAGACTACCTGACCTGGGGTGACATCATTGGCCAACATCTATGTAATACAATAACTTGGGCGACTACTTTACAGTAACTGACCGTGTTTCTCCTTGAGCTGTCGAATTATGGTTTTGATCTGAGTTTTGATGCCGGCGAAACTAAAATTACAATCAGGCGTATGGGTCATGATAGGGGTGGGGTTGTAGGCCCTGGGGTTTCCTGTTAGTCGTATGTTAGCGTGGGTTTAATATATAGAATTTATAAAAGAAGTTTAAATTAAAATAATAATTAATTGTTCTAATTAAATAAATAAATTGAATAAATAAAACCTCGGTCATCTTAATAAAACCTTCTCTTGCAAGGATTTCAATCGCAGCTCCCCCGTTCATGTTTTCGTAGCCTTCTAGATCCTTTAAATTCAACTCCCTCGCAGTCTGTACTAGAGTCGAGAGATTTGCCATTGTGAACGGGTTGGTTATATATCGAGATATGAGATCCGTCAAATAACACAAATGACAAATATCTCATTTAAAAAAGGGTAAGGAAATTATTTTACAATAAAGTTTATATTGTGATTTAAAAAATATATTTTTCTATCAAAAATTTTTGAAATTATTTACATTTCAAACAATTCTGAATAATAATTACCAATTGATTAAAACCATTTAATCTTTAAAACAATAGTGAATTTTTAAAAAGAATTTGTTTTAACTAATACAAATCTATAAATAAGTTTAACTTAATTGACGAGTTTAAAATTTCATTTTACTATTAAACTGTTGTCTGTTGTCTAGATTTCAAATTACCATCAATTAGTCAATATATAGACAACTTTCAATTAGTGACAATTTGTCAATATATAGACTACCATCAATCAGTGATCTAGGCTATTGAAGATGCGTAACATTGCGTAACCTTGTCGAAGGCGTCCCCGGGGGCGTCGTCGAGTCCTTTCCCCAGAACGAGGAAGTCGTCGATATCGCGAGCCACTGCGAGTAAACAATGACCTCCACTAACTAACATCACCATATATGGAAACTCGACCCTAAATAACGCAGGATGGGAGACGTTAATGTCCGGTGATTAGATCCGGGTAGGGCTTTAACCAGTAATGTTTACTTTTAATTAATATAATCTAAGAGATGGATACATGATATACTATATTATATATTACACTATATTATATATTACACTATATTATATATATTATACTATATTATACTATAGCATATATATTATACTATATTAACTGTATTATATTATATTATATGATTCGCTTAAAGGATATTGACTACAAGACCACTAATTTATGAGTAGAATTATTCTATAGCAACACAATGGCTTAATAATAGGGTTATTACTTAATAATAGGGTTATGACTTAATAATAGGGTTATTACTTAATAATAGGGTTATTACTTAATAATAGGGTTATTACTTAATAATAGGGTTATTACTTAATAATAGGGTTATAACTTAATAATAGGGTTATAACTTAATAATAGGGTTATTACTTAATAATAGGGTTATTACTTAATAATAGGGTTATGACTTAATAATAGGGTTATTACTTAATAATAGGGTTATGACTTAATAATAGGGTTATTACTTAATAATAGGGTTATGACTTAATAATAGGGTTATGACTTAATAATAGGGTTATTACTTAATAATAGGGTTATGACTTAATAATAGGGTTATTACTTAATAATAGGGTTATGACTTAATAATAGGGTTATGACTTAATAATAGGGTTATGACTTAATAATAGGGTTATGACTTAATAATAGGGTTATGACTTAATAATAGGGTTATTACTTAATAATAGGGTTATGACTTAATAATAGGGTTATTACTTAATAATAGGGTTATGACTTAATAATAGGGTTATTACTTAATAATAGGGTTATTACTTAATAATAGGGTTATGACTTAATAATAGGGTTATGACTTAATAATAGGGTTATGGCTTAATAATAGGGTTATTACTTAATAATAGGGTTATTACTTAATAATAGGGTTATGACTTAATAATAGGGTTATGACTTAATAATAGGGTTATTACTTAATAATAGGGTTATTACTTAATAATAGGGTTATTACTTAATAATAGGGTTATGACTTAATAATAGGGTTATGACTTAATAATAGGGTTATGACTTAATAATAGGGTTATTACTTAATAATAGGGTTATTACTTAATAATAGGGTTATTACTTAATAATAGGGTTATGATTTAATAATAGGGTTATTACTTAATAATAGGGTTGTTACTTAATAATAGGGTTATTACTTAATAGTAGGGTTATAACTTAATAGTAGGGTTATAACTTAATAATAGGGTTATTACTTAATAGTAGGGTTATAACTTAATAATAGGGTTATTACTTAATAATAGGGTTATTATTTAATAATAGGGTTATTACTTAATAATAGGGTTATGACTTAATAATAGGGTTATTACTTAATAATAGGGTTATGACTTAATAATAGGGTTATTACTTAATAATAGGGTTATGACTTAATAATAGGGTTATTACTTAATAATAGGGTTATGACTTAATAATAGGGTTATTACTTAATAATAGGGTTATTACTTAATAATAGGGTTATGACTTAATAATAGGGTTATGACTTAATAATAGGGTTATGACTTAATAATAGGGTTATGGCTTAATAATAGGGTTATTACTTAATAATAGGGTTATTACTTAATAATAGGGTTATGATTTAATAATAGGGTTATTACTTAATAATAGGGTTATTACTTAATAATAGGGTTATTACTTAATAGTAGGGTTATAACTTAATAGTAGGGTTATAACTTAATAATAGGGTTATTACTTAATAGTAGGGTTATAACTTAATAATAGGGTTATTACTTAATAATAGGGTTATTACTTAATAATAGGGTTATTACTTAATAATAGGGTTATGACTTAATAATAGGGTTATTACTTAATAATAGGGTTATGACTTAATAGGGTTATTACTTAATAATAGGGTTATGATTTAATAATAGGGTAATAGCTTAATAATAGGGTTATAACTTAATATTAGGGTTATTACTTAATAGTAGGGTTATAACTTAATAATAGGGTTATTAAGTTAATAATAGGGTTATTACTTAATAATAGGGTTATGACTTAATAATAGGGTTATGACTTAATAATAGGGTTATAACTTAATAATATGGTTATGACTTAATAATAGGGTTATTACTTAATAATAGGGTTATTACTTAATAATAGGGTTATAACTTAATAATAGGGTTATGACTTAATAATAGGGTTATTACTTAATAATAAGGTTATTACTTAATAATAGGGTTATAACTTAATAATAGGGTTATGACTTAATAATAGGGTAATAGCTTAATAATAGGGTTATGACTTAATAATAGGGTAATAGCTTAATAATAGGGTTATAACTTAATAATAGAGTTATTACTTAAGATATATGCAAAACATTTATAAATGTAAATACACTAACTTTTGATTGATTCTTACAGTCAGAGCATGTGCTTCCATATGATGTATTGGTATAAAGGGCAGCCTGTAGTTATATATATATATATATATATATATATATATGTGTATATGATTATAGGCTAGTTCATATAATATGGGTAAATGGGGGAATTCTGATGTTATGTTAATAGTTTGCTATTTATTCTATTTATAGAATAATATAAATATTATGGAAATAGTGAGAAAATATTTGATGAAATATGTTTTTATCAATGTACAATATCAATATTCTTTGATATTGTATAAAGTATATTTTATATACTTTATTAATGATAATCAATATTAAACCTCAACCCTCTATAATATTACATTAATATTACCTTAATATATAATTACTAATACTACATTTTATTTTCATATTGCATAACCTATGAGACCATTTACTCATTGTCAAGTAATATTAATTATAATTTAACTTATTTTAATATTCTGTTTAATATTTAAATATAAGTGTAAATTAATATATACAAAATAATATAAACTACAAAATACGTTTTTGATATCATTAATTCAGTGCCTTTGTAAATCTGTGTCAGATTTATTAGTGTTGTTCATGTGTTGGTTTAGACAATGGGAAATTGTTTTGGTTATTATTTAAATTCTACATGATAAAGAAAGGACTTATTGAATATTAATATTTAATTAGTGACAATTAGTGACAATTGGGTAAGAATAGAATCTGAATATAATTATTTATACGCGAAGTCAAATCTAGTTATATTGTTAGTGAAACCAGTTGGGCTAATTATTACATAAGACATTTGACAAGTGACAAGTTACATATACTGATTTGTGATACGGCACAACGAACTCAGTGACACACAATAACATTCGACACGTGTCGCATTCGACGCCTACCCTGTTTCGACGACCAGTTTGCGGACGTATTCGAGGCCCACCGACAAAGAAGACGTCAAACCCGGCTGTATGGTAACGGCTACGGCGTCGAGATCTCGAAAAGTGAGTCCGGCGTCGGTCATGCTCCGTTGCACGACGTCGTCGATGTGAAGGCGATGGAGGTCACGTGCAACAGGCGGAATTATACCTCCGGACCTGCAATTCAATACGAGGGAAGTAAAGAGAAGGATGTGCTGATGGGATGTGTCAAGGTGGATGTGTCAAGGGGGATGTGTCAAGGTGAATGTGTCAAGGGGGATGTGTCAAGGTGAATGTGTCAAGGGGGATGTGTCAAGGAGAATATGTCAAGGTGAATGTATCAAGAGGAATGTGTCAAGGTGGAAGGTATCATGCGGGATATGTCAAGGTGAATGTTTCAAGTAGGATATGTCAGAGGATATGTCCATGAGATGTATCTAGGAACTTTGCGAAGGAAACATTTCTATATAGATTAATATTAGAATAATCTACCAATAAAGTCCATGTATTCTATATCGATAATATTATTAATATAATATATATTTATATTTAATAATTTACATTTATTTTAGTGTTGGATAATTATTTTTTTAAATTATAAAAAAAATATTTTTCAGTTTTTACTTTATTATTTAATTAGATTATTTATTATGTACTGTTTTCAGGTGAATGTATCAAGGATATGTGTCAAGGTGAATGTGTCAAGGCGAATATGTCAAGAGGAATGTGTCAAGGACATGTATCAAGGGGGATGTGTCAAGGTGAAAGTGTCAAGGTGGATGTGTCAAGGGGATGTGTCAAGATGAATATATATGTATATATGAATATATATATATATGTTGTATATATTTAATGTATTATTTCATCATTTATCGGAAAATATGATGAAATTAAACTAATAACTAGATATCTAGCTCAATATCTCAGTTACATCTCATTGTCTAATAAGAGTCTAAGGATTAATTCATCAATTTGTTATAGAATGATACGTAAATATTGTACACTCCGGTCAAAAAATAGACAAAGAGACCTAGCAAGTGACAGTTAACCATTGTTATCCCGGAGTTGGTAAATACCGACCGCGCTATGTCAAGACTAACTGAAGGTGTACGGTGGTCTGCTGATGAAGGCAATCTCCCAGCACTCGGCCGGTTTCGTCTACGACGGCAGATCCTGTATCATCGCAGCTCGACTCTATGCCGAGTACCAGACGGCAACTTCGACTGCTGGACCTTCCTAGGCGAACAAGGGAACAGTACGGGGGAGAATATCGGCGGCCAGTAGATAGGGAAGGTGGGGGGGCTGGTTGCTAGCGTTTTCTTCCCAGCCGCAGGGTTCGTATCGAGTGTGCGGTCAGAGAAAGAGTCGGGTGGTTGCTAGGTTTGAGGCTGGGGGATTTAAGCGCGTGGAGAGTCAGATTAATATAGTAGAGTGTTATTCACTAGCGCCTCCTGTCAGCATATAGAGAGAATAAGTCAGTCGTGAATTATTACAATACTAAAAGTAATGTTTTCAGTGCTTAATCTTTGTTTATATTTTAGTCCAATTTTTTAACAATAAATTAATAAATTGCATACATCTAAACAGATTTCCTACAAATCTGTATTTCTTTAATGAATGTATTTCTTCGCAGAATATTTATATATTTATAATATTGTTTTTAATAAATTAATTCAGGTCATTATAACACTTTATTGTACATTTTAAAACGTTATAATGATAATTAATTCTGTTACTTGGTAAACAAATTCTTTATAATTGTTTTGATACAATTCTCCTCATTTTATTTTAATTCAAGAATCAAATTTAGAATATTATTCAACAACACAAATTAATGTATTCTGATATGAATGTATAATTAACTACAAGTATTCTAATAAGATTGTAGTATTAACTACAAGTATTCTGATAAGATTGTAGTATTAACTACAAGTATTCTAATAAGATTGTAGTATTAACTACAAGTATTCTGATAAGATTGTAGAATTAACTACAAGTATTCTAATAAGATTGTAGTATTAACTACAAGTATTCTGATAAGATTGTAGTATTAACTACAAGTATTCTAATAAGATTGTAGTATTAACTACAAGTATTCTAATAAGATTGTATAATTAACTACAAGTATTCTAATAAGATTGTAGTATTAACTACAATTATTCTGATAAGATTGTAGTATTAACTACAAGTATTCTGATATGAATGTATAATTAACTACAAGTATTCTAATAAGATTGTAGTATTAACTACAAGTATTCTGATATGAATGTATAATTAACTACAAGTATTCTAATAAGATTGTAGTATTAACTACAAGTATTCTGATAAGATTGTATAATTAACTACAAGTATTCTAATAAGATTGTAGTAGTAACTACAAGTATTCTGATAAGATTGTAGAATTAACTACAAGTATTCTGATAAGATTATATAATTAACTACAAGTATTCTGATAAGATTGTATAATTAACTACAAGTATTCTGATAAGATTGTAGTATTAACTACAAGTATTCTGATAAGATTGTAGAATTAACTACAAGTATTCTGATAAGATTGTAGTATTAACTACAAGTATTCTGATATGAATGTATAATTAACTACAAGTATTCTAATAAGATTGTAGTATTAACTACAAGTATTCTAATAAGATTGTAGTATTAACTACAAGTATTCTGATAAGATTATATAATTACTACAAGTATTCTGATAAGATTGTATAATTAACTACAAGTATTTGATGAGACCTTTTACGTTTATTTAAATACTACGACATTGTATTTCATACAAAAAATTATTAACAAACGATGATTACATTTAACAAGGAACCTAGAGTGAAGGTCTTTCATTACTAACTAAAGGTTCCTACGCTACTAAAGGTTACTATGCTACTAATTAAAGATCTTACACTATATATAAAGGACTTATATTACTAACTAAAGGTATTAAACTACTAACGAAATGTCTTATACTATTAACTAAAGGTCTTACACTACTAACTAAAAGTGCTATACTACTAACTAAAGGTCTTACACTACTAACTAAATGTCTTACACTACTAACTAAAAGACTTACACTACTAACTAAAAGGTCTTATACTACTAACTAAAAGACTTACACTACTAATTAAAAGTTCTATACTACTAACTAAAGGTCTTACACTACTAACTAAAAGACTTACACTACTAATTAAAGGCCTTACACTACTAACTAAAGGTCTTACACTACTAACTAAAAGACTTGCACTACTAACTAAAAGTCTTACACTACTAACTAAAAGTCTTACACTACTAACTAAAAGTTCTATACTACTAACTAAATATCTTAAAATACTAACTAAAGGATTTACACTACTAACTAAAAGACTTACACTACTAACTAAAAGTCTTACACTACTAACTAAAAGTTCTATACTACTAACTAAATACCCTATACTACTAAATAAATGCCCTGCACTACCAACTAAAGGTCTTACACTACCAACTAAATATCTTAAAATACTAACTAAAGGATTTACACTACTAACTAAAAGTCTTACACTACTAACTAAAGGTCTTACACTACCAACTAAAGGTCTTACACTACCAACTAAATATATTAAAATACTAACCAAAGGATTTATACTACTAACTAAAGGTCTTACACTACTAACTAAAGGTCTTACACTACTAACTAAAAGTCTTACACTACTAACTAAAAGACTTACACTACTAACTAAAAGACTTACACTACTAACTAAAAGTCTTACACTACTAACTAAAAGTCTTACACTACTAACTAAAAGTCTTACACTACCAACTAAAATTCTTACACTACTAACTAAAAGTTCTATACTACTAACTAAAAGACTTACACTACTAATTAAAAGACTTACACTACTAACTAAAAGACTTACACTACTAACTAAAAGTCTTACACTACTAACTAAAAGTCTTACACTACTAACTAAAAGACTTACACTACTAACTAAAAGACTTACACTACCAACTAAAGGTCTTACACTACCAACTAAATATCTTAAAATACTAACTAAAGGATTTACACTACTAACTAAAAGTCTTACACTACTAACTAAAGGTCTTACACTACCAACTAAATATCTTAAAATACTAACTAAATGATTTATACTACTAACTAAAGGTATTACACTACTAACTAAAGGTCTTACACTACCAACTAAAGGTCTTACACTACCAACTAAATATCTTAAAATACTAACTAAAGGATTTACACTACTAACTAAATGTCTTACACTACTAACTGAAAATCTTACACTACTAACTAAAAGTGCTATACTACTTATTAAAGATATTATTACACTACTTATTAAAGGTCTTACACTACTAACTAAAAGGTCTTACACTACTAACTAAAAGTTCTATACTACTAACTAAAGGTTATACACTACTAACTAATGGTATATTTATTATGAATTTTTATTTTTATCAATTAAATTTTTTTATAATTGTAAAAATATAACAATGATAATATACATACTATTTATTATAATTATTAAATATATTATAATATATTACATATATATTAAATAAATATTAAAATTATTATATATATTTTGAATATTATATTTATTATACTAAAATAAAAACTAAAATACAATCAATCGTAAATAAATTCAACTTGTTCAAACTTTTTCTTCATTAAGATTTTAACAAATTTTCCTTATACCATTAATTACAAATATCATATTAGTTTCTAATTCATTAAATAATATCCTACAAAACATCATAAAAATAAAAATAATATTTCAACCTCAAAAAATGTTATATCAAAAAACCATAAACCACCCAAGAAACCAGATGATGTAACTATTATATAATCTTAAATGATTATTTTTTTTTAAATAATAAATTATATTTTCACTTTTAATAAAACAAAAAAACTAAAATGACCTTGATAGTTTTCTGGGCAGGATATAACTGAACTCTTATTCTAAACATTCCACTCTAATTCTAAGTATTTCTATAAACCTCCTATAGAAAACAATACTATAATATTTTTGTAAAAACTTTTGATGTGAAAATAATTTTAAAATTAAATGACTTTTTTTATTTGCTTGTCCTATGAAACAAATACAGAAAGGATACACATTGATTAAGGTAATATACATTTGACGGAATTTATTATAATCAAATAATAATCATAAATGTCCTTAACAAATTAACTACTAACTATATATCAAGCAATATTTAGTAAGAATTTATCAATTATTCAAATTTCTATTAAATATTAAAATAGATTAGTAAAATCAAAATATAATTGGTGTGGGGTTAATATCAGAATGATGAATAACTTGCATGATATGTATTATAATGATCCTAACCTCCTAAATCTAGTTATCTCGATTATTCTAGTGATTATCAAATGAATTGTGTTAATAAAAGTTCTCTAATTTTTATTAATTAAGTGAAAGTTGAGCAACAATTTGAAATGTTAACAGCGCATACATTGAGAAACCTTGTAAGGTGTTATTATCTAACCCTACTTCTCATGATCACTTACTACTCACACATGGTAATGAAAATTTAGATATATGTAGATAGTAAAATTAATAGAAATGTATATATATATATATATATGTATAAATATCGTGTATCAGGTACTAACTAGATATTTATAATTGTATATATTATATTTTTCAAGTTTAAATTAATTGGTTCTAAATTAAATTCTTAGTATGATTTACAGTAAAAATACTGATTACCTCCAATGATCTGAGTTTAGAAAAGTATACAGTAGAATATAGACAAGATGACTAGTAAGATGAAGCAGGAACTTATTAACCGAATAAGTATTAAGACCTTTACCTAGTCTACAATTCGTTAAATATATTTATTAAATCTTTTGAGCGATAATAACATTTAACTTTATTTGTATTACATAAAGAATTGTATTATGTATAATTTAATATTTATTTAAACTAACTTATCAGATATTTTATTTTATATATTGTATTAGAAATATAATACGAATTTGATACCTTTACTAAACTATTAGAAATATTATTATTAAATATTTTTATCATTATTATTATTTACATATTATAACCAATCAAAACTCATACAAGTAACATAAATCATGTATAAATATATCATCCCTATAAGTCTGATATTCACTTACCGATTACCGGAGGTAAATATATAATATATATATTTATGAATAATAAATAATAAATACATATTCGAATATATTATTTATAATATTAATATAATATTTAAATAAGTATATATACATATAATACATATGTAAATATATATTGGAGTACTTTAATTAGTTTTTCACTTTTACTTTATAAAGTAAATATGATATTCATATATTTTATGTATACGTGACACAAAAAGTTCCAGGAACCTATTTACATAATAGTTATTTAATATATTATATGCATTATATATAATCTAGAACTATCAAATATACCGTGGTTATCTCTTGTTTAATACTATCTATGTATTCAAATTAACTGCTCTATTAATATATTAATATATTGATAATACTCCTAATATTTATTTTTTATATATATTAAAATTTATTATATTATAAATGATATAAAATGTCATTTATCATATATCATATACAATTATAATTACTATTTGTAATAGTCGAATTAAATGTTAACCAGGAACATATACCAATATTAACTATTTATAAAATTTTATAATTATATTTATGAATTATTTATTACCAAGTTATTAATTTTCGATATTTTGTATTAGGTTTAAATTGTATACTATATATTTTATTTCATGTAAATTATCAATATATAAATATATTATTTGTTTAATAAGTAACTATCGTGATTTTATATATTACTATTTTATCATTGAAATAAATTATGCTGACCTCTAAAATGAATCTGTATGATTCCTTATCTTTTATAGGTGTATCGCATTTCAACTTCTTATCTTCTACTTTAAGTTGTAAATGTTATAATTTGTATATGTTTTAAGTTTAAATATGATTGATTAATAGATTATTATATATAGTTACTATATACTAGATGTAAAACTATAATCAATAATATGTTTATTGTAACATTTATATCATATAATTATTAATGAATATAACTAATTACTATTGTTATTTATCAACACATTTCATATTATTTTAATCTATGTAGGGTAATTTCTTAATATATATATACTATATATATAGAAAATAAACCACATAAATAATTTCCTTACAAAAATCTATTAAAAAATACCATTCTTATTTTGTCCTAAATTGTACTAGGTTATTTACTACAATATATTTCTATAAAGTGATTTTCATCCTATTAATCTTTATAAATATATATTTGTATAACCACCCGACAAACACAGTGATATCATAGTATTGTGAAATCCTTTGATATAATTAAGACATGTTATATTGAGATATAATCTCCAGAAATCAAACCGGGCAAACAAAACCACTGCATTCCTTAATTTCTATTATATTTTTTTAATTTTTTTTAACATCAAATGATTTACTAAACTATTACATTATTGTGTTTACTGTAATATCAATTGATTTTACTAAAGTTTCACATCACCATCCTATTGAATGTACTTTTAGTTACCATAGCGATGTAATAGTTTTATAAAATGATTTATTTGTTAACATTAAAAAATCAATTATCTGGATGTTGGGTTGTTTATTTACTCACTAGTAAGTATTATAACATTACATTTAACAGTAAAACATGTCTACAACCCGATTCAATCCTTACCTCTCCGAGGAGAAGCAAACTGAACTACGCCGTACCGCCAATGCTATTGTAGCTGCCGGTAAAGGCATATTGGCTGCCGACGAGAGCACAGGTTTCACCTCTAGGATCGGTAACGTCGATGTTTACGCATTACTCTCCGTTGACCTTTCAACAGGTGCACCCGCACTATCTTTAATGTACTGCGCATTAAATATAGACATCGGTACATACAATTCTAGTGTATGAAATTAATACACCGCCATATTAACTTCGATTAGGTGACGCTAATATTCTATTGTCTTCGTAAAGGCTGCATAATTCCCAGGAACTATCGGTAAACGTTTCACACCCATTGGCGTCGAGAACTTGGAGGAGAATCGTCGAATCTACCGGCAATTGCTCTTCCAGTCCGGCAAAGAGCTCAGCAAGCACATCAGCGGAGTGATATTGTTCCACGAGACCTTTTATCAAAAGGTTTGCGACGTGTTACTTTGTTTCGAGTGCGAAAGGCTTTCCATACACGAGATTAATGATCCGCTTTCTATACCCGCCCACTAAATTGCTCGTTATTCACGTGAATTAGAATAATTATACTTTTAACAATTGAACGACGATTGCGTCCGTGCACTGGTCGCCTATTGTGTTTTCACATTCTATTTCGCGGACACAATCACTTTCTCCTCGTCTATTCTACACACGCTCGGTCGTTAATGCCCCCCGCGGCCGGCAGGCTGATAACGGAACGACTTTCGTGAAAATGCTCAACGACAACAACATTATCCCCGGTATCAAAGTGGACAAGGGCGTCGTGAACCTCGGCGGCACCGATTCCGAAACCACTACTCAAGGTTTGTTTATTTACATCGGTACGCGCCGACGTCTAGCGCAAACGCGACGACCCGCGAGCACCAACCCCCCCGCTTCCGCCGTAGGTCTAGACGGACTCGCCGAGCGGTGTAAACAATACGCGGAGGACGGTGCAAAGTTTGCAAAGTGGAGAAGCGTACTGAAGATTGGTAAATTCACTCCTTCTCGCCTGGCTATGATTGAGAATGCTAATGTACTCGCTAGGTATGCCAGCATCTGCCAACAGGTTGTCTACCCTATCCGGGGCTAGTCCCATCGGCGCTGTGCTCTATTTAATGGCCGAACCCCCCCGTTTTCCTTCAGAATGGACTTGTGCCAATTGTGGAACCGGAAGTACTGCCAGACGGAGACCACGACTTGGAAACTGCTCAAAGAGTCACCGAAGAGGTACCGCGATGTATTCAAACCTCATACTTACAATTATTTGGGTATTGATCATTAAATATCATAATCTATAGTCGTCGACTATCTACAGGTTCTGTCTTTTGTATACAAAGCTCTCGCCGATCACCATGTCTACTTGGAAGGCACCCTTCTCAAGCCTAATATGGTGACTCCCGGCCAATCGTGCCAGAAGAAGTACACCCACGAACAGATTGGTCTAGCCACCGTTACGGCTCTGAGGAGGACTGTGCCACCAGCGGTACCCGGAATCACCTTCCTGTCCGGAGGTCAATCCGAAGCCGATGCTACGATTAACTTGAATGCGATTAATCAGGTGTCAAAGACTAACCCCTGGGCGTTGACCTTCTCCTATGGACGCGCGTTGCAAGCCACCGTGTTGCAGGCATGGGCCGGTAAATCTACAAACATCAAGGCTGCCCAAACTGAACTATTTAAGTTGGCTGAGGTTTTTATATTTAATTTCACATGTTCTCTATTTATATACAGTTCTAATAACCTGTATAATATATACAGTTCTAATAACTTATACAATATATACAGTTCTAATAACTTATACAATATATACAGTTCTAATAACTTATACAATATATACAGTTCTAATAACTTATACAATATATACAGTTCTAATAACTTATACAATATATACAGTTCTAATAACTTATACAATATATACAGTTCTAATAACTTACAATATACACAGTTCTAATAACTTATACAATATATACAGTTCTAATAACTTATACAATATATACAGTTCTAATAACTTACAATATATACAGTTCTAATAACTTATACAATATATACACTTCTAATAACTTACAATATATACAGTTCTAATAACTTATACAATATATACAGTTCTAATAACTTACAATATATACAGTTCTAATAACTTATACAATATATACACTTCTAATAACTTCTAAACACTTCTAATAACTTACAATATATACACTTCTAATAACTTACAATATATACAGTTCTAATAACTTATACAATATATACAGTTCTAATAACTTACAATATATACACTTCTAATAACTTACAATATATACAGTTCTAATAACTTATACAATATATACAGTTCTAATAACTTACAATATATACAGTTCTAATAACTTATACAATATATACACTTCTAATAACTTCTAAACACTTCTAATAACTTACAATATATACACTTCTAATAACTTACAATATATACAGTTCTAATAACTTATACAATATATACACTTCTAATAACTTACAATATATACAGTTCTAATAACTTATACAATATATACAGTTCTAATAACTTACAATATATACAGTTCTAATAACTTATACAATATATACAGTTCTAATAACTTACAATATATACAGTTCTAATAACTTATACAATATATACAGTTCTAATAATCTATACAACAAATATTTCTATAGTTGAATGGAAATGCTGCACTTGGTCAATTTAAAGGAAATGTAGATATTTCTGGAAAATCTTTATATGTTGCTGACCATAAATATTAATTAATATTATAAACCATTATTATTGTTATTATTACTATTAAATAATTACTATCATGTTAAACTTAGTATTGCGTAATAAATATTTAATCTCATTAAAGTGTTATTTATTAAATAATAAATTAGTACAAAATAATATCACAATGTAATAAATAATTATAATAAATAAAATAATGATTAATTTTCTTTAAAAGTGATATTTAGTGGATGGTAGTTTTGCTTTTTATAGTTCTCTTTGATTAAAAAATATTTTAATCCATAATATGCGTATATATTGATATTCAAATGAGATACCTACAAGAATATTCATAATTAGTAATAATGATATGAAATATATCCAATAAATAAGATATAATTATAATAAATTGTAGTATAATTATGTAAAGTAACAAAAATATTTAATAACTAAATTTTTTTGTGAGTTATTGGCTTACTTTCTTTATTATCTTTGGAGGCTTTGGATTAGTCTCATCTTCTTCGATGTTATTCTCGGGGTCAATAGTTGAGGCCGTCGTTTTTTTAAAGTATTTATCGTAGCAAATCGAGTCTTTGAGCCAACACGAAGGTCCTCCAGCATTTGGCAGGTACGTGAAGCCTTGACAAGCGGTCATTGTCTTGCACATGAATGCGCACTGGTTTATGGAGTAGATGCCCCCTAATATATCATTGACCTTGCAATCGCCGTTCTGACTTTTAAAATACTGCACGGAATCTTCTATTACGAGAGATTCAACGGGTTTATTAGTTTATAGATTCATAACATGGCCTATTATAAATATAATTAAACGTTGATGTTAATAATTGCAAAACAATTGTGTTTAACCTTTAATCTTGTAGTAGAAATCAATGTTGGGGTAGGTTTTCACTACCATTTCAATATTCTTTCGGTCGAAACAATCGCTTTTCGTAAGCTTGCAGAATGAGAACTCGTGGATAAAACCTTTACATCTTGCAATTTCTAGACACCTCATAGCGCAAGAGTAGATATCTGCAAGGCAACATTATGTCTTATATGAGTACATTTACATAAATTACATTGGGTTGATGGTATACGTAAAATCTAAAGGTTGCCAAAGGAAATTAATAATTTTATCTTTTTTGATAAGCGTAGTTTTGAAAACCTCAGATGTTTATTTGACATTGGATTAATTTTTCTAAAGGAATAATTAATAATAATAATAATATAAAAATTAATTTCATATTTAATCAAAATATATCAAAAACAAGCAATTTTAATCACCTATAGATGTTTAATTTTAAATTAAATTCAAACTTCTATGCTCATTTTATGCTCAACCAAATATCCCTGTGTAACTCCTGAATAAAGGTGGATTTGGATCTACCCACAACTTTCATTAAAATATATAGATATAATACACGAAAATTAAATTCTAAACATAATTAAACAGTTGAAAAATTGAAATAAAATTCATTATGATATTTAAATTTAATATTAAGACAATTAAAAGTTTCATGATATTTATTTAAAATAATAATTTCCGAAATCGTAAATATTATTTTTAAATAGTTTATCTTGAAAATTTCAATTCAATATTCACCTAGCCTCAAGGTAGTGATCAAGTATTTTTCTGACCAATACCTTGATAGTAAGGTGGTATCGTTTAGTATCTAAATTATAACTACAAGTATTAATAAGTAATAGCGAATAATAAAGTAAAGTGTATGTGTAATAGTATTATTATAATAGTATTATATTGACAATAGAAATTGACTATGAGAATTTTAAATCAATATCAATTAAAATCGCTGAATAAATTAATATCTTGTTTCAAAACAGAATCTGAAATCAAATTAAATTCATGTAAGTTATGATCTGTTGTATATATATTTATTCTAAATTGATAGCATTAAAGAATAATACTGAAGTCTTTATGTAATTATATAGAAATTACTTACTACAAAGTACACCCAAGTAAACAATGTAAAGTATTTAACAAATATTTGTTATCTTATCTTTGATAATCTACTAAAATAAGATAATTTTTTTAAGAATTTGTAAAATTGTTTGTGAAATTCTTTATTTGGCAACTTACTGAGATCCTTATTTTATAAGTAGGATGTTATATAACTATATATATATATATATATATATATATATATATATATATATATTCCATTGATAAATAAACTACAATTTGGAATATTTTATTACAATATCAACTGATATTTAAAATCAAGTATTTCATATCAAATATGTACAAAAGTAGAACAAAGTAAGATGATATATTATTAATATTATTAATATAGAAATGACAAAATATTATTGATGCAATTTTTGATAATGTTAATACTATAATGGATATTTTATTGATAAATACTTATGCAGGACTATCTATATCATAATAAGATTCACAAATAAACAATATAATACAAACCTTCTTTTATAACTTGCATTACATTTATCTGGCATTTTGCATTCAAAAATATAAATTTAAAAATTTGACTCTTCTTATGAATTTCATCTGGCGATGAAATTGAAATTGTCAATTATGAAAGTTAATATATTTTGAAAAGTGAACTAAATATATTATAGCATGATGGTTAATAGATATTATATTAAAACAAAGATCATGGATTGATTTTATTTATTTATATATAATGAAGCAAACAATGCAGACAATTTTATTTTGTAATTTGGAATTTTAGATAATTAATATTAATGAGTTTTGTAAAATTCTTTTGGAATGGTTTAAAATTGTTTTATATGATAGTTTAAAAATACTTCACAAATGACTATTAACTATTAGTTACTGTATAATAAACCATATCATTAATACTTTGTATTTAATAGACAATTATTATGTTCGGATGTATATATGATGTATTTATATTTTATTTTATATTAGACTCTATAAGAAAATGACTAAATAATTATTTAAAAATATTAATTAAAAAAAATATAAACTATATTTTATAAAAAACAGAAACTTATAAACTAAAATTTGCAGAAATGATTAATATTTTAAGATGAGGTGAGCTATTGAAGATATATTAAAAGATATATTCTTGAGATGCCGAAGTGAGCTATTGTCTTATAGATCAAATAGAAATAAAACAAAAGAATTAATAAAATGCCTGGATTGTTTGCTTAGATTATTCATGATTTAGAAAACTATAGTTATCTACCTTTATATTCTAGGAAAAAATATTAGTTCATTATAATTACATTTTCTTAATAAGTTAAATATATTGGACTTTTCGTATAGAAAGTTCTGTCCGGGTATGAAGTAATTACTTTACAGTTTAAACGTTATGGTTTTTAATTTTGATATGTTTGTTATTAGGAAGTGCCTAGCTTTTATATATAGATTCTGCACGAATTGACTGCGAATCTTCCCCTATTTACCCTTGACACTTTTGTGTATGTAGACTCTCTTTGCTTGAATGTATTTTATGAAGTTTCCATTTGCATAGTTGTGAGGGGTTACTGTGCCTGGTAGACAGTATTCGTTCTGAGTGTGAGGGTGGAGATGAAAGCGGGTTTAGGGGCCTAGATAAAAGATAAACGAAGGGCATAAATAAGAGAGAGACGTGTAAGGGCAGAGATAAGAGAGGTGCATTGGAGAATGTAAGAGAAGGGTGTATGGGTGGAGTTAAGAGAGGGTATAAGGATAAAGATAAGAGAAAAGTTTAAGGTCAGAAATTAGGGAAGGATGTAATGTTTGCGATGATAGAAGGTTATAGAGACATATATAAAAGAGGGCTGTAGGGACAGACAGGAATAAAGATAATAAAGATGAATGGTATATGACTGGATAGAGAAGGGTGCGTTGGCAGTTTTAGATGTTTGTTAACAATATATAACATTTGTAATAAATATGGTCATTTTATAAAAATGTATTGAAAATATTTAAAAACTTGATTATAAGATCATTTGGTTTTAAGAGATTAGAGGTTATGGAAAGTTTGAAGGAGTTGTGAGAATTTACGAATGGAATGTGAGTATTGCGAGTATTGTAAGTACTGTGAGTTATGTGAGATATGTGAGTATTGTGAGTTATGTGAGTTATGTGAGTTATGTGAGTACTGTGAGTACTGTGAGTACTGTGAATACTGTGAGTACTGTGAGTACTGTGAGGACTGTGAGTATTGGCTATTTAGTTGTATAAAGAGGTAACCAACATGAAGTGTGAAGGAGTTGTATTTCATATGAATATTATTGATCAGAAGTATTTTGGAACAGCCCAACAAATCTTTTTTAATTGCGTTTGTCACGAGCAGTGAGCCCCAGAAATGATAAAACTCACTTAACGATGTCACTGCGGGGTTAAAGGTCATTGTAGAGTTTTTGTTATAATGATAAAAGAGTGGGCGGGAGAGGAAGTGGGAGGTAGAAGGATAAGGAATGATACGTGAAATGGACAGGGACAGGAAGAGGACACTAACATGGTTCTGTGAATATAACGGTGTGAGTGAATGTTTTCTTGATGTTATGAATCTTGTAGTTCACATTGTTGAGTCCATCCTTGGTATATTCCTTAGGGGTATATCTTGTACCGGTGCTTCTAT
>OZ038313.1:35010918-35068418 GCA_964035775.1 Osedax frankpressi
GAGGGAGGAGGGAGGGAGGGAGGGGGAGGAGGGAGGGAGGAGGAGGGAGGGAGGGAGGAGGGAGGGAGGGAGGGAGGGAGGGAGGGAGGGAGGGAGGGAGGGAGGGAGGGAGGAGGGAGGGAGGGTGGGATATAGGGAGGGAGGGAGGGAGGGAGGGGGAGGGAGGGAGGGAGGGAGGAGGAGGGAGGGAGGGAGGGAGGGAGGGAGGGAGGGAGGGAGAGAGGGAGGAAGGGAACTTAAACTAGCTGCTAGAGTTGTTTTGTTATCTTAAATACTCGTGAACTATAAGAAGTAAATATAAAAACTATAAGAAGTAAATAATAAAAACTATAAGAAGTAAATAATAAAAACTATAAGAAGTAAATAATAAAAACTATAAGAAGTAAATAATAAACACTATAAAGAGTAACAAATAAAAACGCGTAGAAATTCGCCGAGTTTCTGGAATCCGATTTGTGTTTTATCATCATGTAGCGTGAAATCAGCAACGGGTATCTATCCAAGTACATAGACTTGCTCCTAATCCTGGTGAATGGGTGTGAGGTTTTATTGTTACTCTAGTGGAGAGTATGTTACATATAAGAACCTTACCCCTAGTGGCATGTACCTCTAGCCTTCTTAATATTCTGTTAGTTTTCGCAAGAAGAGCTAGTTTGAGGTTGGTGGGAGAACTCCCCAAAACTCAAAATTTGAAATCAAACTACCTACGTACTCTAAACCCCTCCGATATTTAACGGCGAAAGGTCCACCTCAACATCTGCGACACCCAGCCCTAACATTGTAAGCCCCGTTTATCTCGGCGCCGTATAGTCCGTCGCGCTCGTAACAGCGTAAGCCCCGCCCACTTTTAACCTATTTAACATGTTGTTATCTTCGCCGCCCCAGCCGTAAAATTTGTTGGAATACCCGTTGAGGTTGACGAAATGTTTGGGTCTGATGGCCGCCACTCCCCCTACTATGTTTTGTAGGGTATTCTCACTGCGGTGTACGAATATAGGGGTTAGAGAGGGATTAAGGGTATTCGGGGTATTGTTATAAGTGTACAGGTTAGGAAGATATTTAGTGATCTGTTAATGAGAAGATACGTGGGTTTAAAAGAGGTTTGAAGAACACCTAGGAACATGTAGAAGCCATTAAAAATGTGTATACTTCAAAAATCGCCAATTTTATTATCTCGCTATGTAATAATTCTTTGAATTTTTCTAACAATGTTGTATTTTGCATAAATTAATAAAAAATTTTTGGGAAAAATGTTACAAAAAATATGGGTACCCTCTTCACTATATTAACACATTAATTTGAACCATAACTGTAACCATAAACATAACTGATAAAAGAAATCTGAACAATTTGATAACCATTTATTGAGTGCATCCGCACCTAAAGTAAGTACGTGCGCACTTAACTTCGGGTACACATGTACCCAACCTAAGGATCGCCACATACTAACAATATGTACTTATATTTGTCGAGGCTGAAGCCCATGTGACGTACGTTGTCGCTGCACCTGTAAATATGTCTGTCCTCTTCGATCAGCATATCGACGTCGTGGAACACAATGCAGTCGTACTTACGAATACGCATCACCTGATGGGCGTGGCTTATTGAAATGGGCGGGGCTTATAAAGGTGGGAGTTATAAAGATGGCTTATAAAAAAAATACGAACTTCTTTGAAAGCTATATTCATTATTGTTGCTTTATTAAATACATCTGGGTACACCTGGGTAATTAATAATTGTATATTAATTGTAATTAGTAATTGTATCTATATTATACATAGACTATATATAATATATTTAGACTATATATAATATATATATAGACTATATATGATATATATAGACTAGTTGCTAGAAAAATATATAAACCACCTAATGAATAGATAAAACACACATCAGCGCTTTTTCCTATATCTATATTCCCAAACACATCTTGCATAGTCTTTGATATCTTATTATAGGTTTTATTGAATACATTTAATGGATAAGTTCATTAAAATATTAAATCTATATTTATATAAATTATGTACGGATATTATAATCTTTAATGTGATCTTTTATATAATATTTGTAATAATCTTTGATAGGATGATATTTTATTGCAGTAGTTTTTATTTGGTGTATATATTTGAAATAAATTGAATATTATAAATAACTATAATCAATTATTGTTTTAAGTATTTTAAATGAGTTGAAATTTGTTTTCGTTTTTAACATCATTATTGTAAAGTCTAATATTTTAATTTAAAAACATTAGATTATTGGTTAGACTGATCTTTATATGAAAGTAAAGAATAGTATTATATAGCCTTAAATACACCTATAACTTATACCCACTAGCTATACCCAGTAGCTCTATACACACTAGCTATACCTACTAACTACACATCCTAATGAAACCCGCTATATGCATCCATTAGCCAAACCCATTAGATGCTATCATTAATTACACCCATTAGCGACGCCCTAACTAGCCACACCCTAACTAGCCACACCCCCATTAGCCACGCCCTAACTAGCCACGCCTTCATTAGCCACGCCCTCATTAGCCACGCCCTCATTAGTCACGTCCTCATTAGCCATGCCCTAACTAGCCACGCCTTCATTAGCCACGCCCTAACTAGCCACGCCTTCATTAGCCACGCCCTCATTAGCCACGCCCTCATTAGTCACGTCCTCATTAGCCATGCCCTCATTATCCACGCCCTCATTAGCCACACCCCCATTAGCCACACCCTAACTAGCCACACCCTCATTAGCCACGCCCTAACTAGCCACACCCTAACTAGCCAGGCCCTCATTAGCCACGCCCTAACTAGCCACGCCCTCACTAGCCACACCCTAACTAGCCACGCCCTCATTAGCCACGCCCTAACTAGCCACGCCCTCACTAACCTGTTCCACGACAAAAATGCGGTAGTCTAGGCGTTGTCTTCTCAGAATGGGATGCAGATGATTCAGGAGTACAGAAAGATGAGATGCACGGTCCCTATAAAATACGGAGAAGAACTACTCACTTACAATAGTTCATTAAATATGCGCCACTACTTTAATCTACTCAATTACAAGGGTTCATCAAATATAAAATGATACTTTAATCCAATCAATTACAATATTCAGTTAAACATGCAATAATGATTTAATCTACCTAATTAAAAGAGTTTATTAAATATAAAGTAATACTTTATATTTTAGTAATCTAATCATTATAATCTTAAATTAAATACGAAATACTATTTTAAACTACTCTAATTATGTAATAATACTTTAAATCTACTTACATTATTTAGTTAATTAAAATTATTTACAAATAATGTTATGTAATGGTTATATAAAATTATTTCTAATAAATTATGCAATGCAACTAATGTTTTAATAGATATAAATATTGAGAGAGAACTCTAAAATAGTGGTAGTGTAGTGGGGTGTGGATGTAGTTAGGGTGTCATAGGGATATAGTGTACGTATAGTAGGAGTGTAGCGAGGGAGTATAGGTGTAGTGGAGATGTAATGTCAGAGATCTAAAGAGAACAAAATTTGTAATCAGGAAACGTATGAAAATTAGTCATAATGACCTGTTTATTATATTACCTAATCATTTAGTTTTCCTTTATTTACAGTAACGAGTAGTGTATTATAGTATTGAATTAGAGGTATAATCATTGTTGTAGTTAGTAGATTTGTAGTTTTATAATTGAGTTTAGTTGTTTTCTGAGGTTAATTAGTTGTTCGTTTTATAAGTTAAGTTTATTACATAAATTAGGCATTTCGTGGAGATTTTGTAGAGAGTTTAGAATAGTTGATGTGTATATTTTGGAAGTAGGTCAATGAGTTCTGTATATGTTTATTAGTTCTGTTTTGTTAAAGTTTAGTAGAGGTTATATGTTATATAAGTTTGTTTTCAATCTGGTTAAGGTAGTTAAGGATAGTTGTTTGATTTCTAATAAATGTTTAACTAGGTAGGAGACTTTGAACAGGTAAGGAGACTTTAAACAGATAGGAGACTTTAAATAGGTAGGAGACGGATCGAGAAAAGTATCGGGTATGTATTTTTGAACCTTGTGGAATACGTTAATTAAAACTTCGAGAGATTGAAGTCTTTGAATTTATATATATTGAGGAGTACCTAAGTTTTCAAACAATTTCAAGGTTGGATGTGTCAAATTTAATGTCGAGTGTGTCAAAACCCAATGACAGATGGGATGTTGTGTTGTTGTGGATTTACTGAGTGAAGTTGGGTACGATGTCGTACCCAACTTCACTTTTTTTTGGTGTTTGGGTTTGGTGAAGATATGAGCGAGTAGGGGTTGTAGTGGGGGTGTAGTGCGGGCGTAGTGGGGGTGTAGTGGGGGTGTAGTGGGGGTGTAGTGGGGGTGTAGTGGGGGTGTAGTGCGGATGTAGTGCGGATGTAGTGCGGATGTAGTGGAGTTGTAGTGGGGGTGTAGTGGGTGTGTAGTGCGGGTGTAGTGGGGGAGTAGTGCGGGTGTAGTGCGGATGTAGTGGAGTTGTAGTGGGGGTGTAGTGCCGGTGTAGTACGGGTGTAGCAGGGGTGTAGTGCGGGTGTAGTGGAGTTGTAGTGGGGGTGTAGTGGGGGTGTAGTGCGGGTGTAGTGGAGTTGTAGTGGAGTTGTAGTAGGGGTGTAGTGAGGGTGTAGTGCGGGTGTAGTGCGGGTGTAGTGCGGGTGTAGTGGAGTTGTAGTGGGGGTGTAGTGGGGGTGTAGTGGGGGTGTAGTGGGGGTGTAGTGCGGGTGTAGTGGAGTTGTAGTGCGGGTGTAGTGGGGGTGTAGTGCGGGTGTAGTGCGGATGTAGTGCGGATGTAGTGCGGATGTAGTGCGGATGTAGTGCGGATGTAGTGGAGTTGTAGTGGGGGTGTAGTGGGGGTGTAGTGCGGGTGTAGTGGAGTTGTAGTGGAGTTGTAGTGGGGGTGTAGTGAGGGTGTAGTGCGGGTGTAGTGCGGGTGTAGTGGAGTTGTAATGGGGGTGTAGTGGGGGTGTAGTGGAGTTGTAGTACGGGTGTAGTGCTGGTGTAGTGCGGGTGTAGTAGATTGGGTAGCGCGTGGGACCGCCGTAGGAATGGTGAGGGTGTATTATGGGCGTGGCCTAGACGCACCTGTACGGAATCACTATGGCCAGCGATTCGTGGGCTTCGCAGTTGGTCGGGTGCCAGTGACCACCGTTAACGTGAACGCCTCCCTCTATATTCACTTCTAAAGAGTTATCTGTCAGCTGCGGTTGATAGGTCAGACCGCTGCAAGTGAACGCGCGTTAATAGGTCATAGGTCAGACCGCTGCAAGTGAACTCGCGTTAATAGGTCATAGTTCAGACCGCTGCAAGTGAACTCGCGTTAATAGGTTATAGGTCAGACCGCTGCAAGTGAACTCGGTTTAATAGGTCATAGGTCAGACCGCTGCAAGTGAACTCGCGTTAATAGGTCATAGGTCAGACCGCTGCAAGTGAACTCGCGTTAATAGGTCATAGGCCAGACCGCTGCAAGTGAACTCGCGTTAATAGGTCATAGGCCAGACCGCTGCAAGTGAACTCGCGTTAATAGGTCATAGGCCAGACCGCTGCAAGTGAACTCGCGTTAATAGGTCATAGGTCAGACCGCTGCAAGTGAACTCGCGTTAATAGGTCATAGGTCAGACTGCTGCAAGCGCGTTAAAGCTTTCGATTTGAACTGTTTTACTTCAATTTGCATCGTTTTGTTGTCAACGGATAAGTTTATTTCGTAAGATAACGGATATCTTTATAATATCTATATGAGAAATATCTCCGAACACAATAGATTGCTATAAACATAATTATCTTTCATTAAGTACAACGATGTAGTTCTATTGTCCTATAGACATCAGTGAACTAGAGTTTCGTCTCAGATCTTGACTTACCTATCAAATATTTTGTATCCCTGTAAGTAATCTTCATCATCGAATATATTCAGTTGTCCCTCTGGTGGATACAATTTACAAAGGCATGACATTGATATTTAAATATATTTATATTTTATAAATCCGTTATAATCATGATTAATTATTAGTTGAACTTTCAGTTATAAAATAATGATTTCCTGAAATGAGATAATTACCTATCGTCGATAGACAACATCGAATATATCATGTATAAACGTATCAAGGATGACCAGGACACTACGATGTCGTAACTAACTCAGTTCTTTGGGGAGACATTCGCATAAGTTTTTGTGATTCGAGCGATTTAAAAGGGCAATTTGGCATTTTTCTTGATATTCATTTATGAAAAAATTCGCCTGAAAATTGCAATCTTTATAATAATTGTTTTCAATAATCGCTTAATTTCGAATGGCGTTGAAAATAGTTTGAACTCTTAACCTGCTTTACCAATTCGACTTGAGATTCAAGAGTTTCGTAGTAGTGATTTTTAACATTATGCACCATCTTGTGACTCACATTGAAAGTAATATTCTGCGGGGAGATGATTTCACGACATTCGTATGAAAATTATTGTTATCGAAGCAGATTATAGGCGACACGATTATGCAGATATACAAAATTACATCTATTGTTGTTATTTTGACCTTCGATAATATGATATCATATTATGGGTGTTAAGATGGAAATTGCATAAGGAAACGCATGTTTTAGATAAGCAGGTCATTATTATACACGAATTCCTCTTAACCACGTTAAAACTATATACATTGATATCCCCGAATGACATACATGATACGAATGACTTATAAGATACATTTAATGGTGGGGCGTACTCCTATATAAAATGAGACCAAAGAACAATATTGTCACATATCGGTGAGCATCGATCGATTAATATATTCGGAACTTTGGTCCTATTTTGCGTAGCTTTAAGTCTACACGTCCCTGACGTTGTATGTAGTTCCGATGTCCCAGTCGATGAAGGTGTAGTTCTGCCTCTGTTTATAGTAGACGGAGTTCAAGTGGAGGCGTACGGTGCTGTTGATCATGTGACCCTTGTAATAACCGTCGTTGAACCCGTCAAACACCGTATTGAACATCTGCGTATAATGTGCGTAATAAATAAATAGTTGATATAATAACAAGAAAAGATATACATGATATAATATAATAAGTGTATAAGAAATAAATACTTGATATAATAAATATGTTCTTATAACCAGAATATTAATATTGCTTTATGAAATTATGTATATTAACCTACTTTGAATATAACAAGATAATCGAATATATAATTAACGATAAATTACAATAATTAATGAAGAGATAAATGACTATAATTAAATAGGAAATAAATCATTATATAATAGAATATGTATTCGTACGGCAATTAAGACTTTATCGTGTCAACGCGTATACGACACCATTTCGCTGACCGTACGACGCGCGCGCACATTACTGACCATCGTATTGCTATACGCGTACGGATTGTTCGCCTTCGAGAAATCCGCTGCGCCCTTGCCAACCGAGTTGATCAGATACTGCATGGTATCAGACTTTCCGCGGAAGAGAAACGCGACCAGCACGTCGGCGAACACGGATTCGGCGACGAACAGCGTCAGGCAGACCAAAGTACAAATGAACAGGATTTTTTTACGCCTCGAGTAGAAACCCATCGCCTCACGAGAGTATCTGAAAAGACTTTTAAACGTTAACGTCGTTATTAGAGTTATTAATTTCACGCGGCTTTATTCGCCTAATACCGTACGTCCGACTGCCGCATAAATTGAAATTGTAGATAACGTGATCAGCGGATAGAGGATTTAACAATAATCATGAAAGTTGAAACAAGATTAACGATCAATTCATTTAATAGGACGCAGATGAATTTAATATTCCAACGCTCACTGCTAATGTTAGTCTCGGAATATGTACTAGAGCATCTAAGATAATATAACAGCTAATCTAATTATACGATATGTTATATCATAGGTACGTAATGCATATAGACATTCTATATCATATAAGAAACTATAAAGATAACTTTAATATAGGATTACGATAAGTAATTTTAACGTTCACAATGATGATTTAATGCAAAAGAGGGTAACTATATATCATCAATACATTACATAGAATAAATTTAGCAATATGATAGTGATATATTGACCTCCATATTGTCCTCTATGTTGTCCTCTATATAATCCTCTATATTGTCCTCTATATTGTCCTCTATATTGACCTCTATATTGACCTCTATACTGTATTCTATATTGACCTCTATACTGTATTCTATATTGTCCCTATATAAAATCGGTTGTTAATTTGATTGAAGACTTCGAAACACTGAAACTGTAATTAACCTATTTATCAACTATATACCTCTATCACGTGTATATATTTATATATGTATCCTACAGCCACATAAACATGTTCTGGTTGTCCACACCGATTTGATACTAATAAAACCAGATTAGACAAGGGAAACTGTATCGAATGCTTAAATGTTTCAAACTTGAATAGAATGCCTGAAGGCATGACATTATACACATTCAGTATACAAAGATGCTATCATTATTTCTTTACTTAGTTCCAATTATTATCAATTATCTATTTATACCCTCTTTATGTATTAATATCCGATTCTTTATTGGTCTGACTTTGAATTCTTCCTTAGACTTCTCTAAAATATCAAATATCACCATCACCTCCAAATATCACCTCCAAAATATTTATTATGACTCTTTATTATTAATATAATATATATTAATGCACCAATCTAGCGTATCTATTAGGGTAACAATGGCCTCCTAGGGTGAATTAAATAATGATATAAGTTGCAAAATACGATCGTTATGTAATATGTACTCAGCGAATAAACCAACAATAAAATACCATCCCAAACATCCCTACAATTGCAATCTTATTAAATTATTAAACAGCTAATTCTCCAGCTATGTCCGAGGGGCCAAAGTTACATTGACTAATCCTATAGTATGGATTGCCTTAAAAAAAAGTAATCATAGATTAATTCAATTTGTATGCAATTTTAATTCCATTTTATCAAATATTTGATAAACACATTTTTTGTTTTTTTTGATAAGATAAATTAGTCAATTAAGATAATAATAACAATAAATATATATATTAATTTTACATATAATATATGTCAAATTACTATGATATATGACTAATATATATATATATATATATATTATATAATAATTAATTATACAAAATAAAGATTAATATACATAATATAAAATAAAAATATTATTAAGCAAATAAACTCACGATTATCAACTCATTAATATTTAATATATTTTTTTATTAATATATAAATATATAGTTAATGTAAATATATAATTAATCTAAATATATAGTTTATATAAATATATAGTTTATCTAAATATATAGTTTATCTAAATATAAATATAAATATATAGTTTATATAAATATATATGTTATGAATTTATAGTTAATATAAGTTCATATAAATACATATATTTATATTAATATTTGTATTATATATATAAATTAATATATAGTTTATATAAGTATATAGATTATATAATTAAATATTTATAATATATACATAAATTGTGAAGTTATCAATCAAAACCAAAAATCAACCTAGTTAATTGATTACCATACACTTAGATATTGAATATAGCTCATATTGCATATAATGTGTATTAATGTGTTAACAATTTATACTATTATAGTAAATTACTATTTTATATAAGTTAAAGCTAAATAAACAGTAATGTAGTCGGTATTAATATGTTATATAGTTGTTAGTATAAAGTGTATGATAATTATAAAATAAGAATTATTTAAATAAATATTACCACCTAGTCAATATTATACACATCTATTTCGATTTTACACATTTGCCCATAAGATCCATTATGATGTCATTAATTATTATCATTATTATTGAGTTGTATTATAATAATTATAATAGTTTATTATATATTAAACAAGATTACCGTATACGAAATCTAGAGTAGATACTATGTTTGTATAACATCAATGTATATTATATAATAATCATTTTCATATATAATAATTACATATCTTAATTAAAATATTAATATTAATATTGATCACGTTTATCGACGTATTTAGTTTTAATTATGATGTCTATAGATATTAAAATGAAATATAAATTAAACTATGAATAATTAAAATAATAGTAACAATATTGAATAATATATTATATTACTGATATTGAAAAAAATAAGAATTGTATTAACATTTAAGGGAATTAATAATTGTAAGATTAAATTTAAAATAATTACAAATCATATTTTAATAAAGTTTATAATTTATAAACTAATTATATAGTAACATTAAATTTATCTTGAATATTTATACATATATAAGTATATCAATACCATACCATTAAGTACTGGAAAACAGCTATAATAAATTATTTTAAACGTAGATTTTTTTGTAAATAATATAAATTAATTATAATATTTATTTAAAATATATTAAAAATAAAACCCCTAATTACCCAATGGATTGCTAGAAAATATTTGTTATCAAAAACGTTATTTATTAATTATATAATCATAGATCAATAAAAATAATTAATTATTTATTTATAGCCAGGGTAATCTTGGTTTATATTATATATATATATATATATATATATATATATATATATATATATATATATATATTATTTTAATTTGCAATGTATTTTAATAAATTAGTAAATAGTTAATATTACAGATAATGATGCAGTTAGTAGCATAAAATGTAAACTATAGTTTACTTATAGTTTAATATTACATATATATATATAGTTTATGAATTATTCTTGAGTATATATAGACAATTAACGTATACATTTAATTTTTGTAGATAACTATATATACATATATATAAATATATATATATATATATATATATATATATATATATTCTAATGATATATCCATATAGGCTATCTAGCAAATATTTAATAAAATACCTCATATTTTAGGTGGAATACAAAATATTTTCTGTTTTTACAATTATATCATAAATAATTATATTATAGTCATATATAACAAATTATAAATCTACTTAATTTTTATTTAAGAGCGATTTTTGTAATTGTGATTTATTTAGAATATAAATAGAATTGCAGAGAACACAAATAACTATTACAGATTATTAATTGAAAACGAATTTTCAATCACACTTTTATTTTGTATATCAATTATAATTCCACACTATACAAGAAATGATTTTGTAGCAGACTCTTGAAGATGAAAGATACATTAAAGTTGAGACAATTTACTCTCAATGTTATAATATTATATTACTGGTAAAAAATTATCAAGAACAAAGCCCCGATTTAGATACATAACGGGTGTAAATCCTAACCTATAAAGTAATATAAATTAATAAGAAATATTTATATTATAACAATATAATATATTGCTTTTGATTATTACATTAATTTGAATCATCATAATGATTGTGTAATTTTTCTAAACAAATAATAGTTAATATTATTTTCTGAATAGTAATACTCAATAATACAATCATATGATATCTATTTATAATTGATAAATCATTATCTATACCTTGGATTCAAACACACAAATTATACTCCTCATATTGGTTAATTTTGTAGTCAACGCAGAGACAAATATATCTTCCAAGCTTGACGAATATATTTCCACCTGAAGATGATCTCATGATTTCCCTTATACTGATGCTCCATTTGAAAGAGATATGTATAATTCGGAGAACGAGATTACTACGTGAATTATTTAATTTAATTATTAAGATTAAATTTGATTAGCCTATCAAAATATTTAAGGTTTTATAATGAAACAAGTATTTTTAGAAATAAATTATAAATATAATTTTAAAAGTTCAAATTATCTAGTCCTAATTATATAGTATATCATATAGTCATGTAGTCATATAGCATACCGTAGATGGAACTGAAATGAAGGCGTATGTGTATTACCATCTTCAAAATGATTAACTCCGTGTCTCAAGTGAGACTGTCCTATCCAACAAAGGATAACTTACACAACACATACATTATATCTGCTATATAGCAGATATAACGTATGTTGGACAGTCGTTTCCGATATAATATTTAGAATGATATATCATTGAATTTACTTGTACTTTATATTGATTATATATTATTTATATTAAAAGTTGATTCGAGGAGATATTTAAATTTTTATCGGCTGATTAAATGTACTTTCTTTGAATCCAGCTTATATTCAATACACTCATATTTTATCAACCCAAAATTGTATATGTCTAAAAAAAGCTTGTATAATATTTGTAAATAGTAATTTTAAATGTTTTCCAATGTTTTAACCCAGGGTTTTAACAATCCTACCAAATGACCACATAACACCCAAGATTACCGTAATCTTGGATGAAACCCAGCAGATGGTGAATAGTAGATGGCGTATTGGAAACAAACATGATCTCAATATGAAGTATAATTTTGCTGGTGGTTGTGATGAGTCAATACCATTACAATTTATAGTTGCTTTAACCGATAATAATTCATAATATTTCTTCGACTATAATAAGTATATGCTAGTAATTTATATGTTTGATCATAGTAATTCTCAATTACTGACAAGAATTAAGACTTATTATAATTATTTTACTAATTGACAAATAGTGATTATAATCTATAGAACTAATCTTACTATATATAAGTATCATTGAATTTTGTAGTAAATAGTTAATAACTCCTCAAGAAAATAATCAATAAAATTAAAGTTTTACGTAGAATAATATTTTTTATATTTTTTCATAAATAATATTTTATATGTGTATCCTTATTATGGATGTATGATATATATTGTATTTTTCTATAGTATAAACCAATATTAGAAATATTGGGCATATGCATATAATAAACATGCTTAGTTTAAAACATTATAAATATGCTAATCTTGGATAATTATAACATTGATGATTTGCATATTTAAAATCTATGATTTCGATAATTTAGATTTTAATGTTAAACTATATATCTACTGTCTTTGAATATATAATATATATAATACATTTATTAAAACATTCAAATTAATTTACTCTTTAATGATAATATAGATTACCTTTTGGATGTTACCAAGTTAATAGGTATTTTATATTTATTCATGATCCTTATAATCTTAAAATAATATCTAGTATTATTGTTTGATTTAGTAAATCTATTTATTCTTATCTTAAATATATTACATTTTCTAGTATAATATATAGTTATTTAATTAAATTATAATAATACAGATTTAATAAGTTATTTTTAAATAGTATAATAGCAGCATTAGTAGTTGACATATTGATATAATGTTATATTCAAACTAGCCCCAATAGCAAAGTTTACTTTATATTTTCATGTATTGATTATATGGTTAGCCGTGGATTGGGCAAATATAACTTCGGAGCGAAGATTAAGCAGGCGTGGATAAGAATATGGGTCATATCTACGAATAATAGATCGATAATTTAGTGAGCTACTAGTATGCGTCTTTTAATTCATTTATATTATGACATTGTTAGATATATATCATTCATTACTAGTAGCATTTATGGTGTATTTATTACAATATATGAGAATCATATTAAAAATATTAAAAAGTATTAAATAAAGATAGTAATGTATACTATTTAAAATGTATGTTTTACTAAGGTAGAGAATAATTGCCATAAAGATCTTACATTATTACGTTTATGTATATTAGAAAATTCTATTATTTAGGTAATAAAATAAATTAGTATATGATTTATATACATTGATATAAAATAATATATAAATAAATTGATTGATTTATACATGGCGAGGATAGATTGTATTATAAATATTTTTAGTCAGACTCGAGGTGATATGATACTCATTAAATCAATAATTGATACAATAATAAACTATTATCTATCATAATTGCTATATAGTTTATAACTTAGAGATAAAAATCTATAATATATATTTAATAAATAATATTAATTTAATTGAAAAATAATAATATTTATTTATATATAGATTCTTATTCTATTAATTCAAGTTTTAATTATATTAACCAATGTTAATATATTAATCTATATTACTAATATTAAAACATATCGAACAATAGAAAATTAATTTATATTAGTAATAATATAAACTCTTTAATACTCTTTAATAACTCTTATTTTTAATTAATATCACTAAACTAATAGAATATTATAATATTAAGGTTATCGAATATATATAAATGTATATTTAAATTTCATATAATTTACTAGGTCGGGCGGCGTAATGGCTGATAATCTCATCATCGAATACGAGATGGAAGGTGGCGCCGGCGGCATCGGCGGACCCTCGTCTCCCTCGTACGCGTCGTTCCTATCGCGCAAGAGTCGCCGCGTCGACGCCAACCTACACGTCGACGGGCAGGTGTCGCACACGGCCCCGCTCTCCGATCACATGGGTACGCTGCTCGCCTCGTCGATGTACTCCGACCTGACGCTGGTGGTCGATAAACGCGAGTTCCAGGTGCACCGTATCGTAATGGCCACCCGATCCGAATACTTCAGGTAACTGGCGAGTACTTATCTACTACCCGGTACCGCGACGACTTTAGAACTGACTGGTTATATTGAGGTCTAATCGTACGCCGCCGTACCGCCAGGGCGATGCTGTACGGAACGCTGAGGGAAGCGGTCAGCGAACAAGTCGAACTGAAGGAGATCAACGCCGACGTCTTCGAAAGAATTCTGACTTATATTTATACCGGCAAGATCAACCTCAAAAACTTGACGGTAAGTGAAGCTTCTCACGGAGTTTCCGTAAATATAATTGTTAAAATAGTAAATATTTATTTAAAGAAATCATTATTTATTAAGGGGTATATTATATGTTAAAATGTATAAATAGACATTTACTTAGTAGATAAGTATATTATAGAATAAATAAATAGATGTTTAAATATATAATTTGATGTTTAAATAGTAAAACATGATTAAATATATAATTAGTTATTTTATCTATAAGCAAAGTTATTGTTACTATTTTAAACATTTTAAAATATAGATTATTTAAATGCTTTGATTTCAACTAATGCATTGATTTCATCTAATGCATTGATTTCATCTATTTCATTGATATCTAATGCATTTATTTCATCTAATGAGTTGATTTCATTTAATCTAGTTATTTCATCTAATATGGCAATTTCATCTATTTTGTTGATATCATCTAATACGTTGATTTCATCTAATCAGTTAATTTCATCTAATACATTGATTTCACCTAATACGTTGATTTCACCAAATATGTTGATTTCACCTATTCTGTCAATTTCCAAAGGAGGAAATGCTCATCGGCCTATTGTCTCTGACCAACCAGTACTATCTCATGGAGTTGCAGGCGTCGATTGCGGCGTATCTGCGCGATTCGTTGACGGTCGAGAACGTCTGTCGAATTTACGACGTCGCGTCACTCTACGATCTCGGACAGTTACGCGTCGCCGCCCAGTCCATGCTGACCGGCCAATCGGAACATGTACTGAAGACCGAGACGTTCCTCTCTATGTCCAGCGAATCGCTCTCAACGGTTGGAACATGTCCGAGTCTCAAAATTCACAACTAAGTAATCCATTTTTAGAATATTATCTCTTCAACTCATTAATTCATTTCTAATCTACTAATAAATATATATTTTTATATGAATTTAATATAAAATGGAATTTGACCTGAACTCTAGTTTGACTGTTTACAAATACATTAAAAATGATATCGAAACGAGTGTAGATGGTTTTAGTGAAATGATTACTCTGTAAGCTGATAACGTTTAGCTGACAACATCCGAGGTGTTGTTTTGATTACCTGCAGCCATACAAATATTCTAGGTTCTCGGACTGGACGCTTTCTTTGCCCCCGAGATTGCGATATTCGAGGCCATAGTTCGATGGAGCACGGTGAACGTCGGGGAGGCGAACCATGACCTAGTTATGTCATGCATACGGCTTAGTCTGTGTACTCAAGACGAACTTCTCAATGTGGTTAGAGGCGTGGTTAGGGAGTAGTTAGCATGGTTAGATTCTCGATTATGATCTTGATAAGGTACTTGATCAGTTTCTTGGTTATGTACTTAATTAAATACTCGATTAGGCATTTGGTTATATACTTCATTAAATACTGATAATGTACTTGATTATGTACTTGATTATGTACTTGATTATGTACTTGATTATGTACTTGATTATGTACTTGATTATGTACTTGATTATGTGTTTGATTAGATTCTTGATTATATACTTGATTAGATACTTCATTAGGTATTAGGTTATGTACATCATTAAGTAATGTATGTGGTTATGGTGTGGTTAGAGTTTGGTTAGGGTGTGGTTAGGGTGTGGTTAGGGTGTGGTTAGGGTGTGGTTAGGGTGTGGTTAGGGTGTGGTTAGGGTGTGGTTAGGGTGTGGTTAGGGTGTGGTTAGGGTGTGGTTAGGGTGTGGTTAGGGTGTGGTTAGGGTGTGGTTAGGGTGTGGTTAGGGTGTGGTTAGGGTGTGGTTAGGGTGTGGTTAGGGTGTGGTTAGGGTGTGGTTAGGGTGTGGTTAGGGTGTGGTTAGGGTGTGGTTAGGGTGTGGTTAGGGTGTGGTTAGGGTGTGGTTAGGGTGTGGTTAGGGTGTGGTTAGGGTGTGGTTAGGGTGTGGTTAGGGTGTGGTTAGGGTGTGGTTAGGGTGTGGTTAGGGTGTGGTTAGGGTGTGGTTAGGGTGTGGTTAGGGTGTGGTTAGGGTGTGGTTAGGGTGTGGTTAGGGTGTGGTTAGGCTATGGTTAGGGTGTGGTTAGGGTGTGGTTAGGGTGTGGTTAGGGTGTGGTTAGGGTGTGGTTAGGGTGTGGTTAGGGTGTGGTTAGGGTGTGGTTAGGGTGTGGTTAGGGTGTGGTTAGGGTGTGGTTAGGGTGTGGTTAGGGTGTGGTTAGGGTGTGGTTAGGGTGTGGTTAGGGTGTGGTTAGGGTGTGGTTAGGGTGTGGTTAGGGTGTAGTTAGGGTGTAGTTAGGTTGTGGTTAGGGTGTGGTAGGGTGTGGTTAGGGTGTGGTTAGGGTGTGGTTAGGGTGTGGTAGGGTGTGGTTAGGGTGTAGTTACGGTGTGGTTAGGGTGTAGTTAGGGTGTGTTTAGGGTGTAGTTAGGGTATGGTTAGGGTGTGGTTAGGGTGTGGTTAGGGTGTGGTTAGGGTGTGGTAGGGTGTGGTTAGGGTGTAGTTACGGTGTGGTTAGGGTGTAGTTAGGGTGTGTTTAGGGTGTAGTTAGGGTATGGTTAGGGTGTGGTTAGGGTGTGGTTAGGGTGTGGTTAGGGTGTGGTTAGGGTGTGGTTAGGGTGTGGTTAGGGTGTGGTTAGGGTGTGGTTAGGGTGTGGTTAGGGTGTGGTTAGGGTGTGGTTAGGGTGTTGTTAGGGTGTGGTTAGGGTGTGGTTAGGGTGTGGTTAGGGTGTGGTTGGGGTGTGGTTGGGGTGTGGTTGGGGTGTGGTTAGGGTGTTGTTAGGGTGTGGTTAGGGTGTGGTTAGGGTGTGGTTAGGGTGTGGTTAGGGTGTGGTTAGGGTGTGGTTAAGGTGAGGTTAAGGTTAGAGTATGGTTTGGAGTTAGGTTATATGTAAAATATATATTATATATTTATACAGGTTTTGTCATTATAGAACTATATTGTATGTCATAGATTCAACTTCTGAGATATTTCAATTGTTTCATTACATTGTTTTATTTCCTCGGATTGTGCCAGCAATAGACGAGTATATCCACATATATTGAAGTCTATGTAACTATTCATAAAATTATTACATATATGAAGTATATAGATATTGCGTTTGTTTACATTTCATTTAATGTGCTATTCCCATTATACTCCTACCATTCACTCTCTTTCACCCTCTCTCTCCCTACCAAGTAAATCATTCTTTTCTCTTACTCACTCACTCTCTCTCTCCCTCTCTCTTCCTACCAAGTACATCTTTCTTTTCTCTTACTCACACACTTTTCATCACTCTCTCTTAGATTCGACCGTCTGGACTGGTGAATGCGGATTCGATTTTAGATGAACTGGCCAAGAGGATGAACAGGAGGGAGGTGAAACACAGGGGATTTTTATGTTAGTCTGTCAATTGACGTAAATTAGAATCAAGGCATTTTAGCGTTTACTTTTAAAAGATTGGTGAAAATAGGTAATTACT
This sequence comes from Osedax frankpressi, assembly GCA_964035775.1. Classification (NCBI taxonomy): domain Eukaryota; kingdom Metazoa; phylum Annelida; class Polychaeta; order Sabellida; family Siboglinidae; genus Osedax; species Osedax frankpressi. The sequence continues at coordinate 35,029,011 of OZ038313.1, forward strand.
AAATATACTATGATTATTTTCTATAAATACTTCATATTAACATAGAGTATAGTTATAAAGTAATGTAATGTTAAAAAATATTCAATAATAATAAATGTATTTATTTTACAAGTATTTATAATATAAACGCATCTTTGCTATATATTTAACTTACAAAATATAAGTAGATTATGTTTTAGTATATTAATGTTAATTTATTATTAATTATTTATTATTAGCTCCTTATTAGCTAAATTTTATTGATCAATTTTGAATATTTTATAATAATACTCAAGCTATTAAAAAATCAGTATCTAAAGTGTGAATTATAAAATAAGAAAGAATTTATGAGCAAATCAAATGCCTTCTTTGGCTGTAACTCAACACAGTTTCACAGTAGTTGTAGTAGTAACTCAGTAGTAGTAACTCAGTAGTAGTAACTCAGTAGTAGTAACTCAGTAGTAGTAACTCAGCACAGTGGCACAGTAGTTGTAGTAGTAACTCAGTAGTAGTAACTCAGTAGTAGTAACTCAGTAGTAGTAACTCAGTAGTAACAACTCAGTAGTAGTAACTCAGTAGTAGTAACTCAGTAGTAGTAACTCAGTAGTAGTAACTCAGTAGTAGTAACTCAGTAGTAGTAACTCAGTAGTAGTAACTCAGTAGTAGTAACTCAGTAGTAGTAACTCAGCACAGTGGCACAGTAGTTGTAGTAGTAACTCAGTAGTAGTAACTCAGTAGTAGTAACTCAGTAGTAGTAACTCAGTAGTAGTAACTCAGTAGTAGTAACTCAGTAGTAGTAACTCAGTAGTAGTAACTCAGTAGTAGTAACTCAGTAGTAGTAACTCAGTAGTAGTAACTCAGTAGTAGTAACTCAGTAGTAGTAACTCAGTAGTAGTAACTCAGTAGTAGTAACTCAGTAGTAGTAACTCAGTAGTAGTAACTCAGTAGTAGTAACTCAGTAGTAGTAACTCAGTAGTAGTAACTCAGTAGTAGTAACTCAGTAGTAGTAACTCAGTAGTAGTAACTCAGTAGTAGTAACTCAGTAGTAGTAACTCAGTAGTAGTAACTCAGTAGTAGTAACTCAGTAGTAGTAACTCAGTAGTAGTAACTCAGTAGTAGTAACTCAGTAGTAGTAACTCAGTAGTAGTAACTCAGTAGTAGTAACTCAGTAGTAGTAACTCAGTAGTAGTAACTCAGTAGTAGTAACTCAGTAGTAGTAACTCAGTAGAAGTAACTCAGTAGTAGTAACTCAGTAGTAGTAACTCAGTAGTAGTAACTCAGTAGTAGTAACTCAGTAGTAGTAACTCAGTAGTAGTAACTCAGTAGTAGTAACTCAGTAGTAGTAACTCAGCACAGTGGCACAGTAGTTGTAGTAGTAACTCAGTAGTAGTAACTCAGTAGTAGTAACTCAGTAGTAGTAACTCAGTAGTAGTAACTCAGTAGTAGTAACTCAGTAGTAGTAACTCAGTAGTAGTAACTCAGTAGTAGTAACTCAGTAGTAGTAACTCAGTAGTAGTAACTCAGCACAGTGGCACAGTAGTTGTAGTAGTAACTCAGTAGTAGTAACTCAGTAGTAGTAACTCAGTAGTAGTAACTCAGTAGTAGTAACTCAGTAGTAGTAACTCAGTAGTAGTAACTCAGTAGTAGTAACTCAGTAGTAGTAACTCAGTAGTAGTAACTCAGTAGTAGTAACTCAGTAGTAGTAACTCAGTAGTAGTAACTCAGTAGTAGTAACTCAGTAGTAGTAACTCAGTAGTAGTAACTCAGTAGTAGTAACTCAGTAGTAGTAACTCAGTAGTAGTAACTCAGTAGTAGTAACTCAGTAGTAGTAACTCAGTAGTAGTAACTCAGTAGTAGTAACTCAGTAGTAGTAACTCAGTAGTAGTAACTCAGTAGTAGTAACTCAGTAGTAGTAACTCAGTAGTAGTAACTCAGTAGTAGTAACTCAGTAGTAGTAACTCAGTAGTAGTAATTCAGTAGTAGTAACTCAGTAGTAGTAACTCAGTAGTAGTAACTCAGTAGTAGTAACTCAGTAGTAGTAACTCAGTAGTAGTAACTCAGTAGTAGTAACTCAGCACAGTGGCACAGTAGTTGTAGTAGTAACTCAGTAGTTGTAACTCAGTAGTAGTAACTCAGTAGTAGTAACTCAGTAGTAGTAACTCAGTAGTAGTAACTCAGTAGTAGTAACTCAGTAGTAGTAACTCAGTAGTAGTAACTCAGTAGTAGTAACTCAGCACAGTGGCACAGTAGTTGTAGTAGTAACTCAGTAGTAGTAACTCAGTAGTAGTAACTCAGTAGTAGTAACTCAGCACAGTGGCACAGTAGTTGTAGTAGTAACTCAGTAGTTGTAACTCAGTAGTAGTAACTCAGTAGTAGTAACTCAGTAGTAGTAACTCAGTAGTAGTAACTCAGTAGTAGTAACTCAGTAGTAGTAACTCAGTAGTAGTAACTCAGTAGTAGTAACTCAGTAGTAGTAACTCAGTAGTAGTAACTCAGTAGTAATAACTCAGTAGTAGTAACTCAGTAGTAGTAACTCAGTAGTAGTAACTCAGTAGTAGTAACTCAGTAGTAGTAACTCAGTAGTAGTAACTCAGTAGTAGTAACTCAGTAGTAGTAACTCAGTAGTAGTAACTCAGTAGTAGTAACTCAGTAGTAGTAACTCAGTAGTAGTAACTCAGTAGTAGTAACTCAGTAGTAGTAACTCAGTAGTAGTAACTCAGTAGTAGTAACTCAGTAGTAGTAACTCAGTAGTAGTAACTCAGTAGTAGTAACTCAGCACAGTGGCACAGTAGTTGTAGTAACTCAGTAGTAGTAACTCAGTAGTAGTAACTCAGTAGTAGTAACTCAGTAGTAGTAACTCAGTAGTAGTAACTCAGTAGTAGTAACTCAGTAGTAGTAACTCAGTAGTAGTAACTCAGTAGTAGTAACTCAGTAGTAGTAACTCAGCACAGTGGCATAGTAGTAGTAGTAGTAACTCAGTAGTAGTAACTCAGTAGTAGTAACTCAGTAGTAGTAACTCAGTAGTAGTAACTCAGTAGTAGTAACTCAGTAGTAGTAACTCAGTAGTAGTAACTCAGTAGTAGTAACTCAGTAGTAGTAACTCAGTAGTAGTAACTCAGTAGTAGTAACTCAGTAGTAGTAACTCAGTAGTAGTAACTCAGTAGTAGTAACTCAGTAGTAGTAACTCAGTAGTAGTAACTCAGTAGTAGTAACTCAGTAGTAGTAACTCAGTAGTAGTAACTCAGTAGTAGTAACTCAGTAGTAGTAACTCAGTAGTAGTAACTCAGTAGTAGTAACTCAGTAGTAGTAACTCAGTAGTAGTAACTCAGTAGTAGTAACTCAGTAGTAGTAACTCAGTAGTAGTAACTCAGTAGTAGTAACTCAGTAGTAGTAACTCAGTAGTAGTAACTCAGTAGTAGTAACTCAGTAGTAGTAACTCAGTAGTAGTAACTCAGTAGTAGTAACTCAGTATTAGTAACTCAGTAGTAGTAACTCAGTAGTAGTAACTCAGTAGTAGTAACTCAGTAGTAGTAACTCAGTAGTAGTAACTCAGCACAGTGGCACAGTAGTTGTAGTAGTAACTCAGTAGTAGTAACTCAGTATTAGTAACTCAGTAGTAGTAACTCAGTAGTAGTAACTCAGTAGTAGTAACTCAGTAGTAGTAACTCAGTAGTAGTAACTCAGTAGTAGTAACTCAGTAGTAGTAACTCAGTAGTAGTAACTCAGTAGTAGTAACTCAGTAGTAGTAACTCAGTAGTAGTAACTCAGTAGTAGTAACTCAGTAGTAGTAACTCAGTAGTAGTAACTCAGTAGAAGTAACTCAGTAGTAGTAACTCAGTAGTAGTAACTCAGTAGTAGTAACTCAGTAGTAGTAACTCAGTAGTAGTAACTCAGTAGTAGTAACTCAGTAGTAGTAACTCAGTAGTAGTAACTCAGTAGTAGTAACTCAGTAGTAGTAACTCAGTAGTAGTAACTCAGTAGTAGTAACTCAGTAGTAGTAACTCAGTATTAGTAACTCAGTAGTAGTAACTCAGCACAGTGGCACAGTAGTTGTAGTAGTAACTCAGTAGTAGTAACTCAGTAGTAGTAACTCAGTAGTAGTAACTCAGTAGTAGTAACTCAGTAGTAGTAACTCAGTAGTAGTAACTCAGTAGTAGTAACTCAGTAGTAGTAACTCAGTAGTAGTAACTCAGTAGTAGTAACTCAGTAGTAGTAACTCAGTAGTAGTAACTCAGTAGTAGTAACTCAGTAGTAGTAACTCAGCACAGTGGCACAGTAGTTGTAGTAGTAACTCAGTAGTAGTAATTCAGTAGTAGTAACTCAGTAGTAGTAACTCAGTAGTAGTAACTCAGTAGTAGTAACTCAGTAGTAGTAACTCAGTAGTAGTAACTCAGTAGTAGTAACTCAGTAGTAGTAACTCAGTAGTAGTAACTCAGTAGTAGTAACTCAGTAGTAGTAATTCAGTAGTAGTAACTCAGTAGTAGTAACTCAGTAGTAGTAACTCAGTAGTAGTAACTCAGTAGTAGTAACTCAGTAGTAGTAACTCAGTAGTAGTAACTCAGTAGTAGTAACTCAGTAGTAGTAACTCAGTAGTAGTAACTCAGTAGTAGTAACTCAGTAGTAGTAACTCAGTAGTAGTAACTCAGTAGTAGTAACTCAGTAGTAGTAACTCAGTAGTAGTAACTCAGTAGTAGTAACTCAGTAGTAGTAACTCAGTAGTAGTAACTCAGTAGTAGTAACTCAGTAGTAGTAACTCAGTAGTAGTAACTCAGTAGTAGTAACTCAGTAGTAGTAACTCAGTAGTAGTAACTCAGTAGTAGTAACTCAGTAGTAGTAACTCAGTAGTAGTAACTCAGTAGTAGTAACTCAGTAGTAGTAACTCAGTAGTAGTAACTCAGTAGTAGTAACTCAGTAGTAGTAACTCAGTAGTAGTAACTCAGTAGTAGTAACTCAGTAGTAGTAACTCAGTAGTAGTAACTCAGTAGTAGTAACTCAGTAGTAGTAACTCAGTAGTAGTAACTCAGTAGTAGTAACTCAGTAGTAGTAACTCAGTAGTAGTAACTCAGTAGTAGTAACTCAGTATTAGTAACTCAGTAGTAGTAACTCAGTAGTAGTAACTCAGTAGTAGTAACTCAGTAGTAGTAACTCAGTAGTAGTAACTCAGTAGTAGTAACTCAGTAGTAGTAACTCAGTAGTAGTAACTCAGTAGTAGTAACTCAGTAGTAGTAACTCAGTAGTAGTAACTCAGTAGTAGTAACTCAGTATTAGTAACTCAGTAGTAGTGACTCAGTAGTAGTAACTCAGTAGTAGTAACTCAGTAGTAGTAACTCAGTAGTAGTAACTCAGTAGTAGTAACTCAGTAGTAGTAACTCAGTAGTAGTAACTCAGTATTAGTAACTCAGTAGTAGTAACTCAGTAGTAGTAACTCAGTAGTAGTAACTCAGTAGTAGTAACTCAGTAGTAGTAACTCAGTAGTAGTAACTCAGTAGTAGTAACTCAGTAGTAGTAACTCAGTAGTAGTAACTCAGTAGTAGTAACTCAGTAGTAGTAACTCAGTAGTAGTAACTCAGTAGTAGTAACTCAGTAGTAGTAACTCAGTAGTAGTAATTCAGTAGTAGTAACTCAGTAGTAGTAACTCAGTAGTAGTAACTCAGTAGTAGTAACTCAGTAGTAGTAACTCAGTAGTAGTAACTCAGCACAGTGGCACAGTAGTTGTAGTAGTAACTCAGTAGTAGTAACTCAGTAGTAGTAACTCAGTAGTAGTAACTCAGTAGTAGTAACTCAGTAGTAGTAACTCAGTAGTAGTAACTCAGTAGTAGTAACTCAGTAGTAGTAACTCAGTAGTAGTAACTCAGTAGTAGTAACTCAGTAGTAGTAACTCAGTAGTAGTAACTCAGTAGTAGTAACTCAGTAGTAGTAACTCAGTAGTAGTAACTCAGTAGTAGTAACTCAGTAGTAGTAACTAAGTAGTAGTAACTCAGTAGTAGTAAATCAGTAGTAGTAACTCAGTAGTAGTAACTAAGTAGTAGTAACTCAGCACAGTGGCACAGTAGTTGTAGTAGTAACTCAGTAGTAGTAACTCAGTAGTAGTTACTCAGTAGTAGTAACTCAGCACAGTGGCTAGTTCTATTATATAAATATCAACTCACTTATTATCTCTATTATTTTTGAAATCCTAATTATATTAATTCATATTATGAAAATTAATTTACATGATTATGTTTATTTCACATATTTGAGGTCCTTATAATTATTTTTATTCTAGGTTTTATTTTATACAACAATTTAACTAATATTACTTAAATTATAATAATAAAAAAAGAACCAAAGGACCATAACCAAAGGACCATAACCAAAGGACCATAACCAAAGGACCATAACCAAATGACCATAACTAAAGGACCATAACTAAAGGACCATAACCAAAGGACCATAACTAAAGGACCATAACTAAAGGACCATAACCAAAGGACCATAACTATAACCAAAGGACCATAACCAAAGGACCATAACTATAACCAAAGGACCATAACCAAAGGACCATAACTAAAGGACCATAACTAAAGGACCATAACCAAAGGACCATAACTATAACCAAAGGACCATAATCAAAGGACCATAACTATAACCAAAGGACCATAACCAAAGGACCATAACTAAAGGACCATAACCAAAGGACCATAACTAAAGGACCATAACCAAAGGACCATAACCAAAGGACCATAACCAAAGGACCATAACTATAACCAAAGGACCATAATCAAAGGACTGTAGCCTTAGATGATTATCTGCGATAAATATTGATTTGTGCAGCTTTGATATACGGGCGATTTTATTTCAGCTTCTGGCAAGTGTTGCATAACGCGAACCGTCCAATCGTAATGCTTTTGTGGACTAGATATCAACCTCTCATTACTACACCCAGGCTTAGATAATATATGCTGACGTCGGCCATCTGACCTACAGGTCCAGAGGTGAACATGGCCAACTTGACCCTGGGGGCGTTTGTGAAGACTGGCGAGCTGAAGCGCTACCTACTGGACAACGATACGCAGACCTATGACCTTGAACACGGATTCACTCGACACCCGATATTCGAGGATGATAAAGGTGTTAGTAACGGGGTTAGTAACGGGGGTGGTGATGGTGGTGGTGATGGTGTAGTGGACATTGTATTGCCGGGTTCTTATGGATGTGGAGTTGGCTATATGTATGCATGTATACTGTTATTAATATCTACTAGTTTTCAAGTAGTCTGGTGATCACCTTAAAATATATTTCACGTGTTTATTGTCATGCTATGAAAGAATACCAGAAATTAATTTTATTTAATATTCAATAACATATTTATAGTTAGAACACACATTTCTAAATACTTGTATTGTGTATTGGCTTTATTATAAGCTATAGATCATATTAAAATATGATCATTCATTTATTAAATATTTAATATTACAAATGTAGTATTTTGTATTTATTCTTTTGATGGAATTTATATCTTCAATAGGTTTTATGTCTTAATTTAATAACTAAATGAATTATACATTAACATAGGTTATAGTAAACAAATTAATGTTCTGCCTTACAGAACACATATAAAGATGACGATTCCGTGAATTCTATTGTGGTGAGTCTGGGCAAGATCTGTATCCTGAACACCATTCGCATGTTACTGTGGGACAGAGACCTCAGGTATATTTAGTTTCTTTTACAAACAACAACTGTAGGTCTAGGTATGTGCATAAATACAATTTACAGTTCGCCCAGTTTCAAAACACAATATTGTCAGTTATTTTAAAGAACTGAAATATAATATTACAATTAATAATAAATTAATTGATTTAAATAACAAAATTATTTTTAATAACAATAAAAACACGAAAATTCTTCCTATTGGAATTCATTATTAATTATTAATTTGTATTTATAAATTATTTATAAACTTTAATACATTTCCCCAATTCTGAACCCAATCTTATAGTTTTGCATTACATTCAACAACTGAACATATCATTTCCACACGCATTACTTAAACATTCAGGACAAAGTAAACCCTGCCTCAATCATTATCTTACCATTCATTATTACTAAACATAACCACACCTTAACAACACACTAACTACACCTTAACCAAATACTACACCTTGCCTACACACTAACTACACCTTAACCAAACACTAACTTCACCTTAAACAAACACTAACTACACCTTAACCAAACACTAACTACACCTTAACATCCCACTAACTACACCTTAACCAAACACTTCACCTTAACTACACATTGCCTACACCTTAACCAAATACTACACCTTGCCTACACACTAACTATACCTTAACCAAACACTAACTACACCTTAACAACACACTAACTACACCTTAACTAAAAACTAACTACACCTTCCCTACACACTAACTACACCTTAACCAAACACTAGCTACACCTTAACAAAACACGAACTACACCTTAACCGAATACTAACTTCACCTTAACCTCCCACTAACTACACCTTAACTACACACTAACTACACCTTGCCTACACCCACGCCTACGAGTTCAACACACCATATCTATTATACATTCTAACACCCTATCCACTCCACCCGTTGCCCCGCACCTCCACACTCTAATCTCTACCCCCAGATGGTACTCCTACTATATAGAGGTGTCCGTAGATGAGGTCGATTGGACTAGGGTCGTAAACTACCAAGACTACCCTTGTAGATCTTGGCAAAAACTCCACTTTCCCGACATCATTGCAAAGTTTGTGTTTTATTCACGTGATCTAACCGATCGCACCGGTCAGCATTGTTATACATACTCATCACTATCCCAACCACGTAAATTATCCATTGTGTTTATATCACTAAATAAATATTACCAATATTTTATTATTCTTTGACTTGGAATTATTTTTTAACTTATAATTACAATAATTAGACTGCGAATTAACAAATTTGATATTATTATGTATAAGATTCTGATTGCTAAGTCACACCCCTTTATGTAGGTTCATTAAAATCGTCGGCACCTTCAACACCCTGAATAGGATATTTCATCTCGTGTCATTCGAATGTTACTTTACGCAGGATGTTTATAATCTGGAAGGAGATGTTCTAGGTCGGTGCAAGAATTTACTTCTTTGCTGTACTATTAAACTACTTTCATAGCTTTTAGTGTATTTTATATGTACTTTATATTAAAATAATTGTATATCAATATATTATATTAAACCCTTATTTATAAGGGTTTTATATTAACTTATTAAAACTCTTAGATCTAATGTACAAATACTTAATTATCAATATACTATATATTAAAATATAATATATTATTAATATTCTGTATATTAAATATATAATTAATATTCTGTATATTCCATTTAATTAAAGAATATCTATTATAAATTTGTGAATCCCAAAATTACTCGCTAATAATTATTAATTTTAATATAATAATTATAGTATCTAATTTTCTATTTAATATTGATTTAACGAAAATCCCAATTATTTATTGTCTAAATATCCTATTAACCTATGCAGGATTTTTGATTTGAATATATAATCCATAAATAATACAGAATAATACATTTTTGTGGTAGTTTTATTCATTTTTCTAATTGAAACATTAATATTAATGTATTTATTATAGTTATGTAAGCAAGAGTATTATTTTTACAAAACTACAAAATGACCAATTCCTAAAAATTACTCTCCGAATCCGTTTCAGTTGCTCCTGGCAACGTGGCAACGGTCTTTAACTCGGCCGTCGTCGTCGAGGGCGTTTCTCGCGAACGCAACGTACTATTGAACGGCGAAACAAAGTCGTACGACTGGGACTCCGGGTACACGTGCCACCAGCTGGGTACCGGCAGCGGCTCCATTCTAGTCCAACTCTCCCAACCCTACGTCGTCAACAACATCAAGTAGGTTGTTGTTTGATCATTCTAGTCCAACTTCTACATTCGATTGACCTTTTCAACTCATTTTTTGATCTCGCTTATTCTAATTCTATCTCAATACCTACTCTTCACATCACTCCTCTTCCCTCATTAATAGTTTAATTCTATCAATTGAACTATACGAATATTCATTTTTAAAAACCATTTTTACTGTCGCTTATTTTAACAATATCTCCATTGTTCGATTTATAAGGAAATCCCCAACGCCCGAGAAATAGTCACAGTCGATACCGTAGTCACAGTCCACCGCCGTTACAGGTTGCTCTTGTGGGACATGGACCAACGCTGCTACTCTTACTACATCGAGGTGTCCAGCGATGGCAAGACATGGACACGAGTGGTCGACCGCTCCAGAGACAGTTGTCAGTTGGTACGAGGATCCATTCCGATTCCGCGTCGAGATTTACGCTCGCGCGCATGTAGATGTAGTAACTCGAGTGTTTACAATCGCCAACGATTTCAGATCTTGGCAACACGTCATGTTTAAAAGTTGTATCGTGACTTTCATCAAAATTGTCGGAGTACAAAATACAGCTAATGAGGTTACTATGTCTTTTATTATTAATATATTATCATCATATCAATTATTATCTATAAATTAATAATTCATACAAACTCATTTGTCTAGGTATTTCACTGCGTACATTTTGAAATTGATTACGTCAAAGATAGCCAAGACCAAATTATAATACCGTAATTATTGTGTAATACATTATCCTCTGTTTATTATTATTTTCATTACTCTGCTCGGCAGATTATTTATTAATTAATAAATATCAATATATAATAATAGTTATTTATTTTCATTGTATAAATTATGAGATACAGAGGAAAACGCACAGATGATTAACAGATATTGTAATAGAGGTATTGTAGGATCATTGTTTACAGCATTCTTAGTTGACTTAGTATGCATCATTGTTGTTAAAGGTCATCATTATTATCAAAGGTCATTATTTATCTATGAATAGAAATCACATTATTTATATTTTCAAAAACTATTAATCTCGTAAGTTTATGATGTTGTCTGCAAAATCGTCGCTTATTTCATCATCAGAAGTATCTATAGAAGTGGATAACAAATATATACAAAACTCAACTTTTATTATTATTAACAAATATTATTCTTATTATCTCATCTGATAAAAAATAATCAAATTTGAATAATATATTTGATATAATATGGATATATAAAAACTATTATTAAATATGTATTTTAAATTGTTGACTCTTTTAAAATGACATCCCTCTAATCACTCTCTCAAGTACAAATTTAAATAATATCAGAATAATGAATTACCAGAATAAATATTTAATTAATCAAAATAGAACTGTACTGTGTACATTAGGGTGGATCACTTTGATACTTTTTTCAATATTATTTATTGGCTCATTTATTATATATAGTAAATATATGAGTTATAATAAATATATATAAATTCAAATGCAACATGGGAGAGATACAATATTTAACATGCAAAATACAGAAACAATATTAAAATTGAATGGTAATAATGATTTTCTAATAATGAAAAATGACTAAAAGCTTTATATAATATATTATTAAATAAAAACATATTACATTTTTTTTTAATTGTTACTAGGAAATTCCAGGAAAATTAAATTTTAATAATTTTTAGAAATTTTTTGTTCTTAAAATATTGTAAAATTTATAAGCAATATTACATTAGTTATATTTGTTGCCAATGAAATGGGTAATGATAAAAAAATATTACCAATTTAAATTTAATTTGGATTTCTAAGTGTTGTTCATGAAAAAAATTCAAATTTCAAATAATCCAAATATTTAATTTAGAAATAATTTTTTTAAAATATATACTTACTATGCGATAAAATAAACTATATGTAATGCTATATACACTGTTGAGATAAAAAAAAACATATTAAATTATATGCAGATATGTAATACCACAATGTAAATTTTTAGGAAATATTATTTATTTTTTGATAGTTATAACTATGTAATATTAGCTATCATTGAATATAGTTAATATTAAATATAAGTTAATTTGAACATCTTATAGTAGCAGTATTGATAATTTATTAATATTAGAATATTAAAAATTATTGTAAATTGTAAATTCTAGAATTTAAAAAATTATAAATATTATTAATTAATATTAAACCTAGAAATAATACTAAATCAGTAGTTAATGAGTAATTATTATTTAAGATGTATACATAAATATATATTACACTTTTTACACTAATCATTGACATCATCAATATATTGTAGGTAAAATTATTTAAAGTTGCAAAATTAAAAATTGTATTTGTAGCTTTGAAATAACTTAATCTACAAGGATAATTTAATTGACAATATTAAATAGAAATATATATAAATTGGAAACTGCCGATTACTTATCATTATTGGTGTAAATAAAGTATAAAATGGAGTTTATTTAATTGTGATTTAAAAAAAAAACATATAGAGCCTAGGATATAGAGTATAAACAATGAATCATAAAATGGCGGAAATAATAGGATAAACAAATATTTATTTATTTTTAATGGGAAATTTTCTTCAAAATCTTTATAATTTTTAATAAGTCGATAAATTCAGACTTCTGGAGCTACCTTAATATTGCAAATATTTTTTTTTTTAATTATATGATTAATTTTTATATGCCAAGTTAGCCAGTTAATTCTGAAAAAAGTGATCCACTCTAGTGTACATATAATAAACTTTATATAAAACTATAACAAAACGTGAATATTAGTTGGAAATATTAATTGAATTAAAAAGTTACTAAATATTACTAATTAATTACTACAAATTGTTTAACATGGATTTGATTATATGAAAAAATGACTGTGAATTATTAATTATCATGAAATAATTGTACAACTATTTGTGTATATCTACGTGTAAAGAGAATATATTAAATTTATTAGAGAAAGTTTATATCGAAGTAACCTGAACAGATATTTGAGAAGTCGGAGTCTGATAGGATGTCTCTCCTCTTCACGGATAACGTAGGGGCAGCGCTAGCGCCACCTATACCGCCGCAGTCCCTACTAGCTCCATCTACACCGGAGTCGTGAAGCGAAGTGCCTTCATTGGTCGCCGTCTTCGCTTCCGGGTTGAAGTCGTCGAGGTTACGATCGCTCTTCTCGACGTTCTCGAGGCCGTCGGAGATTGTTACGCCACCGGTGGCGCCACCCGCCGGTACGTCGCGAACTCTCCTAGCGGCCGCGGGTGGCGTACAGTCGTTGCGATACTGGAGGATGTTGTTCTTCGGCGGTGAATTGCTGTTCGGGTCAAACGGACAAATGATCGCCGCGGATTTCAAACCGCTGAAGGGTTGCGATTTCGCGAAGTCGTAATTCTCCGACGTCGACTTGCTGGCGTGGGCCTCGTCGGGTTTCGCGTACGCCTGCACCGAACCCCAGGTGTGCCGAGACCTCGACAGTAAAGCGAAGTCGATGACGTTATCCTCCGAAGGCTCCGGGTCGCGGTTGACGCCGGATGTGGACGGGGCGCTCGTGGACGGGGCGTCGGCGTCGACGTCGACGATTACCTGTTCAACGGCGTTATCCGATCGCAATGGCCGAACCTCTTCAAAAGCAGACGTCGGCGACGCCGCCTCCACGTGAACTCTCACCTCTCGCCGCGGTTTCTTCGCGTACTTGTCAATCAAAACGCGCATCTGTTCGTCGGAGAGTCGTTGATTGGGCGTCGGGCCGTCCGGACCAAATGGACCCTCGAGCCGCGGGTAGTCGGGCAGGTAGAAGGGGTCGGAGGGCGTGGAGAGGCGCGGGGCCGTGGGTCCGGGGCTACACGGGGGCGAGTCCGGTGGGTCTTCGTCGTCGGCGTCGCCGAACGCCCGACACTTCTCGTCGAAGGCGTGCTGGATAAACCAACGGCGGTCAGAGTCCGCAATCAACTGGGCGTGGCCCTGAGTGAACGGGGCGTGGCTAGGAGTATGTGAGGCGTGGCCCTGAGTGAACGGGGCGTGGCTAGGAGTATGTGAGGCGTGGCTATGAGTGAACGGGGCGTGGCTATGAGTATGTGAGGCGTGGCCCTGAGTGAACGGGGCGTGGCTATGAGTATGCGAGGCGTGGCCCTGAGTGAACGGGGCGTGGCTATGAGTATGTGAGGCGTGGCCCTGAGTGAACGGGGCGTGGCTAGGAGTATGTGAGGCGTGGCCCTGAGTGAACGGGGCGTGGCTATGAGTATGTGAGGCGTGGCCCTGAGTGAACGGGGCGTGGCTATGAGTATGTGAGGCGTGGCTATGAGTGAACGGGGCGTGGCTATGAGTACGCGGGGCGTGGCTATGAGTATGTGAGGCGTGGCCCTGAGTGAACGGGGTGTGGCTATGAGTATGTGAGGCGTGGCTATGAGTAGGTGAGGCGTGGCTATGAGTAGGTGAGGCGTGGCTATGAGTATGCGAGGCGTGGCTATGAGTATGCGGGGCGTGGCTATGAGTATGTGAGGCATGGCTATGAGTATGCGGGGCGTGGCTATGAGTATGTGAGGCGTGGCTATGAGTATGCGGGGTGTGGTTATGAGTATGTGAGGCGTGGCTATGAGTATGCGAGGCGTGGCTATGAGTATGCGGGGCGTGGTTATGAGTATGCGGGGCGTGGCTATGAGTATGCGGGGCGTGGCTATGAGTATGCTGGGCGTGGCTATGAGGGTGTGAGGCGTGGTTATGAGTATGAGGGGCGTGGTTATGAGTATGCGGGGCGTGGCTATGAGTATGCGGGGCGTGGCTATGAGTATGCGGGGCGTGGCTATGAGTATGCTGGGCGTGGTTATGAGTATGTGAGGCGTGGCTATGAGTATGTGAGGCGTGGCTATGAGGGTATGAGGCGGGACATGACAACGAGGCTTTTAAACAGTCGCTCTAGGTGGGTTATAGAGCATGGCCCCGGGGGTATGAGAGTTCGATACTTGAGTAGGTGTAATTCGGAGGTCGATATGAAAAGAAATATTAGCCAGATAAAAAACAATTTCTATAATCAATAACTTTTATGGATATAATTTTACAATGTTTTTAATAAATTAAGAACAAATTCTGTTATTTTATATGCAATATAAATCAAATATTATAAATCTAATATTTTCAATTAACTGTATTAATTAATATTAAAATATATTGACATATAAGAATTGACATCTCTAATTATAGAAAGTAAATATATATATTGATTTAACTATTTATATCTGTAACAATTTAGATTTATTGTTATATTTTATTTTTTAGATTTCCATTCGATATATATTTAATCAATTCATATATATTCACATATAGATTTTTACATGCATTTTAGTCAAAAAGTCTATTTATATTTACTATATGTCTAATGTATATGCGATGCATAATCTTTAATTTATATGCTATGCATATTCTTTAACGATATAAATCCTTATTATTTAGCCAATTATTAACTGGTTCACGATTTAAATTTATTTAAAATGTAACATTATTATATTAATTAATTGTTCTATTATTGTCCGACGTTAAAGAAAAATTCATGATTGTTGTTATAACATCCGATGAGTTATTTCATCGGAAGATGACAATTGAAAATGACAACATATTTACAACCAATGGCTATTTTATTTTAGTCTACAATTGATATCGGATGAAAGAAATCTCTATTTAAAAGTGTCTCAGAATATTTATTATTAAATGTTTCATTCAACAAGTAAATATTTAGATATTTTTAAATCCTGATGCCAATGAATTCAATGACTTTAACGCAATAGTTAAATTTGCTGGAAAATTTAGGATTTTACTATTTACTATTCCAAGATGTGTTTATCATTTTAGAATTTGCTAATTTTATAAACTTAATTTAGATTAATAACTACAATTTCATACTAAATTCAAGATCTATAATTAAATATCATTATTTTACTTCATATTATATAACGATAACTAATTGCTTCCATTTGTTGTAGTTTTTAATTTGTTTACAATTTTAAATGTTTATATAGTTTTTTTATGAACTTTTATGATACTTTCAGCTATTCCTTGTATTATATAATCCAATCTATATTAAATAAATTCAAAAAATACAATACATTTTGTCGATGTAAATATCCTCATATTTTAAAAATATATCTTTTAAGTTATTTTATAGATGTGGGTGAGGTTTAGTTGGTCAAGGATGAATTCATTTCTCTCAGATATCACAAATAGTTTGGTTGATAATCTTAATATAAAGTTAAAATTGATTTCATTTCATTAAATGGTTTGTTGACCAAAATGGCTTCGTTTAGTGAATTTCTATAACTTAGGATTTAATAGGCCAAAGTTCAATGATTATGCAATGTATTAAAGATGTTATATATTAAAAAAAACTAACAATACAAATAAAAAGATTTGCATATTTTATAAATTTGTAAATATTTATAATTATTATACAACAGTTATTAAAACAAACGTTGATCAAATACTATGACAATGTAGCAGTTGGGTAACATTTATAATAATATTGTAAAGAACTATGAGGGATCTCTATTGCTTAGGACATGCGAGGTGAACTAACTATTGATATGCTTTGATTATCGGGTAATTCGATACAATCATCTTCATATGCTTGGATTAGGTGTTGATAGTGGGACCGATCTTAAATGGTTATTACTAGTTATTTGTATTTTGACTTTTATTACTAATTATTACTCGGTACACTATGTTATAACAATTAATTCGGTGCTAACCTAATAAATAACGTATAAAAGTATTTGCATTGAATGAATTGAATACATATTATAAAATACATGTTGAAAATAAAATATGTATTTATTTTATCATATATAGTTGTAATTATAGTTCTGAAATGTTTAATAAATAAATTTACCTCCGAGGCTGGGAGAATCCCAAACTATATTATTAGTTTCATTATCAAAGGCATCTTTAATTGACCTCTTCTTTAACCTAGACAATAGACTATTGTGAGGGAAAGAGATGAGGAGAGGAGAGGAGCGTTACCTTTGATCGAAACCGCTCATTCCTTTGTAAATAAATTCAGGGCCTTTAAATATGTAATTGACGAGAGCCACGGGGCAGAGCTGCGGAGGTCTTGAAATAATTTCCATGTCTTCTGAGTATCCGTATACATATATCTGAAAGTAGATAGGGGTAGTAGTAGTAATAGTCATAATAGTAGTTGTAGTAGAAGTAGTGGTAATAGTAGTAGTAGTAATAGTAGTAGAAGTAGTGGTAATATTAGTAGAAGTAGTAGTAGTAGTAGTAGTAGTAGTAGTAGTAGTAGTAGTAGTAGAAGTAGTAGAAGTAGTAGAAGTAGTAGTAGTAGTAGTAGTAGTAGTAGTAGAAGTAGTAGAAGTAGTAGTAGTAGTAGTAGAAGTAGTAGTAGTAGTAGTAGTAGTAGTAGTAGTAGTAGTAGTAGAAGTAGTGGTAATATTAGTAGTAGTAGTATTTATTGTCACCTGATTTTGGGTAAATGCACATTGTGCAGACAATCTGAACGGATCTAGACAGCTATCCTTGAGCTGATGACAGTCGAAATTTGGCGTTGGTTCCAAATCTGTATCGGCTATAGTCAAAGTCTTTACTTTACCCTGAATTTCAATAATAGGGTTGGAAAAACATTATATTCTTTGTTAATGTAAAGTTAATATTGTGGATATAATGCCTGAGTTTCAATAAATACATTATATATGTACAATATAATTTCCATTTTGATTAATTACAATTACACTAGAATTATTGTTTATCGATGATATAAAATTGATGGCCAATTTATAATCATTTATAAAAATATTTATGCAAATAAAATAGAGGAAACGTTTAACAAAAATATTTATCATTACAAATACACATTCTTCTCAAAATTCCATTATAATTAGATAATGATTATAATGTAACCGAGTCTGTTAGCAGTATAGAGTAGAATTAACATAATAAACGAACAAAGCGGATAGAGGATACGATGAATGTATATAACAAGAGAGCTGGGTCTCAACCTTGATCAATTTGAATACGACCACGTAGCCAGGATCCTTCTCTTTCAAA
Source organism: Osedax frankpressi (assembly GCA_964035775.1). Classification (NCBI taxonomy): domain Eukaryota; kingdom Metazoa; phylum Annelida; class Polychaeta; order Sabellida; family Siboglinidae; genus Osedax; species Osedax frankpressi. The sequence continues at coordinate 35,046,960 of OZ038313.1, forward strand.
GGGATATTTGTTACGATGTCGAAATGGCGAGAAACAGAAACACCTACGCGGGTAAGCGCAAAGTCAGGAATACGATACACAGCGCCCCGACCGACTCATTGAATATATAGTATATCCATACGAATGTATACACCCATATATAACTATAAGATGAACAGAAATATTAGATTAGAAATTAGGGATTCTGTTTAGCCACATTGGAATTGCGTATAAATAATAATCATTTATTAGTAAATTACGAAGGTTTATAATTTCACCAAGTTTAGGATCTCCGCAAGTTTTGCCTTTGTTCCATTTGTCGGTATCCTTTCCTTCCAAATAATGTTTAGCCTGGTAGTAAATATGAATTAATTACGTAAATCACGGATCGGCAAATCTATTATATAATATATACATGTATATATTATATAAAAATACGATTACATTTTTTAATACTATAATTCGTTTATTAAAAATACATTAATAATTTTAAACTCGGTGTCTACTCGTGTATACACTATTGGAGATTATTCACATACAATTCAGACAATTCAAGGTTTAAACCACACCTGCTTAAAATTGCTATAATAGATGAACACAATATTGTCAGCCAATTCTTTATCATTGTATTCAGTATTCTCCTTTAGCTTTTTTCTGTGATTCACATACTAAGTGATTCATAGTAATTGGTAGTTAGGGAGGATTTAACGATGAGCTAAGTAGTTGTATTCGTACGCTACTTGAGTATAATAAGTAAATGGTATGAGACGTCGTTAAATTTAGGCGTAAATAAAAAATATCTCCGTTTAAAATGCAATCGGTTGAATGAATTTAAATTGATATCAACGGCACACGAAATTACTATGAACCCGCAAATAAAAAATAAAAAATAGCGTTATCGCTAAACTATCGCTAGTCTAACCTCGGTGATATATTGTTCGTTGTTCACCTGCCACACGCTTTTGATTTCAAAGTGGTCAAAGTTTGCTGAATGGCGGCAATTGTTTTTTAATTTCGGCTGAATGTCTCGTATATAGGTTTGTTTTCCAAGATCCAACAATTCCAATACATCTGAACAGTTTTCGAGGGAGAAATTATAAAATATATATACATAAATTTATTTAAACACGTAATTTATATAATTTTTATACCTTTTTGTACTCTAGCTTTATTTTTTCTAGGTATTACAAATGTTTTTAATTTTTCCGAATCCTTCAGTATATTTGCAGCAGCCTCCTATTATGTAATATTTTTGATAAATGGGTGTCAAAAAAGTTGTAATAAATGTTATATTTATCATATTATTTTCAAGTTATCTATTCAATATACATTTCTATACATTAAGAACCTACTCAATATATAGTATTACGTATATATAAATTTATTTTAAGTTAAATGCATTTAAAGCAATAATTAATATTTAATAAATAATAAATATATTTATTTTATGGGAGAAGTTTATTTAGTATTCAAAATATTATTATATTGTTTCAATATAATATATATTATGAGAACATGTATTTCTTATTATTAATCATCTTGGTATTGAAATTCAGATGAGTTGTGTCAAATTTACTTAATCAAAAAAGAAAATTTATTTAATATTCAAATAAATAATTATTCATGAACAAAAATATATACAATATTATATAATAAAATTAATATTTCATGAGCCTTAATTATTAAAATTAGTATTCACTTCAAAATCAGTCATGCGGTAAAAATAATTATAAACATATATATTGCATTTAAAATAATTTTGTTACTGTAACTATATATTGCATAAATATTAGTACATTATATTATATCATTATGATAACTATAAGATCAATGAAATATTAAGTTTCATTCAAAAGATAATTACTAGAATAGTAATAGTGTGGTAGTATTACTACTGCTAATACTAATACATTTATTATACATCGATATCAAATGACCTTATCAACAATTATTTTATCCATTAATGTTACACGCGAATAAACATCAAATAAACAATTTGAAGAATACAAGTAAAAAAATATTATAGCTAATTTAATTTTTAAAATCCGGATATTGTTAATATAATTATGAAAAACTTAAATATTAATAGATTCGTTTATTATTATTAGAATGCCAATTAATTGAGAAGTTATATTAATTATATAACTCATTTAATAGAACGTGTATATAATATAAATATTATAAAATGATTTAATAATATATATATAATAAAATGAATTTTAATATATTCACGATCCTACTAATATATTTAATTTAAGAACCAATTCCACATCTATGATTTAAATATTTTACAAAATATACAATTGCAAAGATAATAGATTGTTGCAATAATTTAAATCTATGATTGATTGAAAATATGATTGTATGATCTACTCGGCCAAGCATATTCACTCGGAGTTTACTCTTAGTGTTATTAACTTAATAACAATGGTTATTGTATTAAAAGCGACACTCCCACCTTTATTAAAAAACTATTTACCAGATTATAAGGAGAAATCTCATAATAATGCAAACTTGCCTAGTAATATACTCGATAAAAGGTAATATAATACTATAACATATATATATATATACATATATATATATATATATATATATATATATATATATATATATATATATGTGTGTGTGTGTGTGTGTGTGTGTGTGTGTGTGTGTGTGTGTGTGTGTGTGTGTGTGTGTGTGTGTGTGTGTGTGTGTGTGTGTGTGTGTGTGTGTGTGTGTGTGTGTGTGTGTGTGTGTGTGTGTGTGTGTGTGTGTGTGTGTGTGTGTGTGTGTGTGTGTGTGTGTGTGTGTGTGTGTGTGTGTGTGTGTGTGTGTGTGTGTGTGTGTGTGTGTGTGTGTGTGTGTGTGTGTGTGTGTGTGTGTGTGTGTGTGTGTGTGTGTGTGTGTGTGTGTGTGTGTGTGTGTGTGTGTGTGTGTGTGTGTGTGTGTGTGTGTGTGTGTGTGTGTGTGTGTGTGTGTGTGTGTGTGTGTGTGTGTGTGTGTGTGTGTGTGTGTGTGTGTGTGTGTGTGTGTGTGTGTGTGTGTGTGTGTGTGTGTGTGTGTGTGTGTGTGTGTGTGTGTGTGTGTGTGTGTGTGTGTGTGTGTGTGTGTGTGTGTGTGTGTGTGTGTGTGTGTGTGTGTGTGTGTGTGTGTGTGTGTGTGTGTGTGTGTGTGTGTGTGTGTGTGTGTGTGTGTGTGTGTGTGTGTGTGTGTGTGTGTGTGTGTGTGTGTGTGTGTGTGTGTGTGTGTGTGTGTGTGTGTGTGTGTGTGTGTGTGTGTGTGTGTGTATTTGTAGGTGTGTGTGTATGCAGTAAGCCTGTATTTATATATACACCCATACTTATATAAAACTTGTTACACATGTTTACCATATCCCATTGTTTTCTCTACATGAATTTAATATCTAAAATAGTATTATCGAAATAAAGTATATGATTTATATTCGTGATATTCATGTATAATGTTAATATTAGTTATATCGATTACTATTTCATATTACTTGTATAATATTCAATGTTTACCCGTATTCCAACATATGTAATTAACATCTAAAAATGGAACGCTAAGCTTTCTATATAAGCCAATATTGTATGTAGTATAAGGATATATAATAAATGTATATAATTCAATAGTATATACTAGTTATAAACATATATACCCATATATATATATATATATATATATATATATATATATATATATATATATATATATATATATATGTATATATATGTATATATATTGTACAGTGTACGATGCACTTTCGTGTTCTACTATCGGATATACCACATGTTCATATATAATCGATATTATTTATAGATATAAGGTATATATGTATAGGTGAGATTTAGAAGGACTGGTTGATCTGGTAATATTTTATAATTACCTAATGTGTGTATGTTTATATATGTAAAACTTACGATAGCCATAGTATGTAACGTTATGTATGTTAGGTGATGTAATTTATGTAGTGTATGTCAGATATTGTATATCAGATAGTGTACGTCATATAGTGTACATCATATATCGTACATAATATATTGTACGTCGGATATTGTACGTCAGATAGTGTAAGTCAGATATTGTATATCAGATATTGTACGTCAGATAGTGTATGTCAGATATTGTACGTCAGATATTGTACGTCAGATAGTGTATGTCAGATATTGTACGTCAGATAGTGTATGTCAGATATTGTACATCAGATAGTGTACGTCAGATATTGTACGTCAGATAGTGTACGTCGTATAGTGTATGTCAGATATTGTACATCAGATAGTGTACGTTAGATATTGTACGTCAGATAGTGTACGTCAGATATTGTACGTCAGGTAGTGTAAGTCAGATATTGTACGTCAGGTATTATACGTCAAATTCTAACTGCAGATAATGTGCAATGTACATTGTACAATGTACATCATATAGTGTACGTCAGGTATAGTTTACGTCAGATATTGTACATAATATATGGTACGTATAATATTTGTAATTAGATATTGTATGTGGTATATTGTATAGATATCGTAGACAAGGTACGTCACATATTGGAGATCAATTTTGTTATTCGGATATTATACTTCAGATATCGTACACCAGATATCGTACACTAGATATCGTAACTAGATATCGTACACCGGATATCGTACACCAGATATTGTACGTCAGCTAGTTTACCTCTTATATTCTATCTCAGATATTATAAGTCAGATATTATATGATAAATATAGATAAGTCTGCATGAAATTCTCACTATAGTGTCATGGTTAACTTATTACCCAGAATATCGTTTGTAACTTTCCAATGATAATACATTAAGAACAATAATATTCTTCTGTATATTTACATATACCGGAGATATATGCATTGCATATGTAAATAACAACTAAATGCTATGGATGTATACCGCAATTCTATTTGCTATTTTTATGGGATATATTCTGTTATATATTGTCCTGTACATTAAATGTATTTATATTTACATATATGTACTCATGGGCGATAATTCAGAGAATTCGTATATCAATTCATATGTTAGAATACTATCCACTGGAACCATACTCGTGGATTATGGCGAATATACGACTCGCTATTCTAAAGCGTTCTCGACGGTTTAAGATATAACGTTCTAAACGGTTGAGTTCAATCGCTCTCGCACAAATCGTATCCGCACACGGAGTGGTACTACGGAACCGTAGTCCGCGTTGACGCACCGCTCGGTAATTACTAATTACCCACCGCTACGTCTATTTGAAATACCATATTAGGGTGTTTATAGCATACTCTATCGTTGGTGCGTTAGCATTTACGAGAGAGGTTTATTATCATAACAACCGTAGCGATATTTGGATTATTTATGTAAGTTTATATGTTAATATATATCCTATACTAAAGAATGTTATATACACTGATAATATAACACTCACTGGCTCACTCACAAATTTACTCACTCACTCGCTCACTCACTCACTCAATCATTCATTAAATCACTTACTCACTCACTCACTCACTAATTCACTCACTCAATCATTCATTAAATCACTTACTCACTCACTCACTAACTCACTCACTCACTTACTCACTTACTCACTCACTCGCTCACTCACTCATTCACTCACTCACTTCCTCATTCATTAAATCACTCACTCATTCAATCACTCGCTAACTCACTCACTCATTCACTCGCGTAATCATTCATTAAATCACTCACTCATTCACTCACTCATTCACTCAATCATTCACTCACTCACTCATAAACACATTCACTCACTCACTCACTCACTAACACATTCACTCACTTAGTCATTCACTCACTCACTCACTCACTCACTCACTCACTCATTCACTCACCCACCCATCCACCCACTCACTCACTTCCTTACTCACTCATTCACTCAGTCATACACTCAGTCACTCAATCACTCACTCACACACGCTCAATCACTCACTCACTCAGTAATTCATTCAGTCACTCACTCACTCACTCACTCACTCACTCACTCGCTAACTAACTTACTCACGTATTCACTCATTTACTCACTCACTCGCTTATTCATTCACTGGCTGACTCACTCAATGACTCACTCACTCCCTTTTAACCGATAATGTTCAGTTCACCTGTTAGACAACGATAACGTAAAGAGATAATACTCAGCGATTGCGTAACCACTACACAGCGAATCTGGCGACGACGACGACGAGAAACCGGCCGACAACCACCCGTCGATCAAAGCTCACACCACGCCCACGTCGAAGAAATCGCGACACGCCCACACCGCGCATCACGAACGCGCATCGCTCGAGCAAAGGAAAAAACAGCAGGTGAAGTATCCATCATTTGTTGCGTAAAAAGCGGTGGGTACTCACGTGCCCAGGCACTCGTTCCGGTGGGCGGATTGCATATATTACGCGGTTGAATATCGTTGCGAATGTTAATTATCAATTGTCGATAACACCAGGTTAACTGTATATATTATACCGACGAGTACGTTATATTGTGATAGGCGAGCCGTATGCGATATATAGCGGGCTGTATGTTTTTACACATACTTCTACACAACGGAAAACTCTCTAGGCGTAGGGCTTTTGAAGCTGTAAAAGCACACTTTCGTTTATGTTACCCAATACTAAATGTGATATATGAACATATGTATACGTATATTAAATAACTGCGTTTAATCTGTTATCCTATTGACTTTAGAGGTTACGATATATGTTACACATATTATTGTACAACTATAAGTAAACTTTAATTCCTTTACACTACTAGAAAATAATGCGGGAAATTTCATTTTTTGTTGCATAATTGTTTACGTTAATAATTCTTGTTATAATAATGAAGGTATTTATGGATTATTACATATTGTATTGGTAGCCATTTACCACTAAATCATAGCGGTTTAGACTTCCACACATACAGATGTTCTTTACACAGGCATTCATATTTAAACCGTTATGAATATCAGCGACTTTTATTACGGATGAATCGTATAATTAAAATCTGTGTTTTTAATACGAAATGAATAAGCAACTTACTAAATGAATATTTACTAAATATTGCGTTTCTCCAAAGTATTCTAATATATAACATTTGAATATTTAGAATCGGTAACTCGATATAAATCTCGAGTGGAAATGTAGAAATTTAACTTACATCTGGTGTCGTTATATGTGTGGTGTTATTTATATTGAATTAATACTAAAACTACATCAAAACTATACAATAACTACACCCTAACTACACTCCGTGTACACTATTCACTACCCCCTAACTACACTCCGTGTACACTATTCACTACACCCTAACTACACTCCGTGTACACTATTCACTACACCCTAACTACACCCCGTATGCACTGTTCACTACCCCCTAACTACACCCCGTGTACACTATTCACTACCCCCTAACTACACCCTAACTACACTTCGTGTACACTATTCACTACACCCTAACTACACCCCATATGCACTGTTCACTACCCCCTAACTACACCCTAACTACATCCCGTGTACTATTCATTACACCCTCGCTTCGTCCCCAGTATACCTCCAGTATACCAATCTATATCCTTCTAATAAGCTACTTACAATCCCTAATATAACCATCACTGTATCTCGCTAAACCTTCACTAATCCTTCACTAATTCTTCACTAAACCTTCACTAAATCATCACTAAACCTTCACTATACCCCTACTAAACTTTTTCAATATATCCCTACTAAACTTTTTCAATACAACTATCATTTTCTCTCACTATATACTTCATTATATCTCTTACTACACTTCCCTACACACCTCCCTACACACCAACCTACACACCTCCCTACACACCTCCCTACACACCTTCCTACACACCTCCCTACATATCTCCCTATACACCTCCATACACAGCCTTACTACACACCTCCCTACACACCTCCCTACACACCTCCCTACACACCTCCCTACACACCTCCCTACACACCTTCCTACACACCTCCCTACATATCTCCCTATACACCTCCATACACACCTCCCTACACACCTCCCTACACACCTCCCTACACACCTCCCTACACACCTCCCTACACACCTCCCTACACACCTCCCTACACACCTCCCTACACACCTCCCTACACACCTCCCTACACACCTCCCTACACACCTTCCTACACACCTCCCTACATATCTCCCTATACACCTCCATACACACCTACCTATACACCTCCCTACACACCTCTCTACACACCTCACTACACACCTCCCTATACACCTCACTACACACCTCCCTACACACCTCCCTACACAGCCTTACTACACACCTCCCTACACACCTCCCTACACACTTCCCTACACACCTCCCTACACACCTTCCTACACACCTCCCTACATATCTCCCTATACACCTCCATACACACCTCCCTACACACCTCCCTACACACCTCCCTACACACCTCCCTACACACCTCCCTACACACCTCCCTACACACCTCCCTACACACCTCCCTACACACCTCCCTACACACCTCCCTACACACCTCCCTACACACCTCCCTACACATCTCCCTACACACCTCCCTACATACCTCCCTACACACCTCCCTACACACCTCCCTACACACCTCCCTACATACCTCCCTACACACCTCCCTACACACCTCCCTACATACCTCCCTACACACCTCCCTACACAGCTCCCTACACACCTCCCTACACACCTCCCTACACACCTCCCTACACACCTCCCTACACACCTCCCTACACATCTCCCTAGACACCTCCCTACACACCTCCCTACACACCTCCCAACACACCTCCCTACACATGTACTATTCATTACACCCTCGCTTCGTCCCCAGTATACCTCCAGTATACCAATCTATATCCTTCTAATAAGCTACTTACAATCCCTAATATAACCATCACTGTATCTCGCTAAACCTTCACTAATCCTTCACTAATTCTTCACTAAACCTTCACTAAATCATCACTAAACCTTCACTATACCCCTACTAAACTTTTTCAATATATCCCTACTAAACTTTTTCAATACAACTATCATTTTCTCTCACTATATACTTCATTATATCTCTTACTACACTTCCCTACACACCTCCCTACACACCAACCTACACACCTCCCTACACACCTCCCTACACACCTCCCTACACACCTTCCTACACACCTCCCTACATATCTCCCTATACACCTCCATACACAGCCTTACTACACACCTCCCTACACACCTCCCTACACACCTCCCTACACACCTCCCTACACACCTCCCTACACACCTTCCTACACACCTCCCTACATATCTCCCTATACACCTCCATACACACCTCCCTACACTCCGTGTACACTATTCACTACACCCTAACTACACTCCGTGTACACTATTCACTACACCCTTACTACACCCCGTATGCACTGTTCACTACCCCCTAACTACACCCCGTGTACACTATTCACTACCCCCTAACTACACCCTAACTACACTTCGTGTACACTATTCACTACACCCTAACTACACCCCATATGCACTGTTCACTACCCCCTAACTACACCCTAACTACATCCCGTGTACTATTCATTACACCCTCGCTTCGTCCCCAGTATACCTCCAGTATACCAATCTATATCCTTCTAATAAGCTACTTACAATCCCTAATATAACCATCACTGTATCTCGCTAAACCTTCACTAATCCTTCACTAATTCTTCACTAAACCTTCACTAAATCATCACTAAACCTTCACTATACCCCTACTAAACTTTTTCAATATATCCCTACTAAACTTTTTCAATACAACTATCATTTTCTCTCACTATATACTTCATTATATCTCTTACTACACTTCCCTACACACCTCCCTACACACCAACCTACACACCTCCCTACACACCTCCCTACACACCTTCCTACACACCTCCCTACATATCTCCCTATACACCTCCATACACAGCCTTACTACACACCTCCCTACACACCTCCCTACACACCTCCCTACACACATCCCTACACACCTCCCTACACACCTTCCTACACACCTCCCTACATATCTCCCTATACACCTCCATACACACCTCCCTACACACCTCCCTACACACCTCCCTACACACCTCCCTACACACCTCCCTACACACCTCCCTACACACCTCCCTACACACCTCCCTACACACCTCCCTACACACCTCCCTACACACCTCCCTACACACCTCCCTACACACCTCCCTACACACCTCCCTACACACCTCCCTACACACCTTCCTACACACCTCCCTACATATCTCCCTATACACCTCCATACACACCTACCTATACACCTCCCTACACACCTCTCTACACACCTCACTACACACCTCCCTATACACCTCACTACACACCTCCCTACACACCTCCCTACACAGCCTTACTACACACCTCCCTACACACCTCCCTACACACCTCCCTACACACCTCCCTACACACCTCCCTACACACCTCCCTACATATCTCCCTATACACCTCCCTACACACCTCCCTACACACCTCCCTACACACCTCCCTACACACCTCCCTACACACCTCCCTACACACCTCCCTACACACCTCCATACACACCTCCCTACACACCTCCCTACACACCTCCCTACACACCTCCCTACATACCTCCCTACACACCTCCCTACACACCTCCCTACACACCTCCCTACATACCTCCCTACACACCTCCCTACACACCTCCCTACATACCTCCCTACACACCTCCCTACACAGCTCCCTACACACCTCCCTACACACCTCCCTACACACCTCCCTACACACCTCCCTACACACCTCCCTACACATCTCCCTAGACACCTCCCTACACACCTCCCTACACACCTCCCTACACACCTCCCTACACACTTCCCTACACACCTCCTAACACACCTCCCTACATACCTCCCTACACAGCCTTACTACACACCTCCCTACACAGCCTTACTACACACCTCCCTACACACCTCCCTACACACCTCCATACACACCTCCCTACATACCTCCCTACACACCTCCCTACACACCTCCCTACACACCTCCCTACATACCTCCCTACACACCTCCCTACACACCTCCCTACATACCTCCCTACACACCTCCCTACACACCTCCCTACACACCTCCCTACACACTTCCCTATACACCTCCCTACACACCTCCCTACACACCTCCCTACATACCTCCCTACACACCTCCCTACACACCTCCCTACACACCTACCTATACACCTCCCTACACACCTCCCTACACACCTCCCTACACACCTCCCTACACACCTCCCTACACACCTCCCTACACATCTCCCTAGACACCTCCCTACACACCTCCCTACACACCTCCCTACACACCTCCCTACACACTTCCCTACACACCTCCTAACACACCTCCCTACATACCTCCCTACACAGCCTTACTACACACCTCCCTACACACCTCCCTACACACCTCCCTACACACCTCCCTACACACCTCCCTACACACCTCCCTACATACCTCCCTACACACCTCCCTACACAGCCTTACTACACACCTCCCTATACACCTCCCTACACACCTCCCTACATACCTCCCTACACATCTCCCTACACACCTCCCTACACACCTCCCTACACACCTCCCTACACACCTCACTACACACCTCCCTACACACCTCCCTACACACCTCCCTACACACTTCCCTACACACCTCCCTACATACCTCCCTACACACCTCCCTACATACCTCCCTACACAGCCTTACTACACACCTCCCTATACACCTCCCTACACACCTCCCTACATACCTCCCTACACATCTCCCTACACACCTCCCTACACACCTCCCTACACACCTCCCTACACACCTCACTACACACCTCCCTACACACCTCCCTACACACCTCCCTACACACCTCCCTACACACCTACCTATACACCTCCCTACACACCTCTCTACACACCTCCCTATACACCTCCCTACACACCTCCCTACACACCTCCCTACACACCTCCCTACACAGCCATACTACACACCTCCCTACACACCTCCCTACACACCTCCCTACACACCTCCCTACACACCTCCCTACACACCTCCCTACATACCTCCCTACACACCTCCCTACACACCTCCCTACACACCTCCCTACACACCTCCATACACACCTCCCTACACACCTCCCTACACACCTCCCTACACACCTCCCTACATACCTCCCTACACACCTCCCTACACACCTCCCTACACACCTCCCTACATACCTCCCTACACACCTCCCTACACACCTCCCTACATACCTCCCTACACACCTCCCTACACAGCTCCCTACACACCTCCCTACACACCTCCCTACACACCTCCCTACACACCTCCCTACACACCTCCCTACACACCTCCCTACACACCTCCCTACACATCTCCCTAGACACCTCCCTACACACCTCCCTACACACCTCCCTACACACCTCCCTACACACTTCCCTACACACCTCCTAACACACCTCCCTACATACCTCCCTACACAGCCTTACTACACACCTCCCTACACAGCCTTACTACACACCTCCCTACACACCTCCCTACACACCTCCATACACACCTCCCTACACACCTCCCTACACACCTCCCTACACACCTCCCTACACACCTCCCTACATACCTCCCTACACACCTCCCTACACACCTCCCTACATACCTCCCTACACACCTCCCTACACACCTCCCTACACACCTCCCTACACACTTCCCTATACACCTCCCTACACACCTCCCTACACACCTCCCTACATACCTCCCTACACACCTCCCTACACACCTCCCTACATAACTCCCTACACACCTCCCTACACAGCTCCCTACACACCTCCCTACACACCTCCCTGCATACCTCCCTACACACCTCCCTACACACCTCCCTACACACCTCCCTACACACCTCCCTACACACTTCCCTACACACCTCCCTACATACCTCCCTACACACCTCCCTACATACCTCCCTACACAGCCTTACTACACACCTCCCTACACACCTCCCTACACACCTCCCTACATACCTCCCTACACATCTCCCTACACACCTCCCTACACACCTCCCTACACACCTCCCTACACACCTCACTACACACCTCCCTACACACCTCCCTACACACCTCCCTACACACCTCCCTACACACCTCCCTACACACCTACCTATACACCTCCCTACACACCTCTCTACACACCTCCCTATACACCTCCCTACACACCTCCCTACACACCTCCCTACACACCTCCCTACACAGCCATACTACACACCTCCCTACACACCTCCCTACACACCTCCCTACACACCTCCCTACACACCTCCCTACACACCTCCCTACATACCTCCCTACACACCTCCCTACACACCTCCCTACACACCTCCCTACACACCTCCCTACACACCTCCCTACACACCTCCCTACACACCTCCCTATACACCTCCCTACACACCTCCCTACACACCTCCCTACACACCTCCCTACACAGCCTTACTACACATATTTACCTACGACTTACTCTAGTGTTGACAGCCATAAAGTGCAGAGATCATAAACCATCATGAAGTATTGTCTGTACTTTGCCCACATACTTTTCTAGATCCTCTTATATAACATTGCGATATATTACATAATAGATATCCGAATACATAAAATGATTAGTTACGATAAGAATATTTCGCTATAGAAACGAATTCTATGTTAAATGCGTATATCATATTATGTAATATATATATATATATATATATATATATATATATATATATATATATATACATATTTACAAATAAGCTTATATATGATAATTTATACATGATTATATACTGGAATTCTCATCAATGACCTTTGTGTTATGCCTTCATTATGGCGATGACCTTGATCAGAAATACTATCTCACTAAAGACTGATGATTAACTCATATTCTCTCTTCATATATCTCCGTCTCCGTCTCCTTCTCCCTCTCCCTCTTCTTCTCCCCTTCCCATTTTATAACATTTCTAACACTTTTATAGTTATTTCACCGTATATTATAAGCGCTTTTGACTATTATATATATTTAAAACCCGTTTTAATGAACTCAATCCTTAACATAATACAAATTCCTGAACTATAACCCCAAAGTAAGAATGCATTAGGCGTAAAGTAATATTTAATATAAACACATATTATCCTATGCACTGTTCGGTTAGCTCGGTACCCGGGATAGCTACGTTTAGTATTGTTACGGGTACCGGACAATCGCTTCAAACAATAGAGTTAATAATTAAACGGCGCGACGTAGTTTTTGTTGTAAACTCCGCAAAATCCGCTGCGTGGCGCTACTGGTCCGGCGATTTCTATTCATTTTTAATAAAGGTGTTTCCGTACGTACAACAATAGTGTGTGTCGGATTGCGTACAACGGTCTAATTCCACACGATCGATACGCACGTGAATTACATAATGGACGTCGCTAACTCCCGATAACTTCTGTAGAAACTCTCGGTACCGGTTGAGAGAGAGAGAGCGTGGGTGGATACGAGGGCGTGGGTTGGTGAGTGTGTGTGTGCGTAAGTGTGTGTGTTGGAGAGTGTATATGAGTAAGTGTGTGTGTTGGAGAGTGTGTGTACGTAAGTGTGTGTGTGTGTGTTGGAGAGTGTGTGTGCGTAAGTGTGTGGGTTGGCGGGTGTGTGTGCTTAAGTGTGTGTGTTGGCGAGTGTGTGTGCGTAAGTGTGTGTGTGTGTGTTGGAGAGGGTATGCGCGTAAGTATGTGTGTTGGAGAGTGTGTGTGCGTAAGTGTGTGGGTTGGCGGGTGTGTGTGCTTAAGTGTGTGTGTTGGAGAGTGTGTGTGCGTAAGTGTGTGTGTTGGAAAGTGTATGCGCGTAAGTATGTGTGTGTTGGAGAGTGCACGTGTGTGTAAGTAAGTGTGTTGGTGAGTGAACGTGTGTGTAAGTGTGTGTATGATGGTGAGTGTATGTATGCTGGTGAGTGAATGCGCGTAAGTGTGTGAGTTGGTGAGTGTATATGAGTAAGTGTGTGTGTTGGAGAGTGTATGTGCGTAAGTGTGTGTGTTGGAGAGTGCACGTGTGTGTAAGTAAGTGTGTTGGTGAGTGAACGTGTGTGTAAGTGTGTGTATGATGGTGAGTGTATGTATGCTGGTGAGTGAATGCGCGTAAGTGTGTGAGTTGGTGAGTGTATATGAGTAAGTGTGTGTGTGCGTATGTAGTGTTAGTGAGTATGTGTTTGAGTGTGTGTGTGTGTTTGTGTATGTCGTAGTGACTATATATTGTATATATGGTATAGTTTGTATATATTGTTGAGCGTATGATTGTGTGTGTATATTGGTTCGAGGGTATGTGTATTGTTATTAGTAGTAGGGTGCGAGTAGTAGTGAGTATGTGTATTGTTATTAGTAGTAGAGTGCGAGTAGTAGTGAGTATGTGTATTGTTATTGGTACTAGGGTGTAAGTAGTAGTGAGTATGTGTATTGTTATTAGTACTAGGGTGCGAGTAGTAGTGAGTATGTGTATTGTTATTAGTAGTAGGGTGCGAGTAGTAGTGAGTATGTGTATTGTTATTAGTAGTAGGGTGCGAGTAGTAGTGAGTATGTGTATTGTTATTAGTAGTAGGGTGCGAGTAGTAGTGAGTATGTGTGTGTATATTAGTTCCAGGATGTGTTTATTGTTATTGGTACTAGGGTAATTTAGTTGGTGAGTATACGTTTGTATGTTGGTGATTATATGTGTGTAAGTATGTATGTTGGTGGTTATGTGTGTAAGTGTGTATGTTGGTGATTATATGTGTGTAAGTGTGTATGTCTGTGGTTATGTGTGTAAGTGTGTATGTATGTGGTTATGTGTGTAAGTGTGTATGTTGGTGATTATATGTGTGTAAGTGTGTATGTCTGTGGTTATGTGTGTAAGTGTGTATGTCTGTGGTTATGTGTGTAAGATTGCTTGAGTACGATTTAAGTTTTATGTACGATAATGAATTCGAGTGTAAGTGTTTGCGTGTGCGCGAGTTGGTACCAGGGGATTTGTATGTCTTGTAACGTTATATATTTATTTTGTTTACAAAGTCTTAACGATTATATACATATTCTACATATTGTAAACGTAGAGGACACACGTATTGTTAACTGCAATTAAGGTGAAGTCATAACAAATAACGCATCAATTTGATAAGAAATTGCTGAAGTAAACTTATTAAACATACCGAAGGAAGCTTTTTAGTTTGTTTGTTATGAATAGAGGTGAATAATTGGAGAAAATGTGTTTTTTTTGGAACGCGATTCCATTTATATAGAGAAAGTAACGTTTTCATTCAATATGTTGTCGAGCAAGTTGATGGTAGTGTAACTAAAGCTCGTAAGCTGGTAGCCGTCTATTGTTGGTTTAATATTCGGAAACTATCTTAGATTATATGGTTGATCATTGCGTTTTTTGTAATACCGATATTGTAAATAGAATTAGTGGAAGTCGTCCAGTTTAATTGATGTAATGCTAGTCGATTAGTTATTCTTGTTTAGTCTGTCAATTATTCTAATAGCTCGAATTATAGTTTAACCAAATTGATTTAGTTTGGTTTGTTTTCTGAAATTAGTAGTGAAATGCATTATTAAAGTTGCATTAAATTGCATATGAGGGTGTGTGTAAATGTTCGTGTGAGTGGTAGTATTACAAAGGTATGTATGTGGAGTATTTATAATATACCTTTTTATGACGTAAATAATTTAACATGATGACGAAAGGAAACATAGTAATAATATAAATTAATATTGTAAAAATGTATTCGGATATGATATCTCAAGGCACTTTAGTTCAACGAAGGGGTTAGATAATGGAGGTAGATAATAATGTTCTGGAAATAAAAATAAAAGAAATTAGAATTGTGCAAAAATAACAAAATTATTATATAATAGTTAATTCGTTAATTTTTCTTTAACCTGTATGCATTCTAGTATGTATAAGGGAAGTTAATACAGTTAAGTAAGTTAATATATTAGGGAAGTTAAGATATTAAGGACTTTAAGATATTTGGGAAGTTAAGATATTAGAGAATTTTAGATAATAAGGAAGTTAAGATATTGTGAAAGTTAAGATATTTGGGAAGTTAAGATATTAGAAAAGTTAAAACATTAGGGAAGTTAAGATATTAGAGAAGTTAGGATATTAAGGAAGTTAAAATATTTTGGAAGTTAAGATATTAGGGAATTTAAGATATTAGGGAAGTTAAGATATTAGGGATTACATATATTAGGGAAAGCATTCCATTTATATAGCGTGATAGGTGTATAACATTCAACATAAGTCAATTGTGAGTGGGTATGTGAGTTGTTGTTTGTGAATACGGAAGTATGTAGGTATGTACGTTATTGAGAGGTGTTAATGGTTGAACCTTTAATACCGTGTGAAATAGAGAGAAACATAAAAAATTACCTCGATAATTATATTGGATAATTACTTCTTTTTATACATTCTAAAGTGGTAATAGTTATTGATAATATTTACTAAACGTACGAAATACTATTGTTGATAGGAATATGAAATGGAACAAAGGTATAATAATTATAATTATATATATAAACCATATAGCACGACATGCGTATTTAGATATGTGGAAACATAGCATATATTCCTGCTTTTCTGTATAAATCGTATGCGAATCCATGTATGTTATCAGGCTGCACTGGCGCACACCTAGTTCCCAGGCACCTAGCTCCCAGGCACCTAACATGTTACCGATAACATCTTTTAATTCAGCCGTAGCTTCTTCTTTGTGAACATAATCTGCCCTAGTAAAATGTATGATTTATGTTACGATGGCTTTTGTTAAATGCATAATACCCTAGTGCACCGTCAACATAAGTAATGTGCCATTAAACCCTATATATGATTACTCCCTCTATATAATTGTCCGTATATAATATGTGTCATGTGTCCTAATAGAACTCAGAACATGGAAACGCAAACAATGTAATGATGAAATATAGTGTCATAAATAATTATATGAGTAAATTGAAATTGAAAATAATATAAAATTAATTCGAATAATAAAATTAACTTAACTATTTTTTGTTCGAATTTTCCGGAATATTGTAGGATTTGTATAAAATATCTTTATTCTTGTATTATCTTATCTTCGATAACAATTATATTACTCAGATGTTTAATTTACGACCCTCGCAAACAATGTCAGACGATGTGTACGAAGTGCATAATTTATTATTTATTATTGATGTTCTCATATCAAATTTGTTTCGGTAAATTACAATTTGGCTTCAATCTTATTGGTGGAAATACAAATCCTTATCAGTACATTGACCCAAGATACTTTTACGTATTATAGTACTATTTACATTATACTAGATCATTGGTAAATGTACATAGTATGAGGTACTCGGAAATAGGTAAATTGTAAGAGGAATAGTGTACCTCGTACATTGTACGCAGTACAGTAGACATTGCACACTGTACATAGTACGGTGTACATAGTACGGTGTACATAGTACGGTGTACATAGTACGGTGTACACAGTACGGTGTATATAGTACGGTGTACATAGTACGGTGTACATAGTACGGTGTACATAGTACGGTGTACATAGTACGGTGTACATAGTACGGTGTACATAGTACGGTGTACATAGTACGGTGTACATAGTACGGTGTACATAGTACGGTGTACATAGTACGGTGTACATAGTACGGTGTACATAGTACGGTGTACATAGTACGGTGTACATAGTACGGTGTACATAGTACGGTGTACATAGTACGGTGTACATAGTACGGTGTACATAGTACGGTGTACATAGTACGGTGTACATAGTACGGTGTACATAGTACGGTGTACATAGTACGGTGTACATAGTACGGTGTACATAGTACGGTGTACATAGTACGGTGTACATAGTACGGTGTACATAGTACGGTGTACATAGTACGGTGTACATAGTACGGTGTACATAGTACGGTGTACATAGTACGGTGTATATAGTACGGTGTACATAGTACGGTGTACATAGTACGGTGTACATAGTACGGTGTACATAGTACGGTGTACATAGTACGGTGTACATAGTACGGTGTACATAGTACGGTGTACATAGTACGGTGTACATAGTACGGTGTACATAGTACGGTGTACATAGTACGGTGTACATAGTACGGTGTACATAGTACGGTGTACATAGTACGGTGTACATAGTACGGTGTACATAGTACGGTGTACATAGTACGGTGTACATAGTACGGTGTACATAGTACGGTGTACATAGTACGGTGTACATAGTACGGTGTACATAGTACGGTGTACATAGTACGGTGTACATAGTACGGTGTACATAGTACGGTGTACATAGTACGGTGTACATAGTACGGTGTACATAGTACGGTGTACATAGTACTGTGTGCATAATACGATGTGCATAATACGGTGTATATAGTACGGTGTACATAGTACGCTGTACAGTATATAATGTACTATGTACAGTGTACATAGCCTAAGTACATATTGTGCTGGTGGTATAGAGAAGACCTCCGATTACTAAGTAATCTATAGTGCTATAGATTATATCTATAGCACTATAGATATAATCTCATATGTGATCTTGTCTACTGGTGACTTTGATGCAGTCACTTCGACTTTACTCGTATAGAAGATACGCAGAGCTATGTTTTAACTGAAAAGTAACGGTATGAGAGAGAGAGAGAGAGAGAGAGAGAGAGAGAGAGAGAGAGAGAGAGAGAGAGAGAGAGAGAGAGAGAGAGAGAGAGAGAGAGAGAGAGAGAGAGAGAGAGAGAGAGAGAGAGAGAGAGAGAGAGAGAGAGAGAGAGAGAGAGAGAGAGAGAGAGAGAGAGAGAGAGAGAGAGAGAGAGAGAGAGAGAGAGAGAGAGAGAGAGAGAGAAAGGGGGTGTGTATAGAGAGAGAGACAGAGAGAAAGAATAGTTTTGTGTGTGAATAAAAGATAATGTATTTATGTGTGTTCGTAAGATATCTATTGTGTATTTGCATGTGTGTGCATATTGGAATGTACGACGTACAGTGTACGTTCTTGTAATGCAATTGTCACGTGATAACTATCAATATATAGGAGTTAAAAAAAACTAAACCTTAATGTTAATAAATTGAAATTCGATAACATATTTGATATGTTGGGTTTCGTGTCACGCTTGAGTAATTTTGAAGTTTTTTTATAACTTTGATCCACCCTCCCATCAATTTATACCCGTACTGCATAGTTTACAATTAATGACGAACGGTGTATGTATATATTACATCTTTGTATTCTATCATATCTTCATCTTTCTATCAAAAAAGTCTACTTACATCCGGGATAAAATGTACGTCGTAATCTGGACCGATGAAAGGAATATAGTTATAACATTGTTATCTCTTAGTATATGTAAATAATATCAAGAAGACACCATGACTTATATATATATATATATATATATAGACAGTATTATCATCATGATAGTTTATTGTGATGTAAACTTAAGATTATTCCTCGAGGTGATTAGATTAGTCAATATAGCCTCATGTCCTCAACTTATGTCCTCGCCTTATATCCTCACTTCATGTCAACGTCTCTAGTCCTCTCCTCGTGTCCTCTACACGTGTCCTCGCCTCGTGTCCTTGACTCATGGCGTATCCTCATGTCCTAGCCACATGTCCTCAACTCATGTCCTCGTCTATTGTCCTCGCCTCATATCCTCGCCTCATGTCCTCGACTCATGGCGTATCCTCATGTCCTAGCCACATGTCCTCAACTCATGTCCTCGTCTATTGTCCTCGTCTCATGTCCTCGCCTCATGTCCTCGATTCATGTCGTCGCCTCATGTCCTCGCCTCATGTCCTCGATTCATGTCGTCGCCTCATGTTATAGCCACATATCCTAGCCACATATCTTCGCCTCATGTCCTCGCCTCATGTCCTCGCCTCATGTCCTCGCCTCATGTCCACGCCTCATGTTCTCGCCTCATGTCCTCGCCTCATGTCCTCGCCTCATGTCCTCGCCTCATGTCCTCGCCTCTTGTCCTCGCCTCTCGCCTCATGTCCTCGCCTCATGTCCTCGCCTCATGTCCTCGCCTCATGTCCTCGCCTCATGTCCTCGCCTCATGTCCTCGCCTCATGTCCTCGCCTCATGTCCTCGCCTCATGTCCTCGCCTCATGTCCTCGCCTCATGTCCTCGCCTCATGTCCTCGCCTCATGTCCTCGCCTCATGTCCTCGCCTCATGTCCTCGCCTCATGTCATCGCCTCATGTCCTCGCCTCATGTCCTCGCCTCATGTCCTCGCCTCATGTCATCGCCTCATGTCCTCGCATCATGTCCTCGCCTCATGTCCTCGCCTCATGTCCTTGCCTCATGTCCTCGCCTCATGTCCCCGCCTCATGTCCTCGCCTCATGTCCTCGCCTCATGTCCTCGCCTCATGTCCTCGCCTCATGTCCTCGCCTCATGTCCTCGCCTCATATCCTCGCATCGTTTCCTCTCTTTATGTCCTTGCCTCA